>ML781842.1:7585-26561 GCA_009831015.1 Picea engelmannii
ACCTTTTAAAATCTCTTAAACCACTTTGATTACTTTGACCTTTTGGGGCTTCTAGATGACATATGAGGGTCCTCCAACTTCGTAAGGCCATAACTCTCAAACCGTGAGGATTTATGTGACGTTATACATACCACTAAAAATGGAATGACATGTACTATCCATATAGAATAGTATTATCTGAAAATATATCATAACTCATACTGTTACCCATCAAACAAACTTGGGTTCATTACCCAAACCTGGGGTGTCCAACTTCTCATGGCCATAACTCTCTAACCGTGAGGAATTATGTGACATTCCACATACCACCAGAAATGACATGAAATGAACTATCCATCTAGGATATTTTCCCTGACAAATTCACTTTCTTTCATATCATTATTCCACAATTAAGCATGGGTTCTCTTACTCCACAAAGCGTCTTCCCGCGAGGGCTTTCACCATAAGGGGACCAATTTGGAGTTAATCCATATTTACTTCTTATCAACCATGACAAAACAATAATGAGTCATATTTACATCAAACACTATTGGGTCCATTACCCAAACCTTTGTGCTACGGGTCTTTCTTCAAGGGTTGACATCAATGACAACCAACCTTAATCAACACTATCTTCTTCATTTTTATCTTATTATATGTTCCCCTTGGGAATCTTTCATTTCTTATATGTGCTAAGACTAAATCTACCACTTCAAATTGAAGCTCTCTTCTGTGCTGATCCACTCTCTGCTTGTACTCCTGGTTGGAACTTTGCAACCGCTCTTTGATATTACTGTGGAGCTCTTGCATCTCTGCTGCAAAATATTCCACTCTGACACTTCTGAATTCACTCTGCTCCAAGTCCCTCAACTTAGATACTCCCATTGGATGCATTCCATACATTATTTGGAATGGACTATGTCTTTTTCTCCTATTAGGTGAGTCATTATACACAAACTCCGCTTGTGGCAAAATCTAATCCCACTGAGTATGGTGTTTAGCTACTAAACTCCTCAATAAGTCTCCCAAACTTCGATTTACTACCTTAGTATGCCCATCCGTATGAGGGTGATATGCTGAGCTAAAAGATAAATTTATCCCCAACTTCCTCCATAGTGTCCTCCAAAAATGACCAACAAATTTGGTATCTCTGTCGAAAACAATACTCTTGGGTAAACCATGAAGTCGAACAACTTATTTGAATTTTTTTTTTGCAATGTGTGTTGCATCGCTGGTTTTCTGACATGGAATAAAATGTGCCATTTTTTAGAATCTATTGAATACCACGAATATGGAATCACAACCTCTCCGTTTCCTCGACAATCCTAACACAAAATCCATGCTTACCGTGTCCCACGACCTCTCTGGTATTGGCAGTGGTTGATACAACACTGTATTCTGTCTTTTCCCCTTTGCGTGCTGACAAATTCTACATCGGTTGACAAATTTCTTGACATATGTCCTCATCCCTAGCCAATAATATAAAATGTTCAGTTGCACAAATGTTTTATCATGGTTGAAATGTCCAGCCAATCCCCCACTATGTTTTTCCTTCAAAAGGTTCTCTCTCATAGAACTCTTCAGGATACACAACTGATTTCCTTTGAGAAACAGTCTGCCTTGAATCAAATATTCAATCCATTGGCTCATATCTCTCAGAATATGATTCTCACATGCTTCAAAAGCATCCTTGAAATCTGAATCATCTTTGTACATATCCTTAAGGCTATCAAAACCTAAGGTCTTCACACGAAACTCCTGCAGAATCAGAAATTTCCTGCTCAATGCATCAACAACCTTATTAGCAGTTCCAAAAATGTTCTTTATAACAAAAGTAAAGTTCTGCAAAAATTCAACCCATTTTGCATGTTTCTAGTTCAGTTTTTCCTGTCTGGTTATGAATTATAAAACATGGTTGTCGCTGTACAAAACGAACTCTTTCGAAACCATGTAGTGCCTCCATTTATTTAGCGCCTGTATGATTCCATAAAACTCTTTATCATTTGTGGAATAATTTCTCTTGGCATCATTCAGCTTCTCACTGAAGTATGCAACTGGTCTATTGTCTTGGCTTAAGACTTCTCCAATCAAAAATTCACTTGCATCACATCTCACTTGAAATGTCTTACTAAAATTTGGCAGAACCAGAACTGTCTGTCAAATTATCTTCTCCTTTAACAGATTGAAACTTTCCTCTACCTCCTCTGTCGAATGAAAAGATTTATGTCTTTTCTTGACCATGTCCATCATTGGTTCACTAATCCCACTAAATTTTCTGATGAACTTCCTGTAAAAATTGGCTAATCCATGGAAGCTTCTGACTTTAAAGATATTTCTTGGTGATGACCATTCTTTGATCGCTTTTACATTTTCAGGATCCATCTTCAACTCATTCGAAGAGATTACAAAACCCAAATAAATGAGTTCTATCTTCATGAAAGACGACTTCTTCATATTTATCATCAACTTCTCTTGTTGCAACCTTCTCATCACTATAGTTAAATGTCTCAAATGTTCTTCCTTAGTCTTACTAAATATCAATAGATCATCAAGATACACAATCACAAATTTTCCAATGAAATATTTCAAGACTTTGTTCATCAATATCATAAGATTACTTGGCGCATTCGTCAAACTCAATGGCATGAAAAGCCATTCATACAGCCCTTCATTCATCTTGAATGATGTCTTCCATTCATCACCTTCCCTCATTCTAATATGATGATATCCGCTTTTCAAATCAATTTTTGAAAAAAACTTTTCTCCACTCAAGTAATCCATCAAGTCATCCATCCTCGGTAAAGGAAATCTATACCTGATGGTGATTCTATTTATAGCCCTCGAGTCTGTACACATTCTCCATCCACCATCCTTCTTCGGACTTAACACTGTTGGTACAATGCATGGACTCAAACTTTCCCTTATCAAGCCTTTGTCCATCAAATCTTGGATTGTCTTCTTAACTTCTTCATTCTCCTGCGACGTTAGTTTGTACATTGCATTGTTTGGTAAAATTTCTCCTGGTATAAGGTCAATGTGATGGCTTATACTTCTAATGGGTGGAAACAAACAAGGTAAATCGTCCACCACTATATCAACAAATTCCTCTAGTAGTTCCTGAATTTCCTCAAGTAGATCATCTACTAAAGTACTGGTCAAGATGACTCTAGGTTTTCCTACCACAACAAACTGCATTTCTTCACCTTTCTTGACTTCATCCATAAGTTCCTTCCCACTAATGAGAAGTATAGTGTTGCTTTCTTCTTATTTCACCTTTTTGTCCTCAATTGGTAGCAACATATGCATCCTACCATTCTTCTCCAAGGTGTATGTGTTCTTTCTCACATCATGAATAACATTTTTTTCATATTGCCAAGGCCTTCCCAACAAAATATGACATACATCCATGGGAATAACATCACATAAGATCTCATCTCTATATCCCCCTATCTTAAATTCAACTAAACATTGTTTAGTGACTGTTACCTGATGTCCTTTTTGCAACCATAAAACCTTGTATGGGATCAGATGTGCAATTGTCTCCAATTCCAACTTCTCCACCATCTCTGTGGATACTAGATTGTATGTACTTCCACTGTCCACTATCACCTTCCATACCCTATCCTTGGTCTTGCAAGCAATCCTAAATAAACTGTTCCTTTGGACTAGATTTTCCATCTCTTTCTCTGGCTTCAAAAGAATTTTCCTCATCATTAAGGATCTCCCGCCTTCTGCATATTATGCCTCAACATTTTTCTTTTGCGATTCTAAAATGTGAGCTTCTCCTCCTCCATATATTTTTCTATCAGGACATTCCCAAGACTTGTATTTGATATTTCCACAGATAAAACATTTTATTTCACCTCCTCTGCCTCTTCCACTTCTTTTGGCTCGCGAAAAAATGTTCTTATTGACATAGTGTCCTCCTTGTGAGCTTCCTCCCCTTTCTGGGTAGTTATGAGTTTTTTTCTCTTCATCCTTGGGCTTCTGTACTCTGTTCTGGGAAATCTATTTGCCTCTGCTTTGACTTATACCTTTGGCCCTTTGACCTTGTTTTTGGGCCAATTTCACTTCTGCGTTTGAAGCAATTTGATAATCATCTTCCACATTCATGATTGTCACCATGCTCATCTCATCTTGAATTTCATATCTGAGGCCATTCATGTATCTGGAAACCTTTTCATCATCACTCTCATGATAACCAGCTCTATTGTTTAACCTGTAAAGTTCCCCAGTTTATTCCTTCACTGTCATCCCTTTCTGCCTTAAATTCTACATTCTTTGGAATAGATTAATTTGGTAATATCCGAGTATGAATTTGGCTTTCATCTTGGAGACCATCCTGTCCCAGCTTTTAATTCTTTGTTTTCCTTTGAAACGCCTCTCAACCTGCAGTTCATCCCACCATAGTGTTGCATGCCCTTTCAATCTAGTGGCAACATGTTTTACCTTTTTATCATCTTCGATATCTTCATAATCAAAGTATTTATATAGAGCTCTAAACCAATCTAGCAACTCCTCAACGTCTAAGTTTCCTTCATACATAAGGATATCCATTTTTTCTCTGGCCCCTATTCTTGCAACAACTTTTAATAGATGTTCCTTTGCAGCATCTTCGGCTACAACCTCTTATTTTCCAGCTCCATCTTCCTTCTCATTTTCGGCCTCATTGACATCTCCAGTATCAGTTGTCCGTCTCTGTGCTGTCTCCATGGTATCCAATCGAGCACAAAGTTCTCTCATTTCCCTTTCCACAGTTGGATCAGGAATAGGTCTCTCTTGATGTCTTCTTGGTGACATTGCTTCAATATGTCCATACAGGGTTCAAATCCCAACTATCCTCTGTCTCCCCTCTACAGAAAAAAAAAGTTGTCGGATAATCTTTGATACCACCTGGCATAGATCCCCACCTCAGCAAGGTCCACTGACATCCCAGCCTATGGATATTTAAATTCCTTTGAGCCAAAATGGCTCTCTGATTCCCAGCTGGAATCTCCAAAGCATATAACCATAGGTCATTTTTAGAATTTATGCCTGCACGAGCGAGCGCTAGATGAAAACCTCCACTCCATGTGACCACCAATGTGACCACACCCTCAACCCAAAAGGGTGTTTCACATTTCGCAATATCTGGACTCCTGCCATAATGCAGCCTGACTCCTCCAGTTCTCAAAACCCTGAAAAGGGCTAATGGTTCACTAGATCCTCCCTTAACTCTTCAATGATATGACCTTCGGCTGCAAACCTAGGCCCAACTTTGAGCACGTCAGGATTTTGTGTATCGGGGTTTTGTGAAATTTCCACCTCTCTTTCCATGAAATGTGAACTCACAATGAATTCATAGATTGATGGTCCTCCTCTTCAGTGATCTGATGTTCCTGATTCTTCTTCGAGAATCAAGATTTCACAACTTATGACCTCCAATCTACAACTTTCTCCACATCTTCAACTCTCGAAATGCCGAAATTCAAACTCCGAATCAACGAATCTCATTTCTTTAGATCTATGGCCTCTATCCCTCTTGAGCTTTCGATGTTGAAGTACTCTGGCCTTTAACCTTCCTACTACACCTTCAGATCTAGTGGCCCACATAATTTCGGTAATTCTCCCTCCGAGAATTTAAACCGTCCGTTCAGTCTCTTGATGTTTCCTCGCCAAACAACTTGGCCTCTTTCCTCCTAATATTAACTTCTACGAGGTGACTTCTTCCCTCATCCTTCCTTCGAATTATTCAAAGTCTCTATCCTTCCTAAGCTTGGCTCTTGCTACAAATCCAAGGATTCTAAAGAATCCTGCACGCACCCTCTGCGACCTTCACGATAATCACTGATTATTTGATACCTTCCACCTCTACACACTCCTTGCGGCAGACGTTCTTCAACCACTCCCTTAGGTTGGAAAAGTATAAGACTTCAACCGGCCTATGCACACCTTGCACGAATCAGTACTATACTTGCATTTCTACTGGTATAAGAACAATGATATCCCTCCTGAGCTTTCCTAAGGTAAAACTCAGAATCTTGTCAACGCACTCCTTGCGGACTTTCACTGCACTCCTTGTAGGAATTCTTAGGAAGAGAAACAATTGAAACTTACACTCTCCCTCTCACAGACTTCATACATTCAACATGAAATCATACACATACACGACATTGAAACAAATGCACAACATAGCATATAAGAAAACTGTAAACATACCATTCAATAGATGCAAACAATAATCATCACAACAACATGAAACTAGATCAAATCATTCTTATATTAATTCAAGTGGTTATGTACATGGGTTCAATAGCAACAACTGTTTTCTTATACAATCTATCTTCTACTCTTCTCTCCTATTCTCTTGCTCTACAACTTCTAACCACTTTGAGAATAATGATACAATACAATACATAGGAGGGAGCTTTCTAGAGTTTTCCCTCCTACAACCTCAAGCTATCTAATATAATTAAAAGATCTACACTACTTTACATTTATTACATTAAATGCCTACAACCGATAGATGAGAGAAAACGCTCAATATCTACATTACAATCTCCAAACATTTAAAGGCAATTAGATCCTCTAGCTATTACATTAATGTTTCATCTTTTGAAATTCAAAACATCTTCAAAATGCACTCTGGTGTAATTCAAGCTATTCTCCACTTGTGCTTGCTTTGCTGGCGAAGCTCCTACATCACATGGAGAGAAACAACTTATATAAAACTGGAATACCATAGTTTAATGGACAGAAGTATGCATTTTGGAGCATAAGGATGAAAACATATATACAGGCACAAGGATTTGAAATTTGGCAATCAATTGTAGATGGATACACAACACCAACAGTTCCACCAACAAATGACAAAGCAATGAAACTCGGTCATAATAATTCAAAATCCAAAAATGCACTTCTGAATGGTCTTAGTGAAATGGTATTCACCAAAGTTGCACATTATAAATCCGCTAAAGAGATTTGGGACAAACATCAAAATATTTATGAAGGAGATTTAAAAGTCAAAGCAACAAAGCTTCAAACTTACATAGGTCAATTCGAACAACTCAAGATGAAGGAAGATGAGAATATTGCAGTTTACTTTTTACAAGTTTATGAAATAGTAAATGAAATCATAGGATTGGGACAAGAAATCAAAGAATATGTAATTGTTCAAAAAGTACTAAGATCTCTTCCTATGATATTTGACCCTAAGATATCAACACTAGAAGAAAGATCAGATCTAAACTCAATGAGAATGGACAAATTACATGGAATCTTTACAGCATATGAAATGAGAACTGAACATGAAAATCCAGATATAAAATAAGCAACCTTCAAAGCATCCAAAAAGTCAAAGAAAAAAGGAAAGAAAAAAGAACATAGCAACAACAGTGACGTCTCGAAAGATGATGAATAAGTGGCTAACTTTGTCAAAAGATTGAACAAGGGAATCAACGGTAGGTATAAAGGTAAGCTTCCTTTAATTTGTTTTAATTTTGATGGTATTGGTCATTTTACTAAAAAATGTCCTCATAATAAAAAGAGAAATGACGAAGGTTACTCAAAAGGAAAACAAACATATAAGGCAAAAGAACCAGAAAGAAAGTTTTCAAGAAAAACTTATGCACCAAAGAAGACATCTCATCATCAAATGAAGATGAATTCAGTGACAGTGAGACAAAAAGAGGTATATTCATGGCAGTAGAAGACTCTGATAAAGAAAACTCCAAAGAAGAATATGAAGAAGCTGAATAAGAATATGAAGAAGTCGAAGAAGAAATTGAAGAGGTAGAAGTTGACTACCAAGAGGAATTAATGTGTGCCATAAAAGTTATCATAAGAGAAAAGAAGAAAAACAAGAAGCTACAAGCATAACTAGACAAGAAAGAAGACACTCAAGAACTAGAACAAATGATCACAAATTTGAAGGTTCGGATAGAAGAAGATAAAATAATTAAAGAAGCACTCAAAGAAAAACTAGAAGAAAAAGACAAGATCATTGGAAATTCATAAGCATATATTGTCACATTAAGAAAGGATCTTCAAAAGAAAAATTTGCAGAACAACTCAAAAGTTTTGGATGACATTATCAGAAGTCAAAAATCTCATCATGACAAGTCCGGATTTAGATACAATCAGACAAAAAAATGATCAGGCTCCAAAACAACAGAGTAAGAAACATATCCAAAAAGCTATATAGAAACAATCAAGGGGGATAGGAAGATCTACAAGGAAGATTACAGGGACACTCCTCCACCAATAAGATTCAAATTTGAGAATCAACAACCGACAAATAGACCTTAGGAAGAAGAAGAATTCATAAGAGTACCTCCTTTAAGAAGATCTTCAACTCCCATGTATCAAACTATATTTTTCGGTTTATGTTATGCATGTAATAATTTTTGACATAAAGTTGTGAATTGCAAAGATAACGACATGAACATAAAGAACTTTCAAAGTCATAGACAAAGGGGATATCTAAGAAGGCCTAGTGAAACACATAGAAGAAGTTACAATATGTTTGAATATTTGAGCACTGAAGTGGAATGTTACAAATGTAACAATTTTGGACACATGGACAAAGATTGCAAAATGACAGTCCCTCCTAGAGAACCACAACATAATAACAACAATCATAGAAAGGAACCTCAGAAAAGGACATGGATAAGAAAGAAGGATCAATATAGCAATGAAGAATGCACACTCTCTCTACAAGATAAGTAGAAGAAACGTGGTTGGTATGTTGACAGTGGGTGTTCAAAACACATGACAGGTGATAGAGACATGTGTCTTACATTACAAAAGAAAAGAGACGGATCAGTCTCATTCAAAAATTATGATTCAACCAAAATCATTGGAAAAGGCACAATAAAAATTGAGAATAAGAATGCAAAGGCAAAAAATGTTCTACTAGTAGAAGATATGAAACATAATCTTCTAAGTGTGAGTCAAAAGTGTGACCAGGTTCATAAAGTTACTTTTGACTCACAAAAGTGCGAGATAAGAAAAGAAGGTTTAGGAAAATTGATTGCTACAACTGCGAGAACTTCAAGCAACATATATATGTTAAGTGAAATTAGAAATGAAAAGTGTTGTCTAGGAAAGGAAGATGAAAGTTGGCTATGGCACAAAAGAATGGGTCACGTATATTTTGATAATCTTGTCAAATTCAGCAAAAGAGAAGAAACCAGAGAAATGCCTTGGATCACGAAACCAACCAACAGTTTATGCAAGCATTGTCAACAAGGAAAGTAAACAAATACCATGTTCAAATCAAAGGAATATTCAACGACAAGACCATTGGAAATTATGTATACTGATCTAGTTGGACCAACTATAACAAAGGGCTTAAAAGGTGAGAAATAATTTATGTTATTAGTTGATGATTATACAATAATGACCGCAGTTTGTTTTCTCAAGAATAAGTCAGAAGCTTTTGAAAAATTCAAGATATACAAGGAAATGGTTGAAAATGAAATGGATTAAAAAATCAAGTGCTTGAGATATGATAATGGATGAGAGTTCACTTCAAAGGAATTTATGGACTACTGCAACAGTCATGGAATAAAAAGGGAATTCTTCGTTGCTAGGACACCTCAATAGAATGGAGTTGTTGAAAGAAAGAATAGGACAATACAAGAAATGGCTCGAACAATGCTAATGGATTCGAAATTGACAGATATTTTTTGGACATAGGCAGTGCATACAACATTTCACATTCAAAATAGAGTAATGCTTGGAAACAACATTGAGAAAACTCCCTACGAGCTATGGAAAGGAAGACCAACAAATGTGAAGCACTTCATATTTTTTGGAAGCAAATGATACATCAAAAGAGAAGATGGCAGAATGGAAAAGTTTGACTCTCGTGTGGAAAAATGAGTACTTGTTGGTTACTCAAGTACAAGAAAATCATAAAAGTGTTACAACCTGAGATTGAACAAAGTTGTGGAAAGCATCAATGTAACAATTGATGAAACGGGTAGACAAGAATTAAAGGAAGAAGAAAATGAATCAATGGAACAACTTTACGAAGAAGAAACAAAAGATGAAAAAGAAGGGGAAGATGAAGAGGATCCGATAGAACTAGAAGAGAAAGTTCAGCAAGTGACTCCAAAGACACCTAGAAGACGAGTACAGAAGAATCATCCTTCAGATCATATTATCGAAAAAAAGACGCAGGAGTTGAGACAAGAAGAAGAATCCGTTCTCTAGAACAAACACACCTAACACTCGCATATACGAGTGAACCAACCTATTTTGAAGAGGCCAACAATGATGGATTTTGGAACAAGGCCATGGATGAAGAATTGGATCAAATAGAGAAAAATGACACTTGGGAATTGGTTCCAAGACCAAAGGATAAGAATGTGATCGGTACAAAGTGGGTATACAGGAATAAATTGAATGAATATGGACATGTTACAAGGAACAAATCTAGATTGGTATGTAAAGGACATGCACAGGTTGAATGAATCGACTTTGAAGAGACATTTTCTCTAGTTTCCAGAATGGAAGAAATCTGATTTATGCATGCTCCAAAAATATTAAATTGTATCAAATGAACGTAAAATCATCTTTTCTGAATGGGGATCTTGAAGAAGAAGTCTACATTGAACAACCGAAAGGATTTCAGTTGTCATAGAACACAAATTATGTGTGTAAATTAAAGAAGGCCTTGTATGGTCTAAAACAGTCTCCTAGAGCATGGTACTCTAGACTGGATAAATATCTACAACAGGCAAGGTTCAGAAAAGGAAGTGCATAAAACAACTTCTACATCAAGGTAAGTAAAGATAGTATTTTATTAATTAAATTTTATGTTGATGATATTATTTTGGTAGTGATGATGACAGGTTAAGACAAGAATTTGCAAATGATATGCAGAATGAATTTGAAATGTCATTACTCAGAGAACTATCCTTGTTTTTGGGACTTCATATACATTAAAACAACCAAGGAATTTTTATTTCTCAAACCAAGTATATCAGAGAAATGCTAAAGAGGTTCGGAATGGAAGATTACAAACCAATTATCACTCCTATGCAAACTAGTTGCAAGTTAAGCAAAGATGATGAATCAAAGTCTACAGATCAGAAGCAATACAAGTCAATGATTGGTATCCTACTATATGTGACAACATCCAGACTATATGTAATGCAAAAAGTTGGATAAGTGGCATGATTTCAAGAAACACCAAAGGAATCACACGTATTAGTAGTGAAGAGGATTTTTAGATATCTCAAAGGAACATAAGAGTTTGGATTATGGTATCCAAAAAGGAAAGGATCTATCTCTTATTGCCTACAGAGATGTAGATTGGTGAAGTTGTATTGATGACTGACGAAGCACCAGTGGAGCAACGTTCTACTTTGGTGAGTGTTTAGTATCATGGATAAGAACGAAACAATCATCAATATCTCTATCTACAGTCGAGGCAACATATATTGCAACAACAACATATTGTACATAGGTTCTTTTGATGAAACAAAATCTGATAGATATACAAGTGGAGTATGATGAACCCATTCCAATCTATTGTGATAATACAAGTGCCATCGGTATCTCAAATAACTTGGTGATTCACACCAAGATGAAGCACATTCCAATCAAGTATCTCTTTCTATGGGAAAAGGTTGCAGAAAAGAACATCAGAGTGGAGTATGTGGGCACAAAAGAACAAGTGGAAGACATATTTACAAAACCACTTCCACAGGAATCCTTTGACTATCTTTGCCAGAGACTCAGATTTATTTCTACTCCAAAATGAATGCTTTTGAATGATTATCTTATATGTCTTAGATTTACACGAGGAAGAACCATAAAGAGGACAGTTCAGGTCAGGAGATCGGTTTCATGAAGAGTTCAGTCAAGGGGAGTATCCCCAAGGAAAGTTTAGTCAAGGGGAGTATCCCCAAGGACAGTTCAGTTAGGGGGAGCAACCATGGATGGAAAGATACCTTTGCCATTGATGACAAAGGGGGAGAGATTTATCATATTAAAAACATAGAGGCATGGTTCCAGGGGGAGAAATGGTCATAGATATGCAAAGGACAGAGGCATGGTTCTAGGGGACAGAGGCATCATTCCATGGGGAGCATGAGTGATATGACTTCAATATTGCATGACATTATTTCAATATTGCATGACATGATTTCAATATTTCATCAGAATGTTTCCATCAATGCCAAAGGGGGAGATTGTTGATTATGGTTGGTTGTCATTAATGTCAACCCTTAAAGAAAACCTGATATCACAAAGGTTTGGGTAATGGACCCAAGTTTGTTTGATGTAAAGATGACCCATTATTGTCTTTTCATGGTTGATAAGAAGTACAAATGGATGAACTCCAAATTGTTCCCCTTATGGTGAAATCCCTCATGGGAAGACGCTTTGCAGATTGAGTTATCCTAGAAGTATGGTTAGAGAACCCATGCTTAATTATGGAATAATGAGATGACGGTCACTGAATTTGTCAGTGAAACTATCCTAGATGGATAGTTCTTTCCATGCTATTTTCGGTGGTATGTGGAACACCACATAACTCCTCACGGTTAGAGAGTTATGGCAATGTGAAGCTGGAGGACCCTCATGAGTCATATAGGAGCCCCTAAAAGTCAACGTGTTTGCAAAAGAAATTATTTTAAATGGAGAACTCCCTTAAAGAAGGAAAATGTAATGCTACATGAAAGTATAAATAAGAGGCAAAGTCCTTTCATTTAATCACACTTGAACACATTGAATATATTTTTTTGTGTGAGGCTTATTGCAAGTACTCATTGATACATTTGAAGTTGTGAAAGTCTGAGTTAGTATGAAGGGTTGACGACGAAATTCTTAGAATTACAACAAATACTAAAAAACCCTATTTTCTGAGGCATACTCGGGTTGTTTGTGTATAGGGTGCGTACATACTGAGGTGTACACGGGATGGTTGTGCATAGGGTGCATACATGTTGGTAAATCCATGAAACTTAAGAAGATGAAGATGAAAAGGTTCTAAATTCTGAGATCAAGCTCCCTGGAAGGTCTACAGTGATAAGATACATCAGATCTATCCATTGGTTCAAAAGGTATGTCTTATTTATATGAATAGTTGGATTTTGCTGAATGCATGAGAAATGGTTATAGAGATTTGAGGATTCTCCCTAGAGAGACTAGTGGCTGCATGGAATCTTCTGCATAAGTCAGATCTACAGAAATATAATGCTGGTATATTTATCATTGATACTTCTTGTTGAGGCACATCTTGTATTTCTTGGCATATGGCTAAGGTTTTTGTGGTACATGGTTGAGAGATTGTATTTGTGAAGTGGTTGATGTATTGAGAAGATGAATATCAGAAAGGGTTTTGATGACTAGATCATGTGAGTGTTTTTATACTTGTTCATGATTACACACACCTATATGGCACATGAATAGAGAGAGATATATATGTTTTGGGTAAAGTTTGTGTATGATGATGCATGCACATGGTACAGTTACAGTCTGGATACAGTGACAAGTTACAGATCTATGTGAAAGAAGTTAGAGAGGGTCATAAGTTTTCAAGAGAAAGGAAACCCTAGTTTTTAAGAAGGCATACACAGGCTGCATAACAGTTTGGTTGTGTACATACACGGGTTGCATGACATATAGGGTGCTTACATACGCATGTTGAAGCACTACAGGTCATGTACCTGTTGTATTTTTGTTGATACATGCTCAGTTCTGGAACAGATTGATTACATGGAAGTTGTACAGGTTGGATGCAGGACAATGGTACATATTGTTACATTGTACAATAGTATATCTCACAGTGATAGTGTGACAGTGGTTCCATCATTCTACTTCTACTTCAGGGAAGTTGGACGGGGCAAGGACAGGTGGTTGTATCCACCTTCTAGTTGTAGCAGAAGAACATAGGGGGTTGTAGTCTCCTTTTGATTGTAACCATAGAATAGGGGAGTTGGAGCTTCCTTCAGGTTGTAGCCTGATAAAAAATGGGGTTGGAGCCTCCTTCCAGTTGCAGCTGGAAAACAAAGGAAGTTGGTGTTTCCAATGAATGTAATTCTTCAAGACATATAAGAAAAAGCATTCCATGGTTTTCTCCTGCTTTGGGTTTCCATGTAAAACACTAGTGTACTATGTATGTGTATGATTGTTCAGTTGTTCATTTCTTATTTACTCTACAGTTATTGGATGAGAATGTTACATTGATATAAAACTTGGATTATATGGTTAAAAAGGATTAGATTTCTCTATTACTGATTCACCCCCCTCTCAGTAATCTAACGGGAAGGTCCAACAGATCAATGAGATGTTGGAGATGCAATTCTGTTGGCCACACAACAAAGTTTTTTCATACAATGAGATGTTACAAATGTGATTGGTTTGGTCAGAAATCCCAAAACTAAAGAAAATCAAGAAGTCAATCCATGAGAAAGAATTCATACAAGTTAGGAAGAAAATCTAATGAAGGTTGGAAGAAAAGAAAAAATGACGAATCTCAGAGGAAAAACTTAGAAAATAAATATCCAACAAACAAAATATCTAATGAAAAGTTATGGAGAAGAAAATATGAAATAGAAAGAAAGAAAGATGATTTGGCATATGAAAATGAAGAAATTGATAACAAGAAAATGATGGGTGAAGTTCCTAATAAGGAATGTGAAATTCATAGATTTGGATATAAAATGGATCAAACTCAGGAAAGGAGAGTTCCTAAAGAAGAAGGTGACACAATAACAGATTGTGACAATATCATGTAGATCAAGAGTACATTAACCAATAAAATAAAAATGCAAACAAAAAGTCCCAAAGAAGAAAATGAAGAAGTTTCACTTACATAAAATAGTGATGATAATGATGAATCTCCAATAGCACATCAACCATAACACAATAAAACCCTATGAAATAGTAAAACCTCATGGGGAGTGTTTAATTTGGTCATCAAATGAGGAAGTCATTGGATTAGGTTTAAAAGACTTGATTACTACAAAAATTGGTAGCAATAAGACTACCTATTTGAACAAAAAATCCCAAGAGATTGAGATAACAAATGGCACATTCACAGGGGGAGAAAAGAAGTAAAATTTTACCTCTTTTTCATTGATGTCAATGCGGGAGAAAAACAATAAAACAAATTTGGTATCAGTATTTGATTCAATCCTCCAACCTGAAAATGAGATCAATGATAGGGGAAAAAAAAGTATTTGTTTTACATATATGTTTCCCTCAATGCCAAAGGGGGAGATTGTTGGCATTATTGATTTTGTGTTGTCATTGATGGAAAAATGAGTCAAACATGTACAATAAACAAAGAAAAAGGAAGATCACCTTGGGGAAGAGATAAATCACCTTGGGGTAGAAGAAATTTGTGATCACTGTTGATCACAATAGGATCAACAATGATCCTATGTTCCTAAATCTCAAGAGAGGTAGCATGCATATAATCCACGTATAGAAGGAATAATGAAGAATAAGGATTTAAGAGCTTAGGAGGGTTAGTGACTAAATATCAATATATAAAAGAATGCACAAACATTAATCGAAGCTCAAAAGAGATGAAACATTTGAAGTAACATAAGAGATAGATTTCTGTGAGAGAAGAAATCCTTTTGTAAAGGATCGAGTTACATGAGCCATTCATTCTTAGTTCGGGACAATCCAAGATCATTAGATCAAGGTGAAGTCAGAAACTGGGAAGGATTAAATCTCAACCATCAGATATGGAGCAATAGCATTATGGACAGTTGGATCAAGCCATAATCATAGATCGAGAGAGATTAAATAAGAGCCGTCAGATTTCGTGGAGGAAATTCAAGTAAGCTATCAACTATTAGATTAGTTCAGGATATATCCTGATCGTCAGATAGAACCAAGTGGAAGGACAAGATAAGCAGACCCCATAAGACACAAAGTCTTGAAAACCCCCAAAGTCATGACGTAAATAAGGGCCATCATATATGGGAAATGCATGGTGATTGTTGGATGAGGATAGGCGGGTCCAATAGTAGTCAATTGCGATGCTGACCACTTCGGAGGAAAGAATTCTAAAATAGGGAAGTTTACCCTAAGGTTGAAGCCCCAAAGTTGTGAACTCCTGTCGACCGTCAGATCAAAGGAAGAACATGAAATACCATCAACCGTTGATCAAGAGTGAAAATATTGAAACCATCAGATCACACTAAAGAAAAATTTGGCCAACTTTGGCGTTGACCTACTATGGCGATAAGCAACTCAGATAAAACAATAACTCCCTAACCCCAAAGTTATGGAATAAACAAAGGCCATAGGATCAAGACAGTTAAAAATCTACAGTGGTAGATCTATTCCACAGTTCGGTAATGATCGAAGGATGGCATAAAAGTGCTAGAAATCCTGAATCCATGAAGTACCAAAGCCATGAAGTTAGACATGTGGCATAAGACAAATATGACATGTGGCCCAATCGACTATTGACAAGTGTCAAGGTATAGTTGGCACATTAGGTATACGAAAGCCATGAATCAAGGTGACACATGGTAGCCACTCAGCCATTGCCACATCAATAGTGATATAAGCAAGCTACATCACTCCAGGACTACATCCTTCGGGGATATCCAACTTCTCCTACCAGCTAGAATATCCGAAGCACTAAAGGCCGAAGTCATGAATTAATGTTTGGCTGTTTATATAATATCCTACGAAATATTTATTGACCTACCAATAAAGTACAATGGAAGGATAGAGTAAGCATGAATCACGAAGTAACACTAATCATTGATCTACTTCGGGAGCATTCTTGACTATTGATAAAGCATAGTGGAAGGATAGCATAAGTGGATATGTTAACCTACAACAAGTGGTCACCACAAATTTATGACTTATTTGGTAGGTAAACACTCTGAAGGGATTGAACTACTTCAGAGTTCGAGTAGGCCGGATGATCTAAAAATGAAGAAGACTTGAAAAACTTGAATAATTATTGCAAGTGAAATGTTATGTGTTTAAAACAACAAGATCAATTTGCAACACATAAATTAAGGATTACTTATGCAAAATACACATAGACAGCAGCATAAACATTGAAGATAAACACATGTGCACAACAATTGATAAAGGAGTTCACCCCTCTTATGAGCTACATCTCCTGGTCCAGCTTCCAATGGATCATTATTATTAATTTCTCAAAAAGTGCTCAAAAACATGTCTTACAATGCTCAAACTGACAAACCGACTGCTCCAATGGCTTCCCAGCGTCCCAAAACCCATGTCTCGGCTCTTTCGGCACCTGAAACGGTCGAAAAATGAGAAAGATAGGACTCCTGGAAGTCTCCTTCTCCAAGCTTGCTGTCTCTGGTTCTACAATTCGCACCCCCTTTGAGTGAACCTGGCTCACACGCTCTTTTAAGCGTAAAAACCCAGCACTGGGTGCAACCGCGCCAATGGTGCAAACCGTAGGACGGTTAAGGCACCTCCAGCCCCTAACCGCCTTGGCACCTGGGCATATGGCCATGTGACCTCGTGCTGGGAAAAAAGGTGGTTAAACCGTTTGAAACCATGCAACTTACATTTGGGTCCTGCGCCAACATTTAACACACGTTTATATAGCCACGGGTCATGGTTTCAAACCCCACGCATACACATAATATATATAAAATACATTGCAATGCAATGTATTGCAATACAATGTAATATAATGAAATGCGCGCGCGCCAAAACATTCGGGCCAAAACATATATGTTGGGTCATATGGAATGCAATGTGTCCACGGGTTGGGGCTAAGCCCCGACCCGACCTCCCTTTCCTTCCGAATATTAATCAACCTTAAATATATGTTTTATCACATAGTAAACAAGGAACAAATGGCGGTATGTTGGTTAGCGGAGAGTTATAAAGTCGTTAGTGTGGGGGGAGGTCCGGGGGTCGAACCCCGCAGACTCCCAATACAATTTTATATAACTAAATGAATAAAAATGAGGGGGACACGTGGCGCCCATGGATTGGGCCACGTGTCCTCATATTACTCGCCACCAACCGGACATGTGTCACCATCTAATACGCCAGCAACCAACCAATAAATAACTACCACATCATCACCGTATGGCCTGTACGGTCCTGCCACATCACCGTACGGACTATATGGACAGGTACAGTCAGCATCCAAAAATTTTGCCTGTTTAGCTTGGCGGACAGATCGCGATAGCTCCTTCATACAGACTCCATTTGAGAAAGTAAATATACCGCCAGAATCAGGAAGACGAGACAGACGCAATGGCACTGTTTTCGTCACATTCTGAGCACTTTGAAAATTGAGCAAAATTTGATCCCCTGATCACACCTCTCCATTGGGAAGCTTTTGGACCTCCAAAAGACTATCTCAGTCTATGTGAAGATGAGGGTAAAGTTCCCTCACCCTTCCAACCTCAATCCACTTGGCCTTGCTTGGATTCGTCCCTTTAAGACCAACTCGCAAATACTCCACATTTCCTCGCTTCGAAGTTCACATTCTCCTGTCAAGTATGGTGTCTTCCTGCAGTTCTGTTAGATACTCTGAGAAAAATCATCTATGGAAGGAATCTGAACATGCTCTCCTTGATCATCAATCAACGGAGGCTCATACAACTTCAAATTCTCAACATTAACAACTGCATACATCTGCATATATGAAGGCAAATCTAAATGAAAAGCATTATTACCAATCTTGTCGACAATCTTGAAGGGACCATATCGAATTGGTTTCAACTTTTTACCTTCTCCTTTAAGCCTCTCTTTGCTGATGTAAAGTCACACTTCATCACCAACTTCGAAACTGTGATCAACACAATGCTTGTCATGTCTCGCTTTGTACTTGGCCCGACTCTTTTCCAACTGCTCTTGCACCACCTGATGTATCGACTAAATTTGTGCAATGAACTTCTCTGCCCGATCAATATCATATTGCCCATCAACAACAATATCTTTCCCAAAGATGAAATCTAAAGGCGACTTGGGAAAATAGCCAAAACATGTCTCAAATGGCGACGTTTGCGTCGAAGAGTGCTTAGCTCGA
>ML781842.1:34270-67629 GCA_009831015.1 Picea engelmannii
TGATCATCGATTCTTTTCATTGACACTTTTATAGGTTTTTTCATTAATGAATTGGCTGATTTACCCATGACCCTTTTTAAAATAAGAATCCACGATGGTTGAGCCATGTCAGCTGGCACGTGCAGAACAATGTGCACATGGGTGCCATGTGGCTCCTTTGGTAATAATGTTTCGAGGGCCATAACCTAGTGACCTAGCCTCATATTTAGATAAATTTTATATCATAAAAAATCTCTCACCGAGTAGAAGACAACGATGGCCTTAAAATGATGTTCAAGGTGAGTAAGGAAAGTGATTTTTTTTTTATCACACCATCAACCTAATGAATGTTAGTGGGTCAAGTCTGTTACAATATGCAAGGTTCCAAGTAGGGGACCTCAAAATTCAATGTTCCATTTAGGGTTTTTAAGGGTTCATAATGTCTACCATGGAGATAATGGGTTAGACAATTTTTTTTTTCGATTTTCATTGTGCCTCGCTACTCTATAACTATTTTTGCTAAGGAATACTTTTCTCTTTCAATATTTTTTTTCCCTGTAGATTCGTTGGGTTTTTTCCCACTATAAAATTGGTGTTTCATGGTATGGATGACTATGATATGGTCATTCATGCAATTATTAGAGATTTAGAGAATTAGGTATATTAGAGAGCTAAGCATTCGAAGAAGAGGTGATGTCTAGAGACATCAGTAAAACACTTAAGCACAAGTGAGCATAAACCAACATTTACAGAATCATAAGAAATACAAATATTTCCACATACTACACATTCTTCACATCATATTCACATTGGTGTAGATTGACCTGTAAGGCCCAAAAACAATTTTCTCTAAAAAATGTTTTCTCGAAAAACAATTTTCTCTATGCTCTGATATGAGTCATACCCATTGCCTGGTTAACTCTAGATTTTCCCTCTTGGGATGATTCAAAATTATGATACCAGATAATTAATAAAGAAACATGAAAGAACCCCATGCAATAATCATGATTCTTGATAAATTTAAACTAAAATATTAACATTCCATGCACATTAATAACCAACAAGAAATCATATCATTAACACATAATATTTGAGAGATAATGATAATACACAACATAAATAAGTATATAAGCAGAGATAACCATGAAAAACAAAACTTATATTTAACAAAACTAATCACTAACTGGCTGTAGACCAAGGAAATTCCACCCAACCTTCGACATTGATATTCCAAATATCAACAACAAGTCACCGCCGAGCTAGGGATATGAATCCATAAGGACGGGTCTCAATTTGACACTCAACTTCCAAAACCAATCAACAATCATTCTCTCACATGTTTCTCAAACAAAAAATAATTCTAGTTACCATATCTCTTCCCCTTCATCCTACACCACCCAAAGAGAATGAACCCACTTTACCGCCATGAAGTTCCTTAGGCTATCCACCTCTTTCAGGGGATCTAATGATTCTGGTTAGAAAATATCAATGCTGGAAACTCTCAGTATTTTTTAGCTGTGGACAATTTTCTCTCAACCACCATTATTCTCATGCCCATAGACATCCATTCCATCCTATAATAATTATTAGCTTAATTATATCCAACCAACCATTACTTCTCTCCTTCAACAATTCATTTTCCCTTCCCCATGTATAACCAAGAATGAGCATAAAAGTGAATTAGATACGAATGACCCAATAATGAATTCACTGAGAATGAATGGACAACACCCAAGGAAATCAATGTAGGGTTTAAATATAAAAATTATATCATGTAACCCCCTCTTTCTCTCCAAAATTCCAATATGGGTAAAATAAAAGTAATTTAAAAGTGTTAAGGCTTATCCCCTCAGCCTTCCCCCTCTCTTATGGAATCATATCCCCATATAACTCTTTTCCTTATATATCTTGCAACCAATGATGTATTTCATTATTAATAATGATCAAAGTATCACATTTCCTAGGCACTCCAACCCCTTTCAATTGTTCAGTAACTATGACCTTTCACCAAATAAAAAAATACATTATTAAAATGGGGACTCAAAACTGGGGTATCACATTCCTTTCCACTTATTTTGGCACTATCCTCAATGCATATACAAAACATAAATAAACAATTTTAAAATTCTTCAAAAATTCATGGGTATTCTTCCTACATGGAATCTTCATGCTCTCAAGTAGCATCTTTAGGACCGTAGTAGGTCCACTAAACTTTTACCAGCTCCATGAATTGATTTCGTAGAACTTTGAATTTTTTGTCCCATATGTGCATTGGCTAGACCTGAAAGTCTCCATTTGGCTCCACCTGAATCAAATTCCAATCAATAAGATGATTAGGATCATGCACATACTTTTTCATCAAAGAGACATGAAATACATTATGCACATTCATGGAAGTAGGTAATGGAAGAATGTATGAAACTGGCCCTATTATGTCCAATATCTCAAATGGACCACAAAATATGGCTGCTAACTTTGTACAAATACCCAACTTTAATGAGCTATT
This sequence comes from Picea engelmannii, assembly GCA_009831015.1. Taxonomy (NCBI): domain Eukaryota; kingdom Viridiplantae; phylum Streptophyta; class Pinopsida; order Pinales; family Pinaceae; genus Picea; species Picea engelmannii. The sequence continues at coordinate 36,756 of ML781842.1, forward strand.
ATTGGCTTCACTTTCAAAATAACATACTCTCCCACTTTAAATTATCTTGTTATCATGTTCTTATATACATAAATCTTCTATCTATCATGTGCTGCCTTAAAATTCTATTTAATTCTAACCATCTGGTCTTCCATATCCTTGAGAAATTCTAGCCCAAGTATTACTATGTCTATTGGGTTATCACAACTCACTGGACTAATACATTTTCTACCATACAAAGCTTCAAATGGGCTCATATTCAATGAATCTTGGTACCCATTATTATAGGAAAACTCAACCAAATGGAATTTATCTTCCCACTTAGATGGGTTATCCATCACATACATTCTTAATATGTCTTAAATTATTTGGTTGAACCTCTCTGTCTTCCCATTTTACCGTGGATAGTATTTTGTGCTAAAGTTCATATTTGAACCAAATCCTTTAAATAATCCTCTCTAAAAATTTGAAGAAAACTTTGTATCTCTATTTGAGACAATTTCCCTAGGTATTCCATGCAACCTAGCAATTTCCTTCATGTAAATTTCTGCAATATTAGTCGTTGTATGAGTCATTTTTACAGTAATGAAATGAGAATCCTTTGTTAATTTAACAACAACTACCATTATTGAACCATGTTTCCTTGCTGTCCTAGGAAATTTAGTGATAAAATCGATGGTTGCCACTTCCCATTTCTTCTCTAGAATTGGTAATAGTTGTAGCAAACTCACTAGGTGTATATGCTCATATTTTGATTTCTAACATTCCATAGATATCACAATGTAATCAGGAATATCCTTCTTCATCCCAAGCTAAAATAATTGGCTTCTTAATGATGCAATTATTTTATGGTAACTGAGACATATGGCATATGGAAAATTATGCATTTCTTTTAACACCAAATTTCTAAGCTCTTTGGAACTAGGAACATAAATTCTATTCTTAAGCATAAATAATCCATATTCCTTCATCTCATACTCTTTAATTTTCTGCCATACATTTTCTTTTTGTAAGATTTCTTTTTCCTATAGGTAATGCTGCTCTATAACAACATCATTTAATGTTTTTGTCTTTAAATATGAACTATGCGTACTAATGGTTGTAACATGCACGAGGTATACTCTCATGTCGAGTGCATCAACAAATTTATTTTATTTTACTTTGATATAGTTGATGTCAAAGTCATAGTCACTTAAAGATTATATCCATCTTGTTTTCCTGACATTCAAAGTTGGTTGCTCAAAAATATTTTTCAAACCACTATGGTATTTTCTTAATTCAAATATCTTACCCATGAGATAATTCCTCCACATATTCAATCCATGAATTATGGTATCAAGTACCAAATCATCTGTGGCATAGTTCTTCTCACGTTCTTTAACATTTCTGGACTCATAACTAATGACATGTCCATTTTGAGTGAGAAATCCACCAAGTACTTCTTTGCATGCATTTGTATAAACGACAAAATTTTCATTTGGGTCCTCAATATTTAAAATAGGTTCCCTAGTAAGTAATTCCTTAAAAAAATTAAAATTCTCTTCACACTTTGTTTTCCATTCAAATTTAATCCCCTTCTTTTGTAAAGAAGTGATGGGATGAGAAATCTTAGAGAACCCTTCTATAAACCTCCTGTAGTATCCGGCTAATCCCATAAAAAAATTGACTTTTGAAACATTCCTGGGTGATGGCCATCCTCTAATGGCTTCAATCTTCTTTGGATCCACTACTATGTCTTGTTTTGAAATAATGTGCCCCAAATAATGGATATTCTCTTGGTAAAAAGAACATTTAATAAGTTTGGCATATAGATAATGCTTCCTTAGCACTTGCAATACCAACCTCAAATGGTGTTCATGTTCTTCTTCTGATTTATAGTAGATAAATATGTCATCAAGAAAGAAAATGACAAACTTATCCAAATAATTTCTAGATATGCCATTCATTAAGAACATAAACACAACTAGTGCATTGGCATTATACAATTATTTTCCACCTAATCACCTGATGGGAATCATCTAGAGGTTAGCAGTCTGAAACAATGAATTGTGCCATTTTCCCCTTTAGTATACACCACCTTTTTGCCTGGTCATAGGTTGTTCCTTTACAACCTACAACCAAAATTGATGGTCTCTCCTTGTCCTTTTTCAAAGGGCGATCGGTCAGACCTTGCAAGAATGCAGGGTGTGACTGGGCCTGTTACTCTCAATTTATGAATGGTTACAACGAGATGGGATACTACTCGGATTTATCGTAATTATACCTATAAAAGCTTGTTATTTTGAGTTTCTAAGAGTTATCCACCATATCATCTCTTTCATCCTATATATTGAGGGTCTCTCATGGGAAAAGTGGAGGAAAAGATAGAGTAATCTTATGATGTCAGATTCATCATAGATCTTGGGAAAGAAAATTGAGAGAAGCATCATCAAGCTATTTGTATGTAAGTTGTAATCTTTTTTCCTTATTAATAGAAGATCTACATGATTTTCCCCTCTAGTTGATTGTATATGGAAATCATAATATTCTTAGAGAATCAATATTTTCATGTCTGTGTGATATATTATTAGATATATGTTTTATACATGTTACCTTTGATCTCATGAGAGGTTTTAGTTTGTTCTCCTATGCATGCAAACATGTTCATGAAAGTGAAGGATATCTTCAAAGGAGCGAATGACCAAGGAGCGTGCAGGGAAAACCATCGAGGTATCGGGTATGCTTCTCATGCTCTTATCTCGTAGATATTTTCATTTATGATTTAGATCTAGGAAAATATATAGCTTGCATATCTATTTTGTCTTAGGTATAGGAAGAGCCTAAGGGAGGTAACTCTTGTAGGGTAAATTTATCCTACAACAATTGGTCAGTCCAAATGGCACCACTACAAATTCATAATGTCCATACCTCATTCTAAAGGTTGTCTTACTGATGTCTTCTTCCTTGATTCTTACCTAGTGGTATCTAGATCTTAAGTCTATATTTGAATACATATTTTCTCCTCTTAGTTGATCAAAAGGGTCATAAATTCTAGGTAGATGGTATTTTTTCTTCACAATGGATTTATTCAACTATCTAAAGTCAATACACAACCTCAATGTTCCATCCTTATTTTTAACAAAGAGTATTGTAGCTCCCCAAGGTGAAACACTTGGGAGTATGTACCCTTTCTTCAACAATTCTTCTAGCTACATTTGTAATTCATTTAATTATGGTGTACTCATTCTATAAGGTGTCTTTGATACTGTAATACCCCTAGGTTGAACCCAATTGCAAATGTAAATACAAATGTACGTAACATGGTAAGTTGTTTGACATTATTTTTTTATGCACCTTCCATGGTATAGTGCGCGCATGTACTGCACAGTAAAATGATGAAGTGCACACATTCTGGGATACCACGCACAACAAATTAAGTTCACACAATTTTGAGTCTAGGGATCCTTTGTGTATATGTTGTGTTTTATAGGATGGTGATCTAGTTTATTATAATCCAAAAGGCATATGTGATGATAAAGCCGGAGAGCCTAGATGTTAAAGGCTAGTGAGCCTATTTTTCTATATGTCTCATCATTAATATACAATACATTGTTGTGCGTAGATCAACCACGATAAAAGAGTATGGGGGACTAAACTCCACTAGTTAGGGAAAGGGGGGGCTAAAAGTTAAAAAAAAAGGGCTAAGCTAGGGAGCTTAAGCCAAAAAGGAAAATTGTAATAATATTCATTAAATCATAAAGTATAGAAAATTATTTTATCCTAAGTTCTAAGGATGGGGACAAGTGGGCCAAAGTAGCTCCCAATATGATAAGTGTCAAGTTGGGAACATGCATACATTATATAGTTTGGAATTAGTTCATTTTCCTATCATTTAGTCATCCATTCAAGCATTCCATGATCATTCACTCACTTAGTCAGTTTTCCTCGGTACCTTCCTATCACTGTACCTGAACCTGTATTCGTACCCATACATGCTTGTGTACATGGTTAGCTAGGGAGATGGATGGAAGAAGCAGGATGTGAGGGTCGTGAGAAATCTCTCTGGGTGAGAGAATTGTTGGGAATTGATTTCCGAAGGTGCTAAACTGCATCTACAGGACTCTGAGACTTCCTTTCTAACCTGTTGTTGAAGCCCAGAAAGGAAGTGGGGCAATCAAGGGACTTTTGAGCAGAGAAGGGTCACAGTTCCTTAGGTGGGACCGACATGTGGGGAATGAGGGACAGTAGGATGTTAGTTTGAGTTGGAAAAAAGTGACCGAGTCTTTCCTGTTGTCTGAGATCCATTAGCCTGGTTAGGAATCCATTTACCTGGGTGGAGTTTAGTCATAGCTCAGGGGTGACCCACTACTGAGAATGATGAGTAGTGTGGCCTAAGGTTGGGAGGTTCATGGAAGGTATTCATGTAGTTGGTTATATTATTTCCAAGATAAGTGTCAATTGTGTGATAAATTACATGCTGCATTATTATTTACGTGTTTATTTTTATGGGTTTATCTTATGTGTGGTTTATAACAGTATTTATATTATGGGTATTTCCTGTATATGTTGCATGCATATGTTTATTGTTATTTCAATATGAATCCATGCATTTACATAATGTATTTGTCTGTTTACGTTATATATATAAAGTTCCGCAAGAGTTCTATGTGTATATGTTTTAATTGCATGCAGTTCAAACGTTTTTTGTGGCATAACTCAGTTGGATGCTAAGTATGTTACAGTATGTTGAGCAGAGAATGAAAGTGTTTTCTGGAGTAGCATGGCCCGGATTGGGTGGTTGGGGATGTTACATATACTAGGGAAACTCTTGGTACTAAATCAATAGAGAAATATATCTCCCTCTTTGGTGGCAATATTGGTATTTCTTGGAATACATATTCAAAATCTTGAAATATTGAAAAGTCCTCAAGGTTGAGCCCTTTTGTATTTTCGGGTTCCTCCACATGAGCTACATACAATTGAAAACCCTTCCTAAAGAATCTCTTCAACTGTAAGGATGAAATCTCCCTGATAGAAATGGGTTTTGGAATTCCTTTCACAGTGTTATATTTTCCTTCTTCATCAAGGGATGTAAATGTCTTATCATGACAATATAGGACAACATGGTTCTTATCCAATCAATCCATTATAATTAGGATATCATAAGATCTTAATGGTATGATATTAATATCAAAAAATGTATTTACTCCATTCATTTTTATTGGATAGTTTCTGATTGTCTCATTGATCCTTCTTTTGGTTCCAGTGGCTAGCTAACCAAAATTCATTTTTTGAGCTTACCTTTCTCCAAATGATGTATACTACTTTAGGATATCCATAACAATGGATTTCTCCCAAGTCAATTAAAATATAAACATGTCGATTAATGATCTTACCTTCCACTTCAATCATTTTGGATTGGTATTCTTCTTATCGATCTTCCAAGGTTGCATATATTCTTGGAATAATTCTACCCATGTCTTCTACTATAGTAGCTTATTGGATGTTTTCAATAGTATTCATTTTATATTTTTTAATGAGGTATATCCTTGTATATGTGGTCTTCTTTGCATCTCCAACATTGGAATGGTGGTCTTCTACTTTTTCCCAAGGAGCATTCTTTCTTGGACTCATTCTTATCTGGTTGATCTTGTTGATTTATTTTTTACTATTTCTGTTGAAATGATGTTGAATCACTTCCTTCTCTTATCATACTTCTCCTTCTTCTTATCCTTCCATGACTTTTAAAAATATTTTCTACCGTTTCCTTTCTCATACAGGTACTTAGATTTTCTAATGGTCTCTGTCAAAGTTTTGGGTTTATCATAATGAATCTTCTCTTTGTAAAATGATGGCAGTCCACTCAGAAATATTTGTATATTTGCCTTATCATCCTTGATATATCCCACATACTTCATTAATCCTAAGAAGTTATTTTCATATTCTCCCATGGTCATTCTCCCCAACTTAAGTTTAAATAAATCTTGCATCTTCTTGTCATAATAGTGCTATGAAATGTATTCCTTCATAAAATACCTCTTGAACTACTTCCAAGTGATCATGTTCTCATTAATTTTCTCCACTTTCTTCAACTAATATTGCCACATAACAACTTTTCCATGCAAATAGTAGGTGGAAATTCTAGCTTCTAGTTTGGAGGAGTAGTTGTGCAACTAAAAGTACTTCCTAATTCGAACAAACCAGGCTTCAACATCATCTTCCCTTTCTCGTTCACCATAAAAGAATGGTGGCTTAAGATTCCTTATATCTCTTTGGAAACTTTCCAATCCATGTCTTCTCCTTTGGTTCATAACGTGAGACACTTCTGAACTTATTATGGTGTCTTTAAAATCATAAAATTTCCTTGTTGAGTAAGGATGTGAGTGATTTCTATGAGTTCTTCTGGCACTTCTTGAATGACTAAATATTATGTAGTTATCTCTTCTTTCATGATGTTTTCCATATTCCTCATGTCTTGAGTTTTATCCATTATTTTCTTGTCTATGCAACCTATTTAAGATTTGCATTATTTAGGAATTTATTTGATTTTGTTCTTTCATCATGATCTCATTGTTTTCTTTGTAACTTTACACTTATACTTTCAAACTTCTCACAGTCTCTACTAATGTTTCTGGATCTACTATGCTCTTGTGTCCATTAGATTCTATCTTTACGTTTCCAACAATGATGTTCTAACCTTTGGCTCCCTCTCCTTCCTCCATTTCCCAAATATGCATTCTTAGATTGAACTGATATGTTTATACCCTTAATTATTTAATAAAGTATGCATGCATGTAATTTCGATTAGGAAAAAAGAATAAACTTGGATACACATTTATAGAAAAAGGACTATAAAAATTTATATAATTTTTATTTTGTTTCTTAAGGTCACCAGTCATATTCTTCTCAATTGAATGTGATATATACTACTCGAAACATTTTTTTGGGTGCATAACTAGCTTCCTTTCTTTGATATATTTCCAATGACTATTCCTTTGCTCAATTTCGAGCTTGGAGAAAAATGTTATGCCCTTTTGAAGTTTTCAGGCCATGTTTGGAAAAATCCACCTCATGCCCATGTGGCACCCACATGGCACTACCTGGAATGTATGTGATTGTTGGAGTGGCACCCATGTGGCCTTGACCTGCCATGCCCTCGACTATTCATAATTCAACATTTCTTTCCAGTCTCCTAATATATGATATCATCCCACCAGGTATCGTCCCATAGACATATCGTCATATTGGCACATCCGCCTACTGACACATCTGCTTATCGACATATCGACCTATCGACATATTCCACCCTAGGTAATGCATTCCATTCTACCCCTGAGCACCCAATATCCGATAGCCAATAGTCCAGTTGGCACCTTGGACAAGTGGCACAAGCTCAAATTTGCACCTATCCTAACATATGGCATGATGTTCTCTTGACACATCGTCACCTACATAGAGCTCCTCTACTCTTGTGTTTCAACCTTTCCACTTCTCATTGTCTCATTTATGTCATCATGATGTCACCATGACATCATCCACACATGCTTCATTCAATTTCAATCCACAAGGCCTAGAACATTGTCCCCGAAACCATACCCTATCGGGTATTAGGTTATCATAAATTCTAAAGGAATGGGTTTGTAATCCTCTAAGGCTCAATAATTTTGATAAACGGGGCATGAATTCCTCATGATATTTATCAACGATCGAGATATATTGACTTAAAGATCTAATGGTTGACACTTAAGGTGCTAAGGTGGGGTTCGAGTTGACACCTAAACATATGACATCTCATCCTTCTGACACGTGGGATAACCATTGTTGTGAGAAATATTACACTATGGAAAGGATACACTCCCCTTTGGGCCAAGACCCCTTATTTTGTCCAAAGACAGAAGTAAACAAGTGGTTGCTACTTTCCCTTTAAATCTAACTCAACCAATCAAGCAAGAGAGAATAATAATGTGGCGTACCTTATTACGATGTTCATCCTTGCTACTCCAATCCTTGGGCTTGATATCCAAGATACTTAACACAAATGAAGACCTGCAAATACTAGCAAAGGAACTCTTCCTCCTACTCTATATGATTAGGTAAAGCAAATATATCTACGAAGATTGAAATGACAATAGATAAGAAAATGTAGAACACATGAACTTGATGGGAATAGGCCAAGTTAATATTAATTTGGAAAACAAGTTACAAGCACTTACAAGACATGTCCAATGTTGCAACACTTCTCCAAGATCCCCTCAGCCAACCCTTTCATAAAAACCTTGAAATCAAAATGTTGATGCTTCTCCAAGGATCAAAGGTTTGACATATGATATCTTTCCCCCTTCATCTTGGAAATACCTTCAATATATAGGTTTGAGAGGCTCAACCACCATGATATAATGAGAGAAATGGATGAGGATATGGATCCTTAAGTTAGAATTTGATCCTAAGATAGATACATAGTATAGGATTCGACCAAAACAACCTCATCCATTCAAAGCTGACCCTTAGGAAAATATGGAAGATCCCATATTTCCCTTTAACCAAGATGAAACCCCCCTTTAGTGAGAGACAAAGCACCATTTGTGCCCCCTTAACATGGAAGGGGGAGCACTAGTTCTCCCTAACCATGGGTATGGGAGATCCACCTTCCTAAAATGCCAAAAAATGGTAGAATTTTTCAAGAAAAAGGTGTTTTTTGACTGTGATATGATAAGGCTTATTCTTCCAACATGACTTAGGGTTCGTGACAAATATTTATATGGTGTCAACGGGCTGTGAAACTTATAAAAGAGAATGAAACACTTGGTAAGGTGCATATTACACTTGAGACAGTGCATGCAAAACTTAACAAGGTTCATACCTCACTTTGAAACACTTGCGACACTTAGGGTGCGACACTCAAGTGTGACATTTTAATGTGTAACGAGAACAACACCACATGTGGAACTGATGTGGTACTAGCATGGCTTTGATGATGTATATGATGTGGCACCAATTGTTGGAGTTACTTCAGACACACCTAGGATTTATTTTTCCTAAGGTTATTCCTTGTTTATTAGTCGTAATTAGTCATTATCCAGTCTCTTGTATTTTAGGGGAGAATATTCCACTTGGGGAATATTCTCTTTCAGTTGACACTTTAGTTTGACTAATTGAGTTGAGTTTAGATGTTTCATTGGTTTTGTTACCATGAAACATTGGGATCATCACCAAATCACTACTCTTTGTTCAGTTAGTTAACTGAAGACTAGTTGACGAGTTAACTTAACTAGGTGGCAGTTCACTCCCGTAATTGCCTGAGAGACTAGACTAGGTGGCAGTTTACTCTTGTAACTGCTGGTGTGTGTCTAGATCAATCTAGAACACCAATATGGATCATTAGTTACTAATTTATCCTATATATATTGTAAATTATTCACTCTTTGAGTGTGGAATACGGTTAATGAGAATTCTTCCATTCTTTCTATCTTGCTTCTTCTTTCTCAATTTCTCTCTACAAATGTGTGTAGTATTTTCTAGATAGATATATTCTATGCAAGTTCAACACATTTACATGGTATCAGATCTATGCTGTTTCGAGCAAGTCAGACAAGCCAAAGAATAAAGAAAATTAGGGTTTCGGTGAGCTAAATCCATGATCGTAACTTTTAGCAATTATTCCTCCCAAAATATTACGTTTTTGAGGAAACAACCTATGATGAAAGTAAACCGACCCATTTTGGAAGTGGGTTTTCAACCGTTTGGAAATATTATTTATAGTTTTCTTAGAAAGTGAGTCGCAAGATAGCCTTCTGAAACTAATACGAATCCGTGGCCATACCTTTCCACATTCATTTCTCCCAAAATATTACGTTTTGGAGGAAAAGATCCACGAAGAAAGTAAATCGGCCTATTTTTGAAGTGAGTTTTCAACCATTTGGCGAGATTCCTCACCGTTTGCTCAGAAGTAAGTCTTAATATCATCTCCTGAAACTGATATGAATTCTTAGTTTCTTAATTTTTCACTTACAGATTGAGAGTAAATTTTTAGGGGTTCTTGGAATCAGTGGGAGAGATGGATATGACAACTATTATACAACCAAACTTGGTGGTAATCCTCACACCATACAATTATTTTGATTGGTATCCCAAGGCAACATTCCAACTGAAAAGAAAAGGACTGTATAATTTGACGATGGCGACAAAAATAGAACCTACATCAGTGATTGAGAAGATAAGATGGGCAAACTGTAAGGATGAGGCCACATGACTACTTCTTGAATTAATATCCATTGATTTATGGTTTCATGTTGCTGCATGCAAGACTCCAAATGAGATCTGGACCACCTTGGAATGACTCTTTGGAAAGCAGGATGAGATGCGAGGTCATATGCTTGAGGTAGAGTTGAATACCTTAGACCCTAAAAGTTTAAATAATATACAAGATTTTTTTACTAAATTTAAATATTTGCTATTAAGCTTGGGTGAATGTGGTATTGATAAGTCTACACAAGAGAAACAAATTATTCTAACAATATTGGCCAAGCTAGGACCAAAATACACTGTATATGTCTCCAATTTCCATTCTGGCAGATGTCTTTTTGGAACAAATTGGAAAATGTCTACGTTGGCTCAGTTCATTGAGTCTCTTACAAAAGAGCAGACAAAACTCATACATATGGGCCTCATGAAAGATCCCAAAGCACATGCACTCACCATGCAGGATGGGAAATGGTCATTCAAACAGAATAGTAAGGAGGGATATTCCAAATCCTTTAATGATTCTTCAGGTTCCAAAGACTCTTCAGATTCCAAGAAGAAGAAGAAGGAAAAGCAGTGCACTTACTGCAATAAACCGAATCATGAAGAATCCACATCCATGAAGAAACAAAATGATCTTATGGCACATGCACTTCAGTAGAACAACCTTGGAAACTTCGTTCCAGAGGGAGTCAAGAAGCAGAAGGAAGAAGATCATGCTCCTAAGAAAGGTAATCATCACGCTCTTGTTGCAATTAATTCCTCATCTAATTCATGGATTATAGATTATGGTGCAACCCATCATATGGCAACAAAAGAGGAAGTTTTCTCTTCTTTGATTCCATGCTCAAGATCCCCTATTCTCATGGGGGATGACACTCCAGTAGTAGTAGCAGGAGAAGGGAGAGTGGAACTCCACAATGGCAGTATTGAGAATGTTCTACATGTTCCAAAACTTTCTATGAATCTTCTCTCAGTTTATCAGATCACTAAGAAAGGTAAAAATTTTGAATTTACATCAGATTCAGTTTCAGTAATTGACATGCATGACAATTCCATTATTGCAATTGGTGAGGTGGATCACAAGTCAAGGTTGTATAAATTCACTAAGTTTTATGATGATGAATCCTCTATTCTACTTACACATAAGGAGAGTACTTTGCATGCACCTCCACTGAAACATGCATATACTCTTGTTCTTCCATCAGTTTCAAATATCATAGATGATTCCATACACTCTAATTCTATACATGGAAATAAGCAGGTAGTACATCCATATAAGAAGCCAATGCTGAAGCTTCAACAGATGCCAAAGAAGGCACATACCACACTCCAGGAAGTAGGAAAACTTGCAGGGAATCCATTGGATTTGAGGAGGACTCGATTTCAGCATGAGGAGCCTTCTCATGCATTTTCAACTTCAGAACCTGCGATGCCCATGCATTGCTATATGGTTCAATCTACTGATCCATAGAACTACAATAGGGTTGTGGGAAATCCATTATGGCAAGTAGCCATGCAGAAGGCGTATGATTCACTCCTACAGAATGAAACTTGGAATCTGGTTCCACGTCCACTAGAAAGAAATATTTTCAGGTGTAGATGGGTCCACAGGATTAAGAATTACAAGGCCCGACAGGTTGCCAAAGGACTTCATCAGATCCATAAAGATTTCTACATCTTCATGAAGACTTTCAATGAGCAGAAGTTTCAGACTTTGCGGGATCGTCTTGCAGTGAAGAACACAATTGTCTAGCAACTGCTATTTTCTTCTTTTGATACATTATCTTTTGAGGGGGAGTTTTGTTCCCACGTGGTTTTCCCTCTTTTCTCAGTGTTCATTAGTTTCATTGTACATGAGTACCTAAAATGGCCTAGTAGCCGGGACTCATTTTTACTCCATAGTGATGTTCAGGGTGGGTGTTGGAGAAATTTCTATTTTCGACACACTAGTTCATTGGGAGTTAACTGACTAGTTCTATTTTCACCATCACTATTATGCATGCATGCATTCCTAAGGAAAGCTAACTGCTTGATTGATTTTCTTAATTATGGAATGATTTTCCATATATATGAGTGTATTCCACTCATTCATTGTATCATATTGATCATGATCTATGTATCAATCATCAACTCATTGGAGTAGTGTGAATATATTTTCTCATTCTTTCATACTGAATCTCTCTTCCTTTCTTGATAAGCTTTGTTTGTACTTCTCACGCCTCACAACTATTTGGAATGGAAGCCAAAATTTTTTCTTATGTTAAGATGGAAAGGCTTATACCAAATAACCGTGGCAATGGAAGTAGAGCCTGATTCTGTCGATGAGAAAAACAATTTTTTCAATAGACAAGATATGGCCATAGGAAGTATCAGCATGTCTATTTCTCCTGAACTTTTCCATCAAGTATATGAAGAATCACAAGGATTAACTCCAAATGAATTATGGACCATATTGGAGGTTCTATTTGGGAATAAAGAATATTGTGAATATTTCATGCAGGAGGTCGAACAAATAGATCTAGAAGAGAAGCCATCGGAAGATCAAGTCTCTTATTATGAAGAGTCTTCTACAAACGTTTTTGCAGAAATTTGTATTCCATTAATTGAAGATGATGTCTACTTCATTTCATATTTATTTTCTGAAATTCATATGGAATATATATGGCATTCATCTCAGGAGTCACATGCAGACACTTTTGCATGCACCATGCATGCATCTCAGGAGTAAAAAAGGGAGCCACTCACATTATACATCATTCTGATATTTTTTGAGAAACATTTGCAAAAAAAAAATTGGATATTTGAATTCCTCTTGAGAAAATATCCAATTTAAAAAAAAAAATCGTCTGAAAAGGAGTCCGGAAACTGAACTTATGATCGTTTCAAAATCAACAAAATTTCAGCATTTTTCCGGAAACGGCCGTACGGTTTTCAAAATTTCATCCAAAATTTATTTGGATATTATTCATTACAAGAATATAAAGTGGATATGTGTGGAAATATCAATGATGCATATACTTCATCAGATCCATGCAGACATCTACATCTTCAACAAAATCTTCAAAGAGCACAAACTTGCATAATTGCGAGGTCTTCTTGGAGTGAAGGACATGGTTGCTTAGCAACTGCCTTTTGTTCCTTATCAATTTTTATTTTATACATTGTAATTTGAGGGGGGGTTTTGTTCGCATGAGTTTTTCTCTCTTTCCTCATTTATTTCAGTGTATCTTTTGTATTTGGGTATCTAACATGGCCTCATAGCCGGGATCCATTCTTTATTTTTACCATAGTGATGTTCAGGGGGGGTGTTGGAGTTACTTTATACACACCTAGGATTTATTTGTGCTAAGGTTATTCCTTGTTTATTAGTCGTAATTAGTCATTATCCAGTCTCCTATATTTTAGGGGAGAATATTCCACCTGGAGAATATTCTCTTTCAGTTGACACTTCAGTTTGACTAGTTGAGTTGAGTTTAGATGTTGCATTGGTTTTGTCACCATGCAACATTGGGATCATCACCAACTCAGTACTCTTTGTTCAGTTAGTTAACTGAAGACTAGTTGACGAGTTAACTCAGCTAGGTGGCAGTTCACTCCCGTAACTGTCTGAGAGACTAGACTAGGTGGCAGTTTACTCTTGTAACTGCTGGTGTGTGTTCAGATCAATCTAGACCACCACTATGGATCATTAGTTACTCATTTATCCTATATATATTGTAAATTATTCACTCTTTGAGTGTGGAATACGGTTAATGAGAATTCTTCCATTCTTTCTATCTTGCTTCTTCTTTCTCAATTTCTCTCTACAAATGTGTGTAGTATTCTAGGTTTTACACCTTCTCTCACTTCACTCATAAATATGATTATGTATCTCTTCTAACACATGCTAATGAAGAGTCCAGGTTGTGACATGAGATGTTTGGGAATCTAAATTTTAAATATTTATATCAACTTAGTATGGGTGGAATGGTAGATGGATTACCCCACATTTAGTACATAGATGGAGTTTGTCAGCACTGTATACTAGGAAAACATCCCGAGGAGAATTTTAACACAGGTAAAGCATGGAGGAAATAATCACTTCTAGATTTGGTTCATAGTGACATTACAAGTCCCTTACCATGCCCATTGATCAATAAATCTAGTTATTTTTGAGATATACATGGGTCTACTTTCTCAAGTTAAAATATGAGGTCTTTGAGTGTCTTAAAGATTTCAAGCATCTAGTTGAGAACTAAACATGGAAGAGGATTAAGAACATTTGTACATACAATGTAGGAGAGTATGTGAATAAGGATTTTGATTATATTTTTTCATAATCATATATAGAGTTGCAACACATAGTTCCATATACTCCACAAAATAATGGGGTAGTGGAGAGAAAGAACAAGACATTGAAAGACATGGCAACTATATGTTGCAGGCTAGAGCACTACCTCCAAAGTTATGGGATGGAAATATCAACTATGAAGCCTACATTCATAATAGATTTACTCTTAAATAATTCAAGGGAGTCGCTCCATATGAGTCTTGGAGCAGGAAGAAACTGGAAGTCACTCACTTTATAATTTTCGGTTCTCGTGCATGGGATAGGATCCATTACGATAGGAGGAAAGCTATGGAAGCTCATAGTAAGGAGTGTATTTTTGTTGGATATATAGAGGGAGAAAATGGATACAAGTTATTATATACTACTTTATATACACTATTCATTCAAAGGAGTGTTAAGTTTGAAGAGGGTCCTTCACAAGTACTTCTGAAGCAGTCCACACCTCCATCTCCACCGCCACTAGTTGCGAAACTTCGTGATACTTCTTCCGATTAGATTTATGATAAGATATATAAATATGATATACATGATATTTATGATAATCATAAATAATTTGAAGGTCCATATCATTTACCATGATGGTCACAACAAACTCTTCAAGCAACATGTGATCTAGTGGGTGATCTTGTCGATCTGCGGAGAACCAGATCTTAGTTTGTGGAGCCTCCACAAGATTTTACTACCATGGAACCATTGTTTCCTATTTATTATTATATAGTACTTGGATCATATCCTTAGTCTTACGCAGAGACTAAAGGAAATCCCCATTGGGAGGAATCTATGAACTTAGAGGAGTACAATTCCCTAATAGAGAACAACACATGGGAGTTGGTTCCTCTACCTTCCAACATGAATATTTTTAGATATAAGTGGATTTTAAATAAAAAGAGGGATGATGATGGAAATATTACAAATTATAAGGATTTTTTAGTAGCTAAAGGTTTCTCATAGGTACAAGGCATTCACAAGGAATTCATGTGAGACTAAAGAAAAGTTTTATGAAAATGCTAGTCTATTGTTGTTAAAGTTAAGGAAGGTTTGCAGGAATGTGATCATATAAACCAGGTCTATTACAGAGCTACAAATAAAATTTGGATGATGAAATTGATGAGGGATTTTGGTTGAGGTACATTTTGAGTACATGGTTGAGACAAGTAGTTGATGAGTTGGCACATACATGAGGTGTATAGTTGATGATGTTGGTACATATTGATGAGTCATAGTTGATGAGTAGTTGACACATGATTGGTACATACTTGATGTAATATCCCTCGACCGAACCCAATTGTAAATGTAATATAAATATACTTAAGCTAGTGAGCTATTTTGACCTCATTTGATAAAGCACATCATGTGGCATAGTGCGCGCATGAACTGTGCAGTAAAATGATGTAATATGCACATCACAAGATATCGCGCGCAGTAACTAAAGAGCGCACAACCTTGAGGTCAACAAATATCACACGCAGTAACTAAAGTGCACACAATATTAAGGTCAACGAACCTTTATGTATATGATATGCATTATAGGGTGGTGAGCCAATATTATAAGCCATAATGCTTATGTTTTGGTATTAGGCCGAAACGCCTAGATGTCAAGGGACAATGCGCTTACTTTGTACATGACTCATGATTCATATAAAATACATCCTTGTGTGCAGACCGATCACGATAAAAGAGATGGGGGACTGAACTTCACCAGTTAGGGAAAGGGAGGGCCAAAATTCAAGGGAATATTATATTAATATTTCCTAAAACATAAAGTATGGATAATTATTTTATCCTAAGTTCTAAAGTTGGGGACAAGTGGACAAAAATAGCTTCTGCTATGACAAGTGTCAAGTTGGGGACATGCATTCATATTGTGGGGGAACTTAGCTCATGGGGAGGCTTCTCACGGATACCTTACCAGCAACCCGACGACCATCATTCTGACTATAACTTTTACGAAGAGTTCACAGTGATTCCTGTACACACTCAATTATCTAGTCAATGATTCCATGACCATTTCACTCATACATTCTATTATCCTTGAGACAACCATTTCACCATTTCGAAGCCTATTTCTGTAGACCTTTTTGGTTGGTGTACCTGGTTAGCTTGGAGTGGGATTGAAGAAGCGGGTTGTCAGGCCCATGAGAAATTCTCTGAGTGAGAGAATTGCTGGGGATTTATTCCATAAGGTGCTAGACTGCAGCTACAACCCTTTGAGACTTCCGATCTGGCCTGTTGCTGGAGCCCTGGAAGGCAAGTGGGGAAGCTGAGGGACTGTTGAGCATAGAAGGGGCACACTTCCTTGGGTGGGACTGGCATGTGGGGAATGAGAGGTTGTAGGATGTTAGTTGAGTGAGCACCCTTTTTGGTTGGTGTACCTAGTTATCCTGGAGCAGGATTGAAGAAGAGGGTTTTTAGGCTCGTGAACAATTCTCTGAGCAAGAGAATTGTTGGGGATTGATTCCTGAAGGTGATAGATTGTAGCTACAACACTCTGAGACTTCTGGTCCGACCCATTGCTGAAGCCCCAGAAGGGAAGTGGGGTATCCGAGGGACTATTGAGCAGAGAAGGGGCACACTTCCTTGGGTGGGACAAGCATGTGGGGAATGAGAGGCTGTAGGCTGTTAGTTGAGTGAGCACCTAAGATAGAGTCTTTCCTGTTGTCCTTGAGCCTTAGCCTAGATAGGAACCCTTTTACCCTGGGTGGAGTTTAGTCCCATCTCGGGGGTGACTCACTGTTGAGAGTGATGAACAATGTAGTCTATGGTTGGGAGGTTCGTGGACAGTCTGTAAGCATTTGGTGACAGTATTTCTAAGATAAGTACCAATTGTATGATAAAATGATATGCTGTTTTTTTATTTACATGCCTCTGTTATGATTTTATCATATATGTGATTATGATTGCTTATGTGCTTATGGGTAATTTCCTGTAAATGATGCATATCTTAGTTACTGTTATTTCAATATAAAATTCGCGTGTTACAGAAAGTAATTGTTTGTTTATGTTTAGATGTAAAGCTTCTGCGAGCGTGTTGTATGTATATGTGTTAGTTGCATGCAGTTTAAAGAGTAAATTTATGTGGCATTTCTTAGTTGACTACTAGGTATGCTACTGTATGTTTTGTAGTATGAGAATGAAAGTGTTCCCTAGAGTAGCATGGCCCGGCCTAAAGGCTGGGAATGTTGCCGACTGGTGTCAGAGCATGAGTGGTTTCTTTAGAGTGGCGTACCCTGGCCTGAGGTTGGTCGGGGGAACGTTACAGAATGGTATCAGAGATTTAGTTCAACACTAAGAGAAGAGAATATTCACAGAAGAAAACTTTGAAGTAACCAGAATTGGAATCACGGAGTGTCCATGGAAAAAGGTTGGCGTGCTGGCACGGACGTGGTAAATTTGGCATCGCAAGGAAAAACATTGGCGTGCCAGTGTGTGCGGTAAATTGTGGCACCGCGTAGAAGATTATTATGTGTATATGCACACGCTGAAATTAGCCTTGCATGGTAAGCACACACATAGTAAGGTGCACATGGGGTGTGCAAGTATTTCTTAACATAGAGGAGTTTGGTTGGTACATGCATAAGTATGAGTATAAGTTGTGTCGCGACAATGTATTAAGTAGTGTGCACAGACAATTGGCACGATGGAATATGTTAAACTTGACATGGTGCATGCATAGGACAAAAATGCATGTGGAATATTGGTGCGCGGTATCGAAACTGTGCACAGTGGATATTGGCGCACAACGCCAGAGTAGTGCGCGTAAGTAGTCGGTACAACAAAGAAGAAATGCACAGTAGATTTAGGTGTGTGCAGAAGCGTTTTACCTTGTGATATTGCTATGCATGTTAAATATAAATGAACAGGTCAAGTTTAATGCGCGCGAAGTCGCTTGGAAGGTGATGAGTTTGAGTTTAAATTGTATAATAATAAAAGAAAAAGAAACACATAACCACATCGAAACATTAATTAAAAAGAATTTCGAGTTTTAATTTCCTTCGATTTAGACAGATGAAAATAAAAATATAAGATTACAAGAAAAACATATTATAAAAGAAAACAAGATTCATAACATCACTAGATAGAAATTGTAATAAAACAGTCTAAAATCCGTTTCTGTATTTATATAATCGTATTAATCACAAAAATACAAAAGGGTGATGACAACAGTTAGCCTGTTGTAAAAATGGTCATTTGAAGAACAGGCCTATAATCTCTTGTACTCTTTACCTCCACTACCAATTGCTCAAATTTTGCTGAGACATGCTTATTTTAGTTGAAGACTTACTCCAGCTTAGCGATCTCCACCTTTAAATAAGAGTCTAACTAGACTGGTTGATTCTCTCCAACACTTTTGGCCGCTTCAGCCGTAGATTCCTCCTTCTTCTGCCACTTGCTCCTTTTCTTCTTAGCGGATGGCCTGTTGATGACTAAATCCTTTATAGTGGGATTCAGCCTGACTTCCAATCGTGAGTCTATATCCGGATTTGTGTGGAACTTAGTTGCTAAAATGTGTGCAAGGACCCTTTCCTCCTTACTCACGGGAAAGTCTAGTATGTTGCTTGAATAACCAGTCTCACTCGAGTTAGCCTTGTCCATGTATCTCAGGTTGGGGATACCGAAATGTGTCTTTATAGAGAGAAGGAAGTCGAGCAGTTTGGAGATTACCTCGGTTATGGATGCGTAGATATATTCATACTTGGGGAGTGGTAATTATAGAACTCCATTTATGAAGTGCATACGGATTATGTACAAGAGCGTTGGGTTTCCATGCTTGGCCAATCCATTTCAAATGATTAGATTTTTGAGTTCATTACATGGCGGCGTTCATCTAACGTCACATGGCTACGAAGTACCGAACAAGTGAAGCAGGGTGATCTGACTAGCCGTCACCCACTCCATGAGTGGTGGTTTGATATGTTGAGACATGTGATACCGCGTCTTGGCAAAAGTGGTTTCAAAAAACCACCTTCTTGCACAAGTGTATCTCGAAAGGCACTACGCGTCTATTCTTTCAAGACTTGGGTCTTATCTAGAATTTCCATGGTGATAACACCAGGAAACCGGGAGTGATAATGCTGATGTGTATGTTGAATCAAAATGGTGCATATTCTCATGAATTGCTGAATTGTTATCCTGATAAGTTTTGATGGATACACGTTTTGTAGAATTAACAACAACTCGATCAGTTCAGACCAGTGCAGAGTCCATAGGAATGGAAAAGGCACAGGGGAATTACAGTCATCCAGAGAAGAGCAGAGGGGTGGATGTCCATTTGGGCATGGAAGGAACGAACTCCAACAGACATGGAGAAGAAAGGAATGAAGATATGAATATGGATGAGACCATTAAGAATTTGCAGAAGGATGTACAAATCCATAAAGTTGATAATGAAAGGCTTATGAAAGCCAAAGAGCAACAGGATGACTTCAACATGAAGCTATTGGAAGGTTTGAACATAATAGAAAATAAATTGGTTAAGGAGAGTGACTCAAGTAAATTTGAGAGTCAAAAATCTTCAGAGGAGAAAGGAAAAGTAAAAAGTGCTAATAGACATCAACATCATTCCCAAAGGCATTCCAATACGAGAGTAGGCAACAAATCAAGTCTATCCCCTGTCAGAAGGTATAAGAGATCTGGGGTGGATGAGCTGTGAGGAGAAATGAACAAAATCAAACCTCCTACATTTGATGGTGCGCACAAGAAGGATGAAGATGCAAAAACATGGTTGCTAGGCTTGAGGAAATATTCTCAATTGCATAATTATTCTTCTCATGCAGAGGGTAGAATTTCCATTTATCAACTCAAAGGAAAGGCCTCCATGTGGTGGGATCAACTTGTGCAGGTACAACACATTGTAGAAAAAAGTGTTATTTGGAGGGAATTCAAGAAGTATTTTGAGAAGAAGTACTTAAATAAGAGATACTATGACAAGAAAATGAAAGAGTTCTTTGAACTCAAGCTTGGAAGTATGACCATAGATGAATATGAGAGAAGGTTTCTGGAACTGATGAAGTATGTCTCTTTCATCAAGGATGAGACAATCAATATTCAAAGGTATTTAAGTGTATTGCCATCGTTCATTAGTGACAAAATACAGTATGATGATCCCGAGACATTAGAAGAGACCATAAAGAGAGATAAATGCTTATATGATCAGCTAAAAGCAAGGCCAGCTTTCCAAAAGGCTTGGGAAGACATTAAGAAATTCAAGATGGATCAGAGGAAGAAGGGAGCTAAGCCACCATTCTTCAGAAATAATCCACAATGGAAACAAATGCATAAAGAACCCAGAGTGATTGACACAGGGAGCCAAGGGCCAAGACAACCACCTACGCAATGTTGGGGTTGTAAAGGAGACCATAGGTTCAGAGATTGTCCTCACAGAGGTGAAAAAAGTAGGGTTGTTCATAATGTACAATGAGATGAGATAGTAGAGGACATGGGAAGATATGTGCCAAGGATTTATGTAGCCCTGGATAATAAGAAAGAAGATTATTAGTCCCACATGATTGAAGTGGAAGGTATGATCAACAACCAAACCCTTGCTATTTTAATTGATTCAGGAGCTAGTCATAGTTATATAGACCCTAAGATGGTGGAAAGTTTGCAATTTCCAATAAGAAAGCATGGGAAATCCTAGTTGGTGCAATTGGCTACAGGAGCCAAAAGAAAAGTTAATGAGATGGTTAAGTCATGCCTCATAGACATGAATGGACTCAACACCAAAGAAGATTTGAACATCTTGCCTTTAGGTTCCTATGACTGTCTAATTGGGATGGATTGGTTGGACCAACATCATTCTCTATTGGATTGTCATAAAAAAGATTTGAATTGCTTGGATGAATAAGGGAACCAAAGGAAAGTGTAGGGAATTCCCAGGGCAGTAACCGTTAGAGAAATTTCAGCATTGTAGCTGAAGAAATGTTATAGAAGAGGATGTCAAATATTTGCAGCTCATATGGAAGAGACACCTAAAGACAAGGTGCCAAATTTGGAGGATTATGCAGTTCTGAAAGAGTTTGAATATGTATTCAAGGAAGTACTTGGACTACCCCCAAGGAGAGGCATTGATTTCTCTATAAATGTGATGCCTGGAGCAGTGCCAGTATAAAACACTCCTTACAGAATGAGTACACCAGAATTGAAGGAGTTGCAAATGCAGCTTGAAGAACTTCTGAAGAAAGGGTAAATACGCCCAAGCGTGTCACCTTGGGTGCCCCAGTATTGTTTGTGAGAAATAAAGATGGAATACTAAGGTTGTGCATTGATTTCAGACAGTTGAATAAAGTGACTGTTAAGAACAAGTATCCTCTGCCAAGGATCGATGATATTTTTGATCAATTGAAGGATGCAAAGATATTTTCAAAGATAGATCTCAGATCAGGATACCATCAGGAAAGAATTAAAGAAGAAGATATTAACAAGACCGCCTTCAGGACAAGGTATGGTCACTATGAGTTCGCAGTGGTACCATTTGGGTTGTCAAATGCACCAGCTGTTTTCATGTGCTTAATGAATGGTGTTTTCCAAGAGTATTTGGACAAGTTTGTCATTGTATTTTTGGATGAAATTCTTATATATTCCAAGTTAGAGGAAGATCATGAACATCATTTGAGGATGGTGTTGCAAGTATTAAGGGAACGTCATCTATATGCCAAATTGAGCAAGTTCTCATTTTATCAGAAATAGATTCATTATTTAGGGCATATCATTTCAAAGGATGGGATAACAGTGGATCCTGAGAAGATAGAGGCCATTAGAGAATGGTCATCAGCAAAGAATGTGACAGAGGTGAGATCATTCATGGGTCTTGCAGGTTACTACCGAATATTTATTGAAGGATTCTCAAAGATTGCACATCCAATCACTTCCTTGCAAAGAAAGGGAATGAAGTTTTAGTGGACACTAGATTGTGAGAGAAGTTTCCAACACTTGAAACAATTATTGACAAGTTCTCCAATATTAAGGATCACAGTGTTGATATTATGGTAGCTTCGGGAGGTATGAACCTCTATTGTGACCTATGACGAGATTAGAATATTCTGGAAGGAAGCAAAGAAGTAAAGGAAACCCTAGACGAGATGTCGGCTACAGAAATATAATTAATATCAATTAATTAGTACCCAGAAGGAGAAATCGGCCCCAGTAAGTCTGTCAGACCACTATAAATACAGGGCGCCAGTTCTCATTATTCACACTTCTCAGAATTGCAGAGAGCAGTTTCTGCGCACTACAGTTGGCAGTTTTGTGCGCAAGTTTCTGGGGAAGGTGTTACGCCAGTTTCTGGGTGGGAGTATCTGATCAGCTTGGTTTCTATTCTTTCTTGGTGCATTATCCTTGCTTGGCTAGTGATTGCTACCAGTATTCTTCTCTGTCAAGGTCAAGGTGCTCGGAGGGTGGCTTCGACTTATGGTTGGGTGACAAGGGTATTGTCAATGGTAAAATGAGAACAATCCTTCATATTCTAACAGGTTATGGGCCTACACCTCCTTCATTCAGTCTAAATGCTAGAAGGAAGCATAGCTGCTAGGGTCTTGAGCTTGCTGAGGAACTGCCGCTAGGGTTACTAGCAGGAGCAGCTTCCAAAGACATTGCCGCTAGGGTTACTAGAAGAAGCAGTTGCAGAAACCCTAACCTCATATCCGACACCTTGCAATGGAGCATCTCGCTCAAAAAGAAGATATTCAGATGCGCCCTAACTCAGTGCACCTTTTAGCTCTCTGAGAAGACATAAATGACAAAGTTGAAGTTTTGGATCAAGGCATGACCAGTTACCAGTCAACTGAAGACATGTGTGAAATAATCAATCTTTTACACTACTCAACACTTACTGGAACGATTGAAGATGACATGTGGATAATCAACAATGGATATTCTAGGCACATTACGGGAGATCAAGACATACTCTCAAATCTAAATGAGAAGAAGACCTCGTACAAGTTAGAGCTTGGAGACAAAACCACTTACCCCATGGAAGGATTTGGACAAGCTGCCATCAAAATGAAAAATAGGTAATTACGTTCACTTAAGAAATGCTTTATATGTACCTGGTTTAGAAAAGAATCTTGTATCAATATATTGCTTAGAAGACAAGGAAAACAGAATAAATTTCATGGATGGAAAAGTGTTATCATGGCATAAAGACTCCAACATAGAGAATGCTAGGGTTATCGGAAGTCGTGAAGGAAATTTGTACATACTACTAGAACAAAATGAAGAAGATCTTGTACATGCCGAAGTCAACCCTAATGAACTGTGGCAAATAAGGTACACTCATATTAATTATCAAGCATTACCCTTTCTCAAAAGAATGGTTTAAGGAATACCAGAGTTGCAGTCTACACATGAAGGAATCTGCAAAGGATGTGCCCTTGGGAATAATATCAAGAAACCATTCCCAAGAAACAATAACAGATCTAAGGAGATTCTAGATCTAATACACTCAAATGTTTGTGGTCCGATGCCAGCAAAATCTCTAGGAGGATCTTCTTACTATGTAATATTCATACATGACTATTCAAGAAAGACTTGTCTATACCTACTGAAGACAAAAGACAAAGTATTCTGCAAGTTTCAAGAGTTCAAAGAAGAAATAGAAAACCTCACAAATAAGAAGATCAAGATGCTAAGAACTGATAATGGTGGAGAATACACATCAAAGGAATTTGTTACATTCTGCAAATCGACAGGAATTAGGAGGGAGCTGACTGTTCCTCATAATCCTCAACAAAATGGTGTAGCAGAAAGAAAGAATAGATCCATTAAAGAAACCATAAAAGACTTACTAAATGATTAAGGTTTGTCCATGTTCTTATGGGGAGAAGCAACAATGACAACAATATATGTGCAAAATAGAATTCCTCATCATATATTGAAGAACATGACACTAGAATAATATTTGTCAGGTAAGAAACCTAATGTGGAAAATCTAAGAATATTTGGATGTCCTGTTTACTCCCACATTCCCAAGGACAGGAGGAATAAACTAGAACCTTCAGGAAAGAAAGGGATATCTATGAGATACAGTGATTCATCCAAGGCTTACAAAATATATATTCCTGAACAACACAAGATTGAGGTCAGCAGAGACGTAACATTCAATGAAAGGATGGCCTTCACGAAATCCATCGAAGAAAATATAGAAAAAGAAGAGATTGAAGAACTTAATGAAGAAAGCACATAAAACGTAAATGACGAAAAGGAACTACCTGATCATCCTATGGATCCATGTGAAAACATTGATTCAGATATCATACCTAAGACCAAGAAAATACCATCTTGGCTTGAAGCCACCTTACAAGACGCAGAAAGACTCAAGGTTCCATAAGGAACATTCAGAAAGAGTAAAAAACCTAAAATATTCTCAAGTTATGCAACATACATGACAAATCTTCTAGATGAAGAACCTACCACATTTGAAGAAGCAGTTCAAAAGGAACAATGGAAAGAACCTATGACAGAAGAGCATCACTCCATTATGAAAAATGAGGTATGGGAAATCATACCAAGACCTAAAGAAAAATCAATGGTAACTTCAAAATGGGTGTACAAGATCAAACATGCAGCAGACGAAAGTGTGGATAAATACAAGGAAAGATTCATAGCTAGAGGGTTCTCCCAGAAGGAGGGAGAAGATTATGACAAAACATTTGCTACGGTGGCTAGATATACTTCCATAAGAGCTATCATATCTCTTGCCACTTTCATGGGATGGAACTTACACCAGATGGATGTAAAGACAACTTTCCTCAATGGATCTATTGAAGAAGAAGTATATATTGAACAACCTCAAGGGTTTGAGGTACATTCCAGAGACACTCATGTTTGCAGATTGAAGAAATCTCTATATGGACTCAAGCAAGCTCCAAGGGCTTGGTATGCCAGAATGGACAATTTTCTAACGATACTTGGTTTCTCCAAGAGTCATGCAGATCCAAACCTTTACTATAAAGTCATGGACAATGCACTTGTAATCCTACTACTATATGTTGATGATCTATTCGTAACAGGTGAATAGTCTCTCATTATTCAGTGAAAGAAGGAATTATCTTGTGAATTTGATATGAAAGATATAGGTCTCATACACTATTACTTGGGACTAGAAGTATGGCAGAAGCATGGTGAATTATTCCTTGGACAAGGAAAGTACGCAATAAAGATCCTTCAGAAATTTGGAATGATGGATTGTAAGTCCATCGACACTCCTATGAATGCGGATATAAGAAAAGTGAAAGTTTCATATTCTGATCCAGTAGATCCATCTCTATATTGACAACTAATTGGGTCATTGATGTATTTGGTAAATACTCAACCAACCATTTGCTTTGCCGTGAATACACTAAGCCAATTCCAGGTGGAACCAAGACATGATCATTGGATAGTTGCAAAGCATGTATTAAGATATATTCGTGGAACAATAAACTATGGTTTGAGATATACTGCATCGAGCAATATACAACTTCATGGATTCACAGACTCTGATTGGGCAGGAACTGCATAAGAAATAAAAAGCACTTCAGGTATGTGTTTCAACTTGGGCTCTGCTATGATATGTTGGGGTAGCAGGAAACAAAAGTCTGTCATACTCAGCACAACAGAAGCAGAGTATATGGCAGCATGTGAAGCATGCACTGAAACAATATGGTTAAGGAAGTTAATCTCTGATTTATTTGATCAGATTCCAGAATCGACCATAATATATTGTGATAATCAGAGTTGTATAAGATTATCAGAACAACCTGTGTTTCATGAAAGGTCGAAACACATTGAGATCAAATATTAATTTATTTAAGATAAAGTCCAGGAAGGAGAGGTAAATCTTGAGTATATCCCCACTAACACACAGACAACATAAATTCTGACAAAACCTCTATCTAGGATAAAGTTTGCATATTTCCAAGAGAAGATGGGGATCATGGAAATAACTCCCTTAGCTAAAAGTGAAGACTCTCCAGGTTAGGAGGGAGCACTAAAATATTATTGAAAAACATTGTTGAAAAATATTATTGAAACATTTATCTTTGTGATTGAAAAATAGTCCAGATTGGACATATTCTTTCCTGTTCGGAAAGTGGATTGAGATTTTATGATGGACAACAATTTCCCATTGTGGTTAACATGGGAAATGGTCCAGATTGTTGATGTATCATAGACACTGACTTCCCATTGTGGTTAACATGGGGAGTGGTCTAGGAAATTCTCTCTTCTTGAGGGTTACTCAAGAAGATTGGCCTGCCTCGTCGGACAACAATTTCTCATTGTGGTTAACATGAGGAATGGTCTGTTTTGGAGGTTGATGTAGGACAATCTTTTCCTCTTATGGTTAACAGAGGAAATGGTCTGGATAGTCATTCCTTAGAGTTTATACATTCTTTCCAGGGTGCACTTTGATTAGTGTAGGAGGAATGGCCCAGGGTGGGGAATGGTCCAGGTTCAACAATCAGGGACAGGCATTCCTTAGGGTTCATACATTCTCTCCAGGGTGCACATTGATTAGTGTAGAAAGAATGGCCTAGGGTGGGGAATGGTCCAGGTTCAGAACACATGATAGTTATTCTTCCTTGTTTGAGAAGAATAGTCCAGATATCTCATTGTTATACTCTGAGGGCATATATTCTTTCATATCTCATAGACATGAGTGAAATATTAGCCCAGATGATTCAGTTTATTTTAACAATATTTTTCTGTGCAGGTTGGCATCAGATGATTGTTATGGAGACTGCCTGTCTCCAGACAGTAGAGATATACTACTGTGGTAGATTTGTTTCACTATTTATGACTATGTGTCATGGTTTGAGTAGTTGTGTACTACCTTGAATAAACACAGGTGTGTTATATCAATTGATATTGTACCAGTTGTCATAGGAGATTATCTAGTTGGATAATAATGGCAGCACTCGTGATACTACCAGTTGAATGGTCTGTTTGTGCTCAAGACCATACCTCCCTAGCTAGGAGGGAGTGTTGATATTATGGTATCTTCGAGAGGTATGAACCTCTATTGTGACCTATGACGAGATTAGAATATTCTGGAAGGAAGAAAAGAAGTAAAGGAAACCCTAGATGAGATGTCGACTGCATAAATATAACTAATATGAATTAATTAGTACCCAGAAGGAGAAGTCGGCCCCAATAAGTCTGCCAGACCACTATAAATACAGGGCGCCAGTTCTCATTATTCACACTTCTCAAAATTGCAAAGAGCAGTTTCTGCGCATTGTTGTTGGCAGTTTTGTGCGCAAGTTTTTGGGGAAGGTGTTGCGCCAGTTTCTGGATGGGAGTATCTGATCA
The DNA here is from genome assembly GCA_009831015.1 of Picea engelmannii. NCBI lineage: Eukaryota > Viridiplantae > Streptophyta > Pinopsida > Pinales > Pinaceae > Picea > Picea engelmannii. The sequence continues at coordinate 64,573 of ML781842.1, forward strand.
GCTTGGTTTCTATTCTTGCTTGGTGCATTAGCCTTCATTGGCTATTGATTTATACTAGTATTCTTCTCTGTCGAGGTCAAGGTGCTCGGAGGGTGGCTTCGGCCTATGGTTGGGTGACAAGGGTATTGTCAATGGTAAAACGAGCACAATCCTTCATATTCTATCACACAGACCCAGAAGAAGACTTCATTGTATGCATTGATGCATGTAATGAAGGACTTGGTGGAGTCCTCAGTCAAAATGGGTTTGTCATATGTTACGAATCAAGGAAGTTGAAGGATCATGAAAGAAACTATTCCACTCATGATTTGGAGTTGGCAGCCATAGTGCATGCCTTGAGGAAATGGAGACACTACCTCATGGGAAAGAGGTTTGAGCTAAGAACATACCACAATGGTCTGAAATATTTATTTGATCAACCAAATTTAAATGCTATACAAAGCAAATGGTTAGAATTTCTAAGCGAATATGACTTTGATATAAAGCATATCAAGGGGAAGGAGAATAAAGTGGCTGATGCACTCAGTAGGAAGGTGCATGGGTTACATACTACAACCATTATCATGTACCAAACTGATGTTAAAATCAAAATTCTGGAGGCTGCTAATGTATATCTGCAGTACATAGAATTGGTAGAAAAATTACAGAAGGGTAAGACACCACAAAATATGGATATTTATAAGTTGGGAGTAGATGGAATACTACTGCACAAGAACTATATTTTTGTACCAAATGTCCAGGACTTGAAACGTATAATTTTGCATGAAATGCATAATGTTCCTTATGCAGGGCACCATAGATATCATAAAATTGTGGCAGCGATCAAGAGCCATTAATTTTGGCCAGGTATGAAGAAAGAGATCGCCGAGTACATAGCTAGATGTATGGAATGGGAGAAAGTGAAAGCTGAGAATAGGCACCCAACAAGGCTGCTGAAACCTTTAACCATTCCTAAATGGAAGTGGGAAGTGGTGACAATGCATTTTATTATAGGATTTACCAGAACATGAAAGCTACATGATTCTATTATGGTGGTGGTGGACAAGCTTACAAAAGATGCTCATTTTATTCCACTGAAAACTACTCACAAGGAAACATATGTCGCTGATATATTCATGAAGGAAGTGGCTCGATTGCACGGAATTCCTAAAACGATTGTGTCAGGCAGAGACCCGAAATTCACCTCAAATTTTTGGAAAGGATTGTTCAAAGGATTAAGAACGAATTTGAACTTTAGTACATATTATCATCCCGAGTCTAATGGACAAACAGAGAGGGTGAATAGAGTGATAAAATATATGTTGAGATTGTATGTGATGGATAAACCATCAAAATGGGAAGACTACCTACACTTGGTAGAATTCACATACAACAATGGGTATCAAGCATCATTGAAGATGAGCCCATTTGAAGCACTTTACGATAGAAGGTGAAATACTCTAGTAAGCTGGGATAATGAAGCTGATCAAACAGTAGTTGGGCTAGAGTTTCTCAAGGAGATGGAGGACCAAATGTTAAAAATTAAGCAGAATTTGAAAGTTGCCCAAGACAGACATAACAGTTATGCCGATAAGAACAGAAGCCACAGAGAATTCAAAGTGGGTGATCATGTTTTCTTGAAGTGAAAGCTAATAGGAGTTCCCTGAAGCTGGGTGTTAAGCCCTAATATTGGCTCATTACCCCTTAATTGGGGCATATTATATTAGTAATGTTATTTTATTTATGTCAGCTTTAGGCCATTAGTTGTAATTATACCTCCTAGTCTCCTATATATACCAAGGAGACATTTTCATTTTTAATCATCTTGTACTTGAACATTTAAGTGGGGTAAAAGGAGGTTTCCCCCTTGAAGAGGCTTATTATCGGAAATTGTCTTTTTTTCAAGGCGTTGATTACTTTTCCTGAGGTTTTTCTATGCTATATTGATGTTTGGTTCTTAACATATGGTATCAGAGCTCAAGGTCTTGAGGTTTCGTTGCTACATCTGAGACACCGTGTAATTTTCGCTATAATTTTTTTTCTACAATGTTTCAGAAGGAACCACTTGGAGTATGTTTAGTAGACGGATCCAGGTATGTTGGGTTCAAAATTCAGCTCCCGAGGCCTTATACTTTCGGAGATACAGCCTGTACAAGATAGGGTTCTGGAATAATCCTGAAATGAGTCATTGTGGAATTTTTTTCTATAAAAACGTTTCTGTAACGTTTCAGACCCTAAACTTTGGAGACCATTTACAAAAATTAGTAAGGTATCTATGGTAAAAATTTCAGCTTCTGGGTCATTGTAAATTTGTAGATACACCTTGTGTAAGATAGGGTATCTGACTAGTCCTATTGACTAGTCTCAAGAAGGTGTTCCAGGTAAAACAATCATAACTTCTTTCTAGAGTATCCAAATTGAGTGGGACTAGTTGCATTGGATCTTGGACAGTCTGTAGTATTTTGGGTGTGAGTTTCAGAATTTGATATCAATTATTTTGTGTGGGGCATTCTATACAAGTAAGATCTCCTGGAAAGGCCAAAAATTGGCAGGTTGTGAGGAAGTTACCGTAAATTCCACTTGGCACATCCAATTTTGATCAGACCTGTGGAATTGCAGAGAAGAAATATCAGAGAACTACCTAAAAGAAAGTTTCATACCTAGAAGGGCCGAAAATTGGGAGATAGAACAGAATAAATATTGTCTAGCAGAACCACCTCAAAATCAAGACTCAAAAGTGATATTTGGCCAACATGCCACCAAAAAAGGGACCTTCTACACCAAATAAGCCTCTAGAAAATCCTACTTGGACTCTTGATGAAGGTGAAGAAATGCGTAGGGACATAAATGAACTACAAAAGAATATGGATTCAATGGAAGCTAAGTTGGATACTAAGATGGATGGCTTAAAAGGGGAAATCATGGAAGTATTGAGAAATTTCGTAACAGAGAAGACACCCAAAAGTGAAAATGCATCCCATGAAATTCATAATGAGGACACAAGGAAGGTGAATCAAGAATGGAGAAACTCCAACTTTGGTTTGAAGACCAACCACGTTCCTAAGATTGATATGAGGA
>ML781842.1:71280-99561 GCA_009831015.1 Picea engelmannii
TCACCAAAGTACTATGGACCTTATAAGGTGTTGCAAAAGATTGGTACTATGGCATACAAATTGGAGCTGCCTGCATCTTCACGAGTACACCTAGTTTTCCATGTTTCATGCTTAAATAAGGTTATAGGTGACAAGATCCCAGTCCAAACTATATTGCCAGAACTTGACGAGGAAGGAAAAATCATATTGGAGCCTAAAGCCATCACTGACACAAGAATTCTCCAGCTAAGGAATAGATCCATTTAAGAGTATCTCATTAAATGGAGGAAACTACCGGCTGAAGATTCCACTTGGGAGGATGAGTCTTTTATACAGAAGCATCCAGATTTACTCAAGCATTGCGGACAACACTTGTCTCAAGGGGAGGGGCATGTTAAGCCCTAATATTGGCTCATTACCCCTTAATTGAGGCATATTATATTAGTAATGTTATTTTATTTATGTCGGCTTTAGGCCATTAGTTGTAATTATACCTCCTAGTCTCCTATATATACCAAGGAGACATTTTCATTTTTAATCATCTTGTACTTGAACATTTAAGTGGGGTAAAAGGAGGTTTCCCCCTTGAAGAGGATTATTATTTGAAATTATCTCTTTTTCAAGGCGTTGCGTACTTTTCCTAAGGTTTTTCTATGCTATATTGATGTTTGGTTCTTAACACTGGGAAGCTACACCAAGTTGGCAGCCATATTTTGTGGACCATTTGAAATCCTAGAGAAGATTGGTCCAGTTGCTTATATGATTGCATTGCCTGCATCTATGTCTTTTCATAATGTCTTCCATGTATCATTTCTAAAGAAATATATAACTGATGGTAATCATGTGATTGATTGGAATGTGATTCAGGTGGAGCAAGAAGGCGCTTTTCAAGTGCATCTGGTGCACATTTTGGACTAGAAATTCAAGCAACTCTAGAACCGAGCCATAGAGCTTGTAAAGGTTCAATGGACCTGGTACAGTCCTGAGGATGCTACTTGGGAGCATGAAGATGCCATGCAGACAAAATACCCGCATCGTTTTGAATATTTTTGAAAACTCTGATATAAATGGGTGTATGATGCACTGAGGACAGTGCATAAATAAGGGGGGGGGGATTGTAATATCCCTCAACTGAACCCAATTGTAAATGTAATATAAATATACTTAAGATGGTGAGTTGTTTTGACCTCATTTGATAATGCACATCATGTGGCATAGTGCGCGCATGAACTGTGCAGTAAAATGATGTAATATGCACATCACAAGATACCGTGCACAGTAACTAAAGAGCACAAAACGTTGAGGTTAGTGAATATCGTGCGCAGTAACTAAATTGCATGCAATATTAAGGTCAACGAACCTTTATGTATATGATATTCATTATAGGCTAGTGAGCCAGTATTATAAGCCAGAATGCTTATGTTTTGGTATTAGGCCGGGATGCCTAGATGTTAAGGCCCAATGCGCCTACTTGGTACATGACTCATGATTAATATAAAATACATCACTGTGAACAGAAAAACCACGATAAAAGAGATGGGGAACTGAACTTCACCAGTTAGGGAAAGGGAGGGCCAAAATTCAAGGTAATATTATATTAATATTTCCTAAAACATAAAGTATGGATAATTATTTTATCCTAAGTTCTAAAGTTGGGGACAAGTGGACAAAAGTAACTTTCGATATGACAAGTGTCAAGTTGGGGACATGCATTCATATCATGGGGGAACTTAGCTCATGGGGAGGCTTCTCACGGATACCTTACAAGCATCCCGACGACCATCATTCTGACCATCACTTTTCACGAAGAGTTCACAGTGATTCTTGTACACACTCAGTTATCCAGTCAATGATTCCATGACCATTTCACTTATACATTCTGTTATCCTTGAGACAACCATTTCACCATTCTGAAGCATGTTTCCGTAGCCCTTTTTGGTTGGTGTATCTGGTTACCTTGGAGTGGGATTGAAGAAGTGGGTTGTTAGGCTCGTGAGAAATTCTTTGAGTAAGAGAAATGCTGGGGATTGATTCCTGAAGGTGCTAGACTACAGCTACAATGCTCCGAGACTTCCGGTATGGCGTGTTGCTGAAGCCATGGAAGGGAAGTGAGGCAGCCGAGGGACTATTGAGCAGAGAAGGGGCACACTTCCTTGGGTGGGATAGACATGTGGGGAATGAGAGGCTGTAGATTGTTAATTGAGTGAGAACCCTTTTTGGTTGCTGTACCTGGTTAGCTTGGAGTGGGATTGAAGAAGTGAGTTGTCAGGACTGTGAGAAATTCTCTGAGTGAGAGAATTGTTGGGGAATTATTCCTGAAGGTGCTAGAATGCAACTACAACACTTTGAGACTTCTGGTCTGACCTGTTGCTGAAGCCATGGAAGGGAAGTGGGGAAGCCAAGCGACTGTTGAGTAGAGAAGGGGCACACTTCCTTAGGTGGGATAGGCATGTCAGGAATGAGAGGATGTAGGCTGTTAGTTGAGTGAGAATGTGAGACGAAGTCTTTCCTATTGTCCTTGAGCCTTAGCCTGGATAGGAACCCTTTTACCCTGGGTGGAGTTCAGTCCCAGCTCGGGGGTGACTCACTATTGAGAGTGATGAACAATGTAGTCTATGGCTGGGAGGTTCATGGATGGTCTGTGAGAAGTTGGTGACAATATTTCTAAGATAAGTACCAATTGTATGATAAAATGATATGTTGTTTTGTTATTTACATGCCTCTATTACGATTTTATCATATATGTGATTATGATTTCTTGTGTTCTTATGGGTAATTTCCTATAAATGATGCATATCTGTAGTTACTATTATTTCAATATAAAATTCATATGTTACAGAAAGTAATTGTTTTTTTATGTTTAGATGTAAAGCTTCACTGAGTGTGCTGTATGTATATGTCTTAGTTGCATGCAGTTTAAAGAGTAAATTTATGTGGCATTGCTCAATTGACTACTGGGTATGCTACTGTATGTTCCATAGTATGGGAATGAAAGTGTTCCCTAGAGTAGCATGGCCCAGCATGAAGGCTGGGAATGTTACTGACTGGTGTCAGAGCATGAGTGGTTTCTCTGGAGTGGCATGCCCTAGCCTGAGGTTGGCCGGGGGAACGTTACACTTGGTACATGGTTGGATGCACTTGTTTATGGTACAGATTGATTACAGTTTGTTTGGTACAGGTTGGTACATGGTTGATGAACTTGTTTATGGTATAGGTTGATTACAGGTTGAGGTACAGGTTGATGCATGGTTGATGCATGGTTCAGATTTATTGATACATGTTTACAACGATATATCTCATAGTGATAGTGTGACAGTGGTTCCATCATTCTACTTCTACTTTAGGGTGGCAGGATGGGGCAAGGACAAGTGGTTGTAGCCACCTTCTAGTTGTAGCTGGAGAACATAAGGGGTTGTAGCCTCCTTCTGGTTGTAGCCAGAGAATTGGGGAGTTGGAGCTTCCCTCAGGTTGTAGCCCGAGAAACTAGGGGGTTGGAGCCTCCTTCCAGTTATAGCTAGAAAACAAAGGAAGTTGGTGCTTCCAACGAATGTAATTCTTCAAGACATATATGAAAAATCATTCTTTGGTTTTCTCCCAATTTGGGTTTCCACGTAAAACACTGGTGTACTGTGCATGTGTGTGATTGTTTATTTCTTACTGCTCATTATTGGATAATAATTCTACATTGATATAACATTTGAAGAAAAAGGATTATAATTATGCTATTACTGATTCACCCCCCCTCTCAGTAGTCCAACAAAACTTCCTTCACTACCACATAGTCCCTCAGGCTTTCCACCTCTTTTCAGGGCTCCATTTCTTTTGATAAGAAAATATAGATTCTGGAAACTATCATGATTTTTAGGTGTGGACAGTTCCATATCAAATTCCATTATTCTCATTCCCACAAGCATATATTCCCTCCTAGAATAATCAATAGATTAATTATATCCAACCAACCATGGCTTCTCTTATTCAACAATTCATTTTACCTTCCCCATGCATAAATAAGAATGAAAAAAAAGTAAATTAGAGAGGAATGACCCAAAAATGAATTTAGTGAGAATGAATGGCCAATCCCCAAGACAATAAAGACATGGATTAAATATCAAAATCACATGATGTAACCCCATCTTTATCTCCAAAATTCCAAGGTGGGTAAAATAAAAATAATTTGAAAGTGTAAAGACTTAGCCCCTCAACATTCCCTCTCTCTCGTGGAATCATAGCCTCCTATAACTCTTGTCCTTGTCCCTCTCATCGCCAATAATGTATTTAATTATTAATAATGATCAAAGTATTATATTTCCTAGGAACTCTAGCCCCTTTCAATTTTTTAGGCACTCCAACCTTTCATCAAATAAAAAGAATAACTATTAATCTAGGGACTCAAAATAGAGGTATTACAACCAACATCTAACCAAATCCATTGAAGCTATGAAAATGTGGTCCATTTAGACTTATTAGGGTGCATGAAAAAATCCTTGAATTTTTCCTTATTCTGTGCAGTAACCAACTATTTTTGTTGAACAAACTGACCAACCAAAGACCCAATTGACCACTACATAAACCACTCAATTGACTCTCCTACTTTACTAATATCTCTAGAAGATCCAAAGGTGTGAAAAACATTCCTAACCTGGCATCCCAATGGCCCCTTTATCAACAAAACTCTTTATATATTTATGAGGTGAAATTACTTTTGTATACCCCCCCCCATAATTGTAGTTTCCTGAAGCTCAAGAATAACTCGAAGTTTCAAAAAATCAAGTTTTTATAAATTCTTAATAAATATACTAGAAACATGATCATCTATCATAGAATAAAAAATATTCAAAACATTATCATGGATCAATTGTCTAAATTAATTAGCAAGAATATCCACATGCTTAGTTTTACTAAGTTTAATAGGATTCTCATAAACCTATATCACACATTGATTTTCATAATATACCATAGTTGTTGTCTTGAATAGAAATGTAAGTTCACCCATGATATGTCTAATCCATATCAACTTTGTGTTAGCATTCACTAAACTATAATAGTTTTATTTTGTGGTGAAAAGTGAAACCACCTTCTTCTTTTTACAAGACTAGACTATGGGTCCAAAACCAAGATTAAACACATGGCCAAATATGTTGATGTTTTTAGCATCAAATAAGTATTTTTGTATAGGTCTAAGTGTCTAGACATGTGGAAGTCATCCAAATATTTCTACCTTGAGACTTTACTTTAATTAAAGGAATTTTTAAAGTAAAGTTCTTTTATTAGAGAGTTGAGTTTTATTTAAGGAAATGATTTAATTAGCATTAGTGAATTAAATAATAGCCATTGATCTCAACTGAGGTGAGAAGTAATCTCAACCATCAATCACTTTGGAGACTAGGTTTAGGTCATAAATAAATATTACAAAAGAAAGGCTAGGGTGAAGGAGGAAGAAACTTTTCACACAGAGATAACAAATAAGGTCTTTTTCTAGTGTGGAGTCATTTGAGAGTGTAGAAGAAAAGAAGGAATTTTGCTTACACTTGAGAGAGAAAAGAAGGATTTTTTCTCAAGGATTGGATCATGAAGTACTTTTATTCAAGGATATATTAGATAGGTTGATAAGGACTTCCATCTAGAGATCATGCCAACAATAAGTGATAATAGAGGAAGTCACAAGTGGGTTTTAGTATATCTAAGCTGCAGTACTAAGGTCGCACCATATGGAGTTGTCGTACAGTCTTTGAGTGCTTTTACATGGGTTTTAGTGGAGACAAGAATGTATAAGAATGTTTTCTTAAGGAAATTCATGTACATCTCGGGAAGCATGAAAGTACAAGGTCGTACAATAGTTTAGTAGATTGCTAGGGTTTATAGGTTATGTCTAAAGTTTTCTGTACTTCTTTCTGGGCCATTATTCCAGGTATGGGAGCCTTCGTAAGATTTGAATTTATTTCAATGATAATCTTAGTTTATGGGCATAATATCTTTTTGTATTGTGTATTATATTTTTGGTATCCAATATTGCTTCCACTATCTTTATTTGCGTTGAATATTCCAGCAAGTGTATGTTGTTTTGTAGCTTCTAATTTAATTTACAAGGAAATTACTAGATAACAAGATACGTAGGTGTCGAAGTAGGTATTTCAAAATGGTATCATAGAAGTCACTCTGGGAGGAGGCTAGATATATGTTTTTTTGTGAAAACGTTTAGTCAGTTCATGGTGGGGCCAAGACAAACCCATTGGATAGTAGTGAAGCATGTGCTCAGGTACTTTAGAGTTATATTTAAGTATGGATTTAAGTATCTTGGAGGTGATGTAGTGAGGTTGTAGGGATATTTAAACTCAGATTGGGTAGGAAGTGCAGTAGATAGAAAGAGCGCCTCAGGGTGCTTATTCAACTTGGGATCAGTAGCGATTACATGGTTTAGCAGGGAGAAAACTTTTGTAGCACTCAATTCAGCAAAGGTAGAGTATATGACAATGAGTATGGCTAGTTGTGAAACCATTTGGATTTGCAAATTGATTACAAGTTTATTTGGTCAAGAGTTGGAGCCTACAGTGATATACTGTGATAATTAGACTTGTATCAAACTCTCAGAGAATTTAGTATTCCATGATAGGTCCAAACATATAGAGATCATATATCACTTCATTCAATATAGGATCTAGAAGGGAGTAGTGAAACTTTAATATATTTCCATGGATGAGTAGGTTGTAGATGTTCTGACCAAACCCTTAGTTAAAGGGAAGTTTGTGTTCTTCAGAGACAAATTTGGAATGGTGAAAAATACCTTCCTTTATAATAGGGAGTGTTGATGTTTGTAGCATCTGAAAGGTATTTATTCACAGGTTGAAGTGTCTAGACACGTGGAAGTCCTCCAAATCCTTATACCTTGAGACTTTACTTTAATTAGAGGAATTATTGAATTAAATTTATTTTATTAGAGGGTTGTGTTTTATTTAAAGAAATGCTTTACTTAACATTAGTGAATTAAATAATAGCCATTGATCTCAAGTGAGGTGATAAGTAATCCTAATTACCAATAAATTTAGATATTAGGTTTATTTCATAACTCAACATTATAAAATCAAGCATAGGGTGAGGGAGGAAAACACTTTTCACATAGAGATAACAAAGGACTTTTACTAGTGTGGAGCAATTTGAGAGTGTAGAAGCAAAGGACTTTTTCTTACACTTGAGAGAGAAAAGAAGGATTTTTTCTCAAGGATTGGATCATGAAGTATTGTGATTCAAGGATATCTTGGATACATAGAGAAAGAATTCCATCTACAGATCAGGTTATAGAGAAGTGACAATAGAGGCAGCCACAAGTGGGTTTCAACAGATTAAAGTCGTGATTCATGCCATATAGAGTTTCCATATAGTCTTTGAGTGCTTGTACACTATTTTTAGTGGATAGAAGTTCATATATGTGGTTTGTTGACGATTAAAATTGCAATGATAAATTCTTCCTGCAAAGGATTGCTAAGCTCTATTATTTATTATGATAATAATAATTAACTAGTAGGTGGGACCCCCTTGTAGACTAGAGGCGATAGGATGGATGTGTTACGCTTATATGTTTGTTGCTACTATGATAATGTCTACAAAGTATTCTACAATTGGTGATGGAAGTCTTGGTTTCATTCGTATGACAACATGGTTGGTTGATGCATTGTTGCTAAATGTTGTTGATATTCACTCACAATACAAGGAAGTGCTATGGATATGAGGATTATATTGTTTTATAGGTGTTGTGTTATGTTATAACATTGATTAATAATCTATGCATGATTTATGCAAAATATAGTATGATGATATGGGAGTTAGCTCAAAAACAAAAAAAAATAAAATGGATAAGTCTTAAGGCTATGGAAAAATGATTACATATAAACCTTGAATGTATATATAAATTGTTACAAAGTGATGGACCTAGCTGTTATGCTATGCGTTTTGGTTGAAGAGTTATATGGAAATCACATATGGTAACGTTAACGTATGGTTTTTATTTTGATATGTTTTGGGTGGTGCACTATACAATGGATATGGCATTGAATTTATGTAATGGTTATGGTTTGAATTTAATGGTTGATGTTATGTTAATGGAATGGCTAGTAAGTTGAATTGAATAGGACCAGGTGAGGAAGTGACATGCATTTAATGCACGTCACTCCAAACCACCCTCGCATCCATCACCCTAACATAGTTGAATTTTTCTCTATTGGTTTTGGAAGCTTCGTGATTTCAGGTTTTGAAGAGGAAAACTAAAACCATATCTTCATTGAAGCAATTTTTCATAGGTATGGCTCTTTTCTTTCCATCCATGATGGTCTCTCTATATTATGAATCAAATTGTGGCTCAGGATTGCAGGGGTTCTATTTTTTTCTTGAGTTTTCGATTGAGTATCAATGCTGTGTTATGGTGTCCTCTGTGATTACTGTGGAATGTTGGAATTTTGAAGAAAAGTAATGGGTGTTATTGGTTTGTAAAGTATGTGCATTGGTTATTGATAAAATGAAATCAGTCATCTTGGGTTTTTATGATGATTCTCTGTGGGAATGATAACAATGGTGCAATGAGATATGAGTTTTATTTTTGTGGGGTTTTACCACCAGTTTGGGTATCAATTGATGCTACCCATTTTTCATCTCGGTTGTTGTTGTTAGTATTTATCCAAGTTGGAATGCAATTGTTGAAAGTAGTATTGTTCTTGTTCTATTTGGCCGAGCCCGAGATATGTTTGTTATGGCTTGTTCTTTACTGTCATTATCATCAAAAGCGTTCCAGAGTCCAATGTTGTTTATCCCAGAATGTTAAATGGAGGCCTGTGTATGTATCGAATGGCTACGAGTTGTGCTCTGACATTCTTTTCATAAGAGTTTTAATATTAGCTCCTCTCATCTATGTTATAGTGGCCGACTGTTATGTTTGTGAGCCTCACTGTTAATTTTATTTCGAAGGTTATCGACCTCCTGTGATCCGTCGGATCTCAACTTATGCGCTTTTTAAGTTTGAAAAGAATGCTCTGATTTGAATTTCATTACCATAGGAAAAATAACTTGAATAGCATGAAATAAAGCTTATAATCTGAAATGTAAACAGCTGGAACAGAAATGGAAAAACAGAAAATAAAAACACAGCAAAAGAGAGTCTCAAGACACTGGAATTGTTAACGGAGTTCACCCCCTTCACTGGGCTACGTCTCCGGGTCCCTCTCCAATGGGTACCGATCCAATATTAGTTTCAAAAAGGTACATAAATGGCTGGAATCAACTTCAACAACTATGAACAGAAAACTGTGTAAAAGCCTTCAAGACTACGTTTCTGGAAATTACAAAATGGTCTTCACTATACAAACAACCAATTAATGACAGAGTAGTCGACTTGTAAAAACCACAACATCTGGACTTCATAGCTAGAAAAGATGCCCTTCACATTGGCTGAACAATGGTTATATAGCATACTGGCCTCACAACAAAGATGCTTCAATTAAATGGCAAAACAGAATTGTTACTTCGCAATTCATAACGAATATGACACCTGTGCATTCCCAACCGAGTTCCTTAACAGAATGATGGCAGAATCGTGTAGCTGGGAGGTTTATTGCACCGTCATTGACTCAGCTGTGTATTCAATAGAGTGAACAGACGAAATCTTCTCATTATGGCTTGAAACAGATGCCCTGGAAACTGTTCTCCAATCCACACGTAAAACTCCCACGAAACTGTGTACAAATGGTCCCATGCCACGTTATAGTGCGAGCCCAGGCTGTTACGCAATGCCCCTCGGAATGTGCACAATGGATTACCATAACATCGTTGTGTGGGATGAGATCCAATGCTAAGCAACACTGATTGAACCTTGCACCAATGTTTTATGTTCTGCCACGTCATATTACAGGGCTCGGCTGTACGTGACTTAATCATGCTCTAATCTGTACACAAAGCATATATATATATAACTACTTTGATATATCAAACCTTTGCGCAACTTGTCTCATAATCGATGCCCATCAAATGTTTCACCGTGTAACATATCTCATATGGTGAAATCTCATATCTCATATGGAATGTGGCAACAACATCAAAGAAGTTTAGTTTATGTGCTGAGACATAACAAGAATTAGTATATGTGATGTCCTTTACGCCATTGATTAATAACCATGTACCATATTGGATCAATAGAATTTGGAGGACGAAAAAACCCCTTCGGATCATCCTGGGTGTCGGGAAGAGACACGGTCTCTCTGTGTCTTCAAGGACTCTTAATTGTTTAAACCAACCCTAGTTTCCTCTCTGCATAAAGTTTTAAGAGGCATTTGTGTGTGCCTGGTTTGTTGTGCTTGAATTGCTTTGTTTCTACTCAAGCATTTTCTTTATGGCTCTATAAATATTTTGGGGTTATAAGTTGGATGGTTGTGGTGTTTCCAAAATATATTATGATATCTCTTTTTTTTCAAAGATTAAACACACTTTCACTATATCTCTGCAATAAAATTCTAAAGAACCCAACTTGGTTCTATTGAGCCCAAATTGCTTCTATTTTTCCTCGGGCACCTTTTGGTTCTGACAAGATTTTGGTTTACTAGTTTAATGATTGTGGTAATTATAAAAAGGGCACATGCTCTCTGACTTCAGAGACCATTTCTTGATTGAGTCTCTATATTTCCTCTCTGTGATGAATTTGTTTGAACAAATAAAAAGTATGGGTTACATACAACCCGAGATATTTCCTTTTGGTCGATTATGGTCTTTCCACTCATTACTGTGTTAAATCCTAGCATGAACATGATTCCAATTGAGTTTTAAAGGAGCTCGTGTATGATCGATTCATCAAATATGATCTTGGTCCTATCAATTTTAAAAGAGACACCTCTGTGTCGATATGGTTCTATTCTCTTTGTGCATTATATGGCTATGTCTTTATTGAGTATTTCATTTAAAGGGAAGTCTGTACATGTTAATGTACATGTGGATAACAAGCTCAAAGATACATGGTTTTGATTAAAGTTGTTGTCAAATCGGGATTGGGGTCGATTATATTGTTGAAGGCCTGGGTGTATGTTTGGTTCATTTAACATGCTCTTGGTTCTATTCAAATTTAAGAAGGACCTGTGTGTGATTAAATCAGGCCCAATTATTGTTGATGGAATAGACTGTGTCGGTCAGTATTGGATGTCGATTGTTGGTGATTGATGCTATTATGATATTTCAATAATTGAGCGTTGGATATGGATAATTGGAATCACTATGCATATTATGTTTGTTTTAAAAGGAAAAGGTAATCATTAAAACATACAGAACTGTGGCTCGGATGGTTATGATGAGACTGTGGAGTTGGAAATGATAATTGCATGGTTATTTTATAGGATGCACATATTTATATAATTGAAGAGTTTTGGGCAATTAAATTGTTTTTGTTTATTGAAGACAACAAACAATCTGTATGCAATTAAGGAACAATTAAATGTTTTTGGTTTTGGAAGTGGATGCTTTTTGGATTGTAATTGAAACAAAGTTATGATTGATATTTGATTTAATTTATTTTAATGAACAATATCCATCTTATTCCCTCTCATATTCTCACTTTGCCTCTCATTATATCCCCCTCATGATCCCAAATTCATTTTACATGCCCTGTTCACTAAAATCAAATTAAAACTATGTATGATAGTGATAAAAAATGACACAGAGATAGATGAAAGCTGATATATTTTGGTGATGTTTTCATAGTCAGTTATTTAATGAATTTTTGAGAAGTACTCGTGTTCTTACTCCCTGTCATGGTATCACTTTTTCTCTTATTACAATCCCCCCAAATATCCCATGAACCCTATTTCACCCCCTGCTCATTTGGCAATTTTTAAATAAATTTTATGGATTGGATTGCATGGGTTTTATGTTAATTTCTGAGCCAAATTTTGTTTCATACAAAGAGAATGTCACGTATGATTTGTTAAGAGCTAGTTGCTAATAATTGTTGAATATAGGATGAGCTTCATCAATGGAGAAAGTCATGGTTGAAACAATTGGGGAAGAGGTAACTGGAACAGAGGGCCTAGAAGTCCCAGATTCTCAATTCATTTCGATGTCGATCTTCCGGAGTTGAACTAGATTTTTCAAGCTGGATTTTTCAATTGGATTGGACAAGGGATGACACAGACTTTTCGTTACTCTCTGACTTGACAGAGTCTCTGCACTGACCTCCCAGTCTTAAGGATTGTTCAATCACCAAGTGAGCCGAAGCGACTTTTTTTTGATTCCCCACTGGAATCTTTGTTAAAACTCGATCCACAGGTCCTTTCTTTTTACCCTCTCAGTCCACTGCACTCCGACCGCTGTCCTTTCCTCAACAGGAAAAGTATAATTTCAGGTTTTAGGATTTCTTAATTCCCAATGTCACGAGAACCACTGTTCCCGCGATCTCCCGATCACCAATTTTTCGATATGCCGAAACACCTTTATCGGCGACTAGCCCTCAGGGATGAGTCTTGGCCCCCATGACCACTGCACAAAAACCCACGGTTCTATTTTCAGGGTCATGCAACTCAAGCGCTCAACCTCTCATCCAATGGATTCCCGAAATGCTGATCCATGAAACGTCGGTACACCGAAATGCTTTAATAACCTTTATCCCCTCCCATGGCTATCTCCTGGTCCATGTGACCACTATCCTCATGACCATAGTTCTATGTTGGGGTTTATCAACATGAGAGCCCGACCTCCTGTCTTTTGGACTCCCGAAAAGCCAATCTCCGAGATGCTGAAATGGCGCTCCTTGAATTCCTCTTTCCTCTTCATGATTTTGGGCTTTGAAACATCAAAATGCTCGGACCTCTGGTCCACCGGACTCCTGATCTTTCGACTCCCAATTTCCCGCAATTCTCTTTCTCTCAGGATTTCCACCTTTTCGCACCTCCAGGACTTTTGTTCCCTCAATGCCTTTGGGCTCTCATCCTCAGAACCCCCCCTGAAGTTCTGATTCATGAAAATCTGATGTGACGTCAGTTGGCCCCGAAAATTTCCTCCTTGATCATGATCAATGGCTATGATCGTCTGCTAGACCAATGGCCCTGATTAAATCTCAAGATTTTGGGACTTTCGCTATCGATTTCCCAACCTCTCAACCTCCGATATCCCGAATACCGATATCCCGATTAGCTGCTCTCGTCGGGACTTTCGTCTCGGCTGTTCACGAAGGCTTAACCCTCATGTAACTTCCTACTAATCCAACGACTGTCGGTGATCCTGAGGAAGATCCGATGGCTCATGATCTCTTCTTCTGTATGCTCCTCTGTTTCACTGCCTTCCGGACATGCAAAACCTTTCGACGGTCCAGGTCTCTCTGGCTGGATCTAATGGCAATTGTTTCTCCTTCCGAGCTTTGGCACTTTTCTTTAGGACTTGGAAGAATTTCAATTGCTCAAAGGCCTCGACCTCTGTCTTCTTTCCTCTACGAGCTTCACAACTTTGAATCCTCACTTGTGCACGCGTGAATGATGTCCCTCCTGAGATTTAGAGACTCTGAACTCTCCCAAAGAGTCCTTTCGCTACTTCACTCCTTGCAGCTATGGCTTCATGCGCTGAAATCACTGCTCCTCCTGAGTTTGTCCTTCAAATCCTCAAGGGATTCTGATGTCTGATCTCCTTGCAGAGTCTTCACACACAGAAGTGCTATCTCTTCTGAACTTCTCAATTACTTAGACCCCTAAGGGATTTTATCCTTCTCCTACAGATGGAGAATTTGGATGCCCTCCTGGCTATCCTTCTGCTCAAGCAACCTGATTGCTGAGTCTTTTAGGGTGTTCAACAACCCTGCAGAAATCCTTCAATGGACTCTTCCTCAAATTCAAAGCTTAAAAGAATTCTCTTCTCCTGTGTCTATCTTCACACTGTCTCAATGCCCTCCTGGAAGAGTGTCTTCTCACAGAACATCCAACAGTTCTGTCCTCTTCTGTGCACCCTATGCACCTGCTCGATGCCCACCTGGCATAGCTCTCAGAATCCTTAGTGATTCTTTCTTCAGTCTGAACTCACAACATAGTTCTTCCTCAACACTCTATGCTTATGCTCAATGCCCCCTTGGTAGAGCTTCATAGAACTCAAAAGGAGTTTATGTTTGCAACTGTGTCTTTCTCATATACAACCTTGCCTCCAAGGTATTCATCAACCTTGAGGTCTTCCACCCGAGTTGTTGATTTCAACTTCTGTGCGTCGCACGTCTTTGTCTAAATCCGTAGAGTTCAGAAGTGCATCTATGCACCAGTACTCAGAGACCGCAGTACTCTGTCACACCCTCCTGGCATGAAACCACAAAGAACCTCTCAAGCCTGAAACTTAAACAACTCCTTGCAAATACCTAGCATACATCTGTAGCATACATTCATATCATATAAAGAACACTCACAGACATTCATTCAACACATGAAAGATGCAGGAAAAACTATTGTTTTTATTAAAATGGAAAATGCATGTATTTATAAGGTGTTCCTGAGCATGACCTGTAACAAGGTCTCATCTCTTCTCTTCTGCTCTCTACTCGCAGACTCTAACTCTTACCCCTCTTCTCTCTTCTTTTCAAAATGAGATCCCAAATCTCTTTTACCTGAGGGGGCTCTTAGAGCTCTTCCCTCCAATCTACCTACCCTATTCAATTACATTGAATGGGATGTCTAGTCCGCAATCCAGATCTAGATCTCAACGTTGCAAACATTAAAGGCCTATCTTATCTACAGCCTGCCCAAAGGCACAACTTCCTAGCTCAACAACTTAAACATTTAATTACATTCAATTTTAAGTCAAAATGAGGGCAGTGCCTCTCTTTGGCTTTGAATGCATGCACTTGACGTGGCTGGCTAGTCAGTTGGTCGACGTGGAGAGATGCTCCTACATCATACTCCTTAGCTGAAAAATTCATGAGCTCCTGCTCATGAGCTTCCCATATTAGTTGTTGAAATCCTCCTGGGTCACAAACAAATTTCTGGACCTGTTCATCTGCTCCATTTTCCTGCTGCCGCTGCTGCTTCTCTGCTGTTGCTCCTGCTTCTTCCTTTCTGCCCAGTGCCTCCTCGCTGGCAGTCCTTGCCGACCTGATCATCAGCTCTCGGATCGCCTCGATCACTTCGTCCAGCTGCTCTAGTGGATGGCTCTGCTCATGCAGTCTCCTCAGCTGCAAAATTTTTCTACAAATGGGCATATCACTGTGATCTCCCATGCCTTCTTCATCTGTTGCCAAATTCACCTGTTGGATGTGCACGCTTTGCACCTTTACTCTTCTTTCCAAGGATTCAATCTTTTCATACAGATCAGCAAATCTAATGCTATCTGCTACTTCTTCTTCTTCTTCTGCAAACTCCCATATTGCAGTCCTTTCAGCTACCTGGCCGAAAGTATTGAGCCATTCCTCAGAATGCTCATTCTTTTCTTCTTCTTCTTCTTGGGCAGTCTCAAATACTTGCTCCAATTCTTCTTTGATAGTCTCAGCTAGTTGTCTTTCTCTTGATGTTGCTGCTTCATCTGCAACACAGACTTTGGCCTCCTCAGGGATATGTGGCAGGAATATATGAATTCCTCCAATCATTAGAAGATTCCTTTGATCCTCCTCTTCTGTCAGCTGCATCCACTAATCCAAACTCACCTCTGAGTTTATGAGACCCTCAGATAGTCTCATCTGCTCATCCCTGCCCACCTGGCAATATGGGATTTTCCTGTTGCTTCCTTGGCAAACTATGAGATCAACTGATCCCATCTTTATCAGCACCTCAGGTTGAATTGAACTCTCCTTCGAGTCCATGAGACTTTCAGATAGTCCCAGCTCTGTCCCCTTGCCCACTTGGAAAATTGGAAACTTTCTACTACCCTCCTGGCAGTCTATGAGATCCCGCAACGATCTCGATCCATTGCCCACCTAGCAATGTGAAATTCCTTGGTTGTCCTCCTGATAGTCCATGAGATCTTCAACTGATCTCAAGTCCTTGCCCACCTGGCAATTTGGAATTTCCTCTCTGCCCTCCTGGCAGTTCTTGAGATCTTCAACTGATTCCATTTCATTCTCTTCACCGAGAATTCTCCTAGTCTCTGGTTCACATATCTGAACCATTTCTTCTTCTAGTCCATTGAGGTTTTTCGCATACCTCAACCATCCTCTTATCAGCCTATGTTGTCTTCTAGCCATCAACTCCTTGACTGGCCAATTTACCTTTGTCTTCATGGGCCATTTGTGTACCCATCTTGACCTAGTACTCTGTTGCATCCGCAGTTCAAGTTCTTCCATTCTTGCCCTGATGTCGGCAAGTTATTTCCCCCTTTTGGCTATGCTCATCAGCTCCGGGCTTTTCCTTGTAGCATATCTATAGCCTTCAGTAGCCATATTGGTGTCTCTATCTACTCTCCTAGAAAACCTGCTGCTCACTTGAAAGAAATCCTTTACAGAGTCTCCAACACTCTGTCTCCTTTCATCTTCTCCCTCCGCTTGAAATATACAAACAAACTTCTCGCTTTTATACTATTCCTGATGCAGACTTTCCATTACTCTCTGCCTCGACAGAGTCTCTGCACTGACCTCCCGGTCTTAAGGATCATTCAATCACCAAGTGAGCTGAAGCGACCTTTTTTTTATTCCCCACTGGAATCTTTATTAAAACTTGATCCACAGGTCCTTTCTTTTTACCCTCTTGGTCCACTGGACTCCGACCGCAGTCCTTTCCTCAACAGGAAAAATATAATTTTGGGTTTCAAGATTTCTTAATTCCCAATTTCATGAGAACCACTGTTCCCGCGATCTCCCGATCACCAATTTTTCAATATGCCGAAACACCTTTATCGGTGAATATCCCTCAGGGCTAAGTCTTGGCCCCCACAACCACTACACAAAAACCCACGGCTCTATTTTCGGGGTCGTGCAACTCAAGCACTCAACCTCTTGTCCAATGGATCCCTGAAATGTTGATCCATGAAACGTCGTACGCTGAAACGCTTTAATAACCTTTATCCCCCCTCATGGCTATCTGCTGGTCCATGTGACCGCTATCCCCATGACCGTAGTCCTATGTCGGGGTTTATCAACACGAGAGCCTGACCTCCTGTTTTATGGACTCTCGAAACGCCGATCTTTGAGATGCCGAAATGGCGCTCCCCGACTTCCTCTTTCCTCTTCACGATTTTGGGCTTTGAAACATCAAAATGCTCGTACCTCTGGTCCACTGGACTCCTGATCTTCCGACTCCCGATTTCCCGCAATTCTCTTTCTCTCGAGCTTTCCACCTTTTTTCACCTCCAGGACTTCTGTTCCCACAATGTCTTTGGGCTCTCATCCTCGGAACCCCCCCCGGAAATTCCAATTCACGAAACTCCGATGTGACGTCAGTTGGCCCCAATAACTTTCCGCCTTGATCATGATCAATGACTGTGATTGTCCTCTAGACCAATGACCCTGATTAAATCTCGGGATTTCGGGACTTTCGCTATCGATTTCCTGACCTCGCGACCTCTTTTATCCTGAATACCGATATCCCGATTAGTTTCTCTCATCAAGACTTTCGTCTCGGCTGTTCACGAAGGCTTAACCCTCATGTAACTTCCTATTGATCAAATGGCTGTCGGTGATCCTGAGCAAGATCCGACGGATCACGATATCTTCTTCTGTATGCTCCTCTGTTTCACTGCCTCCTAGACGTGAAAAACTTTCGACAGTCCAAGTCTCTCCGGCTGGATCTAATGGAAATTGTTGCTCCTCCTGAGCTTTGGCACTTTTCTTCCGGACTTGGAAGAATTTCAATTGCTCAAAGGCCTCGACCTCTGTCTTATTTCCTCTGTGATATTCACAACTTTGAATCCTCTCTTGCACACATGTGAATGCTATCCCTCCTGAGCTTTAAAGACTCTAAAATCTCCCAAAGAGTCCTTTCGCTACTACACTCCTTGCAGCTATGGCTTCGTGCGCTGAAAGCACTACTCCTCCTGATATTGTCCTTCAAATCCTCAAGGGATTCTAATGTCTGCTCTCCCTGCAGAGTCTTCACACACAAAAGTGTTATCTCTTTTGAACTTCTCAATTACTTATACCCCTAAGGGATTTTATCCTTCTCCTACAGATGGAGAATTTGGATGCCCTCCTGGCTATCCTTCTGCTCAAGCAACCTGATTTATGAGTCTTTCAGGGTGTTCAACAACCCTGCAGAAATCCTTCAGTGGACTCTTCCTCAAATTCAAATATTAAAAGAGTTCTCTTCTCCTGTGTCTATCTGCACACTGTCTCAATGTCCTCCTGGTAGAGTGTCTTCTCACAGAACATCCACCAGTTCTATTCTCTCCTATGCACCCTATGCACCTGCTCGATGCCCACCTGGTAGAGCTCTCAGAATCCTTAGTGATTCTTGCTTCAGTCTAAACTCATAGCAGAGTTCTTCCTCAACACTCTATGCCTGTGCTCAATGCCCCCTTGGTAGAGCTTCTTAGAACTCAAAAGGAGTTTCTGTCTGCAACTGTGTCTTTCTCATACACAGCCTTGCCTCCAAGGTATTCAACAACCTTGAGGTCTTCCACCCGAGTTGTTGATTTCAACTTCTATGCCTCGCATGTCTTTGTCTGAATCCGCAGAGTTCATAAGTGCATCTATGCACCGGTATTCAGAGACCGCAGTACTCTGTCACACCCTCCTGGCATGAAACCACAAAGAACCTCTCAAGCCTAAAACTTAAACAACTCCCTGCAAATACCTAGCATACATCTACATCATACATTCATATCATATAAAGAACACTCACAAACATTCATTCAACACATGAAAGATGCAGGAAAAACTATTGTTTTTATTAAAATGGCAAATGCCTGTATTTATAAGGTGTTCCTGAGCATGGCCTGTAACAAGGTCTCGACTCTTCTCTTCTTCTCTCTACTCGCAGACTCTAACTCTTACCCCACTTCTCTCTTCTTTTCAAAATGAGATTCCAAATCTCTTTTACCTGAGAGGTCTCTTAAAGCTCTTCCCTCCAACCTACCTACCCTATTCAATTACATTGAATGGGTTGTCTAGTCCACAATCCGGACCTAGATCTCAGCCTTGCAAACATTAAAGGCCTATCTTATCTACAGCCTGTGCAAAGGCACGAATTCCTAGCTCAACAACTTAAACATTTAATTACATTCAATTTTAAATCAAAATGAGGGCAGCGCCTCTCTTCATCTTTGAACTCGTGCGCTTGACATGGCTGGCTGGATGGTTGGCCGACTTGGAGAGATGCTCCTGCATCAAGGGATAATTGAGTCTAGACGAGAGAGGCCTCCCTTCCATCCCCAAAATGTTCCTAGTATCCCCGTGCCTCCCCGTGTATCTTTGCAACCTGAAGTTCCTGAGAATGATGGATGACAGAATATTATTCACCCAACAGTCTCCCACCATAGTGGCTGGCTAAAATTTTCATTACCTCCTCCTCCTCCACTTGTAAACCCAAATGCTCAAATTTCCCCTGCATGCTCACCTGTATAGTCCTCTCATGTAAGAAAATGACTCAAAACTGAGGCTCCCCATGTGCATGACAAAGGTAAATATTTTGTTGCTCCCTCCTCTGTTTCAAGTGACTCAGCCAAGTCAGTATCCTCCCATATGCAGTTGAGGGACGATTTCTCCCATGTTATTAGTGAGATCAAGCCTCAAGGTTCCAACCAACCTAAGGCTATTTATGGGAAGTCCAAAGGGGACAAAAGTGGCAAATGAAGAATTTCCTCAAAGTGGAAAATATGGATTTTGATTTATGTATTTATAGACAACCAACTATTTTTGAGGATATTTTGGATATTTACATGTATTGGATATAGTTTGAATTTTTTTTTATATTTAAATTTCAAATTGTGGAAATAATTATGGGAGCCACAAGGAGGCATGTGTTTAATTCGTTGTCTAATTATGTTTATGTTGGTTAAGAAATAAAAGGGAGTCACAAGGGGTCCCACCTACTTAATTTATTATTTATTAAAAAGATCCTTAATAATTATTATTATTATTACTTCACCTAAACTAAAATTAGTTAAGTTTTAGTTAACTTAACTAAATGAGGTAGTTGAACTACTTCAACTAATTTGGAATGCATAAAATACAAATGAGAAGGAAGAACAAGAGGAGAATAGAAGGAGAAAGAATATTAAGGTTTTCTCTTGAGTTTTATTGAGATAGTTCAGTTTTCATTCATTCTTCAATTCATCAAAGGCCTAATTCTCTTTTTGAAAGCAAGGTCCTATTATAGGCAGTAAGGTTCAAAGTTGAACCATATCATTCAGATGCTTGTTTTAAAGGTGTTAATCTATCTTAGATAGTCTGTGTAGACTTGCCTATTTATGAATTGAATTTTATGACTGATAACGGATATTGTGCAGAGTCAAGTGGTAAGCAGTCTGTGGCAAGTTAATCCAGATTTTAAAGTTAATTTTTTACTTCTTGTCAGAGTCCTTTTGTATGATTTTCATCAGGGATATCTAAGTTTGACCTTGGTCCATGCCCCCACAAGGATTTTTGTAAAGAGAAAGATACTTTTGATTTCTTGGAATGAAATAAAGCGATTCTTATTCTGTCTCATCTGTGTTAATCTGTGACTTGGTTATTTTTTCTTTTGATCTCCACATTTACTTTCTGCAATTTGTATATGTTTAGAAAATTATATAAAAATGTTATATTTTGCAACAATCTTTTTATTTAAAAAATCATCCTAATCCCTTGTAATTAATACTTGTGGGTTGGGAAATACATTTTGAGGCTATAAACATAGGGTAATATTCCCGACTATCTTGCCTTAAGCAAGCAAGATCCGAAAATGCTTGAGTAAGATATATTCATATCTTTTCCTCAACATTTATTTCGTGACCATACTGGGGAGATATTCCATATCTCTCTGGTTGATTTATTCTTGATTATCATTGAATATATTTATATTTATGCTTTTGATCCTTTGACTCTTTATTTTCTTCATGACTGTACCTGTTGCAAGGCATCCCAATTGAGCCCGTTCTTAAAGATCAGACCAACATTGATTTAACCTTGTTTAATACCATCTTAGAGACCACTAATACCCAGGTTAAACTTGAACAGTCATGGGTAGTGATTGAAAAAGTCATAAGTGTCCGCGAAACGTTGGGAATTTAGGTAAAGACAACCTAAGAATCAGTCATAACTTTTATTTTTCCTAAGGTTTGATATTCTTTTCATGTCCTTAAACCTTTTCATCTCTAGGAGAAGAAGAGGTTTATCACCTAAGATCAACCCCATTGCTAAAATAGGAAGAATTTTTTTTATTTTTCCATCTCAACAAAGTACTCTAAGTAGAACGTTGTCTGATTTAGACAGTTCATCTTTCTCTCCCTTACCTATCGTTCACAACATGACATCTAGTGGTGGATCTCGCGGCACTAGAGGTGATTATTCATCTCAAACTTTAGTCTTGTCAGTGATTGATAGCTTATATAGTCATGAAGTCCCTATCCAATCTATTACAAACCCCACCAAGTTTATAAAAAAGTATGGGATTTTTTAGTTTGAAGAAGATGCTACAACTACTCTGTGGCATGTTTCCTCTGCTCTAAACCTAGCACCTGCTACTCGCCCACTTCCTAAATTCAAAGAGAATCTCCCTAGGTTTCCAGGGAATAACAAAGTCACTATGAATGAAAACTTGGTGGCATTTTCCAATCCCTGTCACAACATAAGAGCCAATGACAATGAACACTTGTATGCGCTTATTTGTTAATTCCCTTGAAGGGAAGGAAGCGACCGATTTCTTTGACCTTCCCGCCAAGATTATTTATACTTGGGAGGAGTTAGTTTATTGGTTCAAGTCTACATATGGGGAGTCTAAGAGCCCAACTGAGTAGTTACGAGAGTATAATAACATTTCTTATAAAGAGGGTGACACTATCAAGTCTTTCAAATTGCATGTTACCAAATTATATAACCAAATTCCCGAACTCATTCGCCCTCACAACCAACCCGCTTTTATGAATTATTATAATTATTTACCTTCCCTCTACCATATTAGGCTTGAGGGAAAATCCATTGATAACCTTGGTTCCGCTTTGCATACTTGTTTAGAGTATGAAGAAAAACTTGAAATAATAGGTCTTCCTAAGGGAGACTCAGTTAAACAAACGGACATGTCTACCCTCTTACAACTTGTAAAAGACATGAATAATCAAATGATAGTGTATGAGTGGAAGGTAAATGTCCCTTCACTTACCCATGGGGCCTCATCCTCTTCTTCACCACCCTTTAGGAATCCTACCAAAAATAACTTCCAACCTAAAGCCATCATGCCTCGTAGTTGGTGTAACTTTTGTGAGGAACACCATGAGGAAAGTACTTGTGAGGTAAAGAAGTGCGCCAATGATAAAATATTTGGTAAAATGCCTGAAACTACTATCATTGTTCTATATTTTACAGAGCTAGAGGATGTTATGATCATAAATACTAGGAATAAATATTATGCTCCGAAAGGTAAATATGATCCTCCTCGCACTTCTTCTAGCCCAAGCTCATCTTCACCAGCTGCTACTGTTCCGGTTTATAAGGTTCTTGATAGTCAAGGAAATACCTCCCCTCTCACATCTTAGAAATACAACATTCTCAATCAATTGACTAATATTGATTGAGCAATAAAATGGTTTTTGTCCCTGAGCAATAAAATCATCTGAAACATTTTATGGAAGGAAAAGATTCCATTGTAGAAAACCTCTTTGAAGAGGTAGATGAAGAGGATTCAACTGTAAATAAAGTAGGTGTACATAATTTAGACACCCTGTAAAAAACCCCCCGCTTTTTATTTCTGTAAATATTATGGACAAAATAACCCATTGTTGTCTCATTGACGTTTTTTCGAGACCAAGTGAAATATCGAATATTATTATGGAAGAGCTAGGCTTGTCTTGTACAAATGAAAATGCTAGAAGCATGCTCTCCTATAATAGTTTACAACAATTGACCATAGGTGAAATCAAGGACGTGACCTTGGTTTTGTGTGCGCATACTGAAATAAGGACAAACCTTAATATTCATGTAATCAATATGCCAATGAGTAATTACTCGATCATCTTAGGAAGAGATTGGCAAGCTTTGACAGGTGGATACCTGTCACTAGATGGGACACACTTATCCATTCCTCAGAATGGGAAAAACATTATAGTCCTAAGGGAGGGAAGAATATCACCTTATATAGAAAGTATT
The DNA here is from genome assembly GCA_009831015.1 of Picea engelmannii. Classification (NCBI taxonomy): domain Eukaryota; kingdom Viridiplantae; phylum Streptophyta; class Pinopsida; order Pinales; family Pinaceae; genus Picea; species Picea engelmannii. The sequence goes on from ML781842.1 coordinate 94,454, forward strand.
CCACAACCTAATGTAAATTATATCGAGGAGGACCTAGGAGTGTATTCCATATTTGTAGATGAGGAAAACACTACCTTGGAACAAATCGACATAGAGGATGAGATGTGGCATACTCACTTTGATGGTTCATGCTCCAATGAAGGAAACATAGCTGGTATTATCTTGTACTCTCCTGTGGGTAAAGTTCACAACTTTTCCTATAGGTTAGATTTTTCTTGCACAAAGAACGTCATCAAATTTGAAGTGTTACTGCTAGGCATTGAAAATGCCTATAATTTAGGTCGTGGTCACCTTATAGTTTTTGGTTATTCTAAACTTGTTGTAAAACTTGTATGTAATATATATTCTCCTAGAAAAAAATTATTGAAACGTTACACCCAAACCGTTTGGTCACTTATCTCAAACTTTCTATATTTCAACACCACTCATGTTAAAGGGAATTGAACTCAATGGATGACAAGTTGGTTGTTTTTGCTGCCTTTCCTACTCGACAAATTCTGCCACAAAGACCCGATTGCACCTTTCAATCTTTGTATCATTCAGATATCCATGAAAATGTAAAGTCATGGTAGGTCTTCCCTAGTGATGAGAGCATCTGTACTTTAATTCAAAATGAACCTTATAAGCCTAAGGAAATTATATCAATGGAAGATAAAAAAATTCTGAAGGGCTTGACTCCTATAGAAAGTTCATTTTCATCGAGTGATGTAGGAAACAAAGAAAAAAATAAAGAAGAGGAGTCGAAAAGGAAAATAGGTGAAACCATTTCCTTGAACATTGGAACACCTGAGTGTCCAAAGAATGTTAAAATAGGTGCCCAATGTTCTGATGAAGAAAAAATGAAGTTCACTAAGTTACTTAGTGAATTTAAAGATGTTTTTGCTTGGTATTATGAGGATATTCTTGGTTTTGATCTCGCTCTTATAAAATATGTCATTCCTATTAAGGAGGGCATACAACCAGTTAGGAAAAAGTAAAGACCCATTAACCCTGCACTAGAAGAAACTATTCAAAAGGAGTTGGAAAAACTCTTGAAGGATGGGATAATATTCCCTGTTAAGTATTCTGAGTGGGTTTCTAATTTGGTTCCTGTTCGGAAAGAAACTGGTTAGATTAGATTATGCATTGATTTTTGCACATTGAATAGGGCCAGTATAAAAGACCATTTTCCTCTCCCTAATATGGAAATGATTTTGCAACAAGTTGCAGGGTTACAAATGATGTCCTTACTTGACGATTTTTCTATTTACAATCAAATCAACGTAAAAAGGACAGATAAATATAAAACCACTTTTATTACATGTTGGGGCACTTTCGCTTATTAATGTATGCCTTTTGTATTATCTAATGCACGTGCCACTTTCCAGGGAGCTATGCAAATAGATTTTGACGATTTGATCAACAAAATTATTCATATTTATGTTGATAACTTAACTGTGTATTCTAAAAACCGACCAGATCATTTCAGTCATCTTAGAAAGATTCTCATGCGATGCAAGAAATTTGACATTTCTTTAAATCCTTAAAAGTCTATTTTCGGCATTACCAAGGGAAATATCCTTGGGCACATTGTCTCTGATTCATAAATAAGCATAGATCCCGAAAGGATCACTACTATCCTAAATATTCCTTCTCCTACTTCCAAAAAGGAGGTTCAAGCTTTTATGGGTGTTATCAACTTTGTCCATAGGTTTGTTCCTAATTTTGCTGTAATGGTCAAGCCAATTCACAATCTTCTTAAGCAAGATTGCTCCTTTTCTTGGATGGATGATGTCGAAAATTCTTTTGTAGGGATCAATAAGGAAATAAGTTCCGCATCGATTTTGGCGAAGCCAGATTTTGAGAAAGATTTTATGATATATACTAATTCCACAGAGGAAGCAATTTCTGCTATCCTCGTGCAATGTTATGACCAAGTTAATGAAAAACTAGTGGCTTACATGAGTCAAAGCTTGTCATATGATGAGTTTAAATATTCTTATATTGAAAATAATGCTTTCTCTCTTGTTAAAGATGTTGAATTTTTTTTCCACTTCATCTTAGGTAAGCAGACGTTGGTAAAAGTTTGTTTACCTGCTGTCAAGTTTTTACTCTCACGAACTTATCTTTCAGAGAAGCTTGCACACTGGATTGCCAAGATCCAGGAGCATGATTTAACCATCATGAATTCTAAATCTATCAAGGAATGTGACTTACCCCTTCACTTAGCTCAACATGCTGAAGAAAGTGAAGAAATTGATGAACAAGATAGCTCTCTATCAACACTGTTTTACATTGAAAATCAAATCTTTCCTATAGATGAACATCCTTGGTATAGAGATCTTGTTTATTACTTGCAAAATAAAAGTTGTCCAAAGAACTTAGATACTCATCAAAGAAGAAGGCTCTGTCTCAAATCTTCTAGATACATCATTATAGGAGACTTATTGTTTAGGAGATTTATCGATGGTATGTTACTTCATTGTGTGAACAATGAGGAAGTACATAAATTGTTACAAGAGACTCTAGATATTCAAATTCTTGTATTCATGTAGGAGGTCAATTTTCTACTAAAACTACTGCTTTTAAAATTATCAGGAAAGGGTACTATTGGCCTTCAATCTTTCATGATTCTTATAATTTTTCAAGATCTTATGACAAGTGCCAGAAGTTTGTTGGGAAAGAACGTCTTTCTGTTATGCCTTTACAACCTGTCCTCCCTGACTTTCCTTTTGAAAAATGGGGTTTGGACTTTATTGGTCCTATTAATCCTCCATCTTCAGTAGGGCAAGTTTTTATATTGACAACCATAAACTATTTTACTAAATGGACTGAAGTTGTCCCACTTAAGAATTTGCAAGATTAGCAGATGATTTCTTTCCTTGAGACTAATATTTTTTCCAGAATTGGTCTTCCTTTGGAAATTATTATAGATAATGGTCTCTCTTTTATTTCTACTAAGTTGACACAATTTTTAGCTAAATTGGGGGTTAATAATTTTACCTCATTAGCTTATTATCCCCAAGGAAATGGGCATGCCGAGTCTACGAACAAGAATATGGTAAGAATTACCAATAGGCTCATTGAAGATAAGCCTTGTCAATGTCACACTCTCCTCACTTACGCCCTTTGGGCAGATTGCACTACCACCAAGGTGAGCACTGATTGCACTCCTTTCCAACTTGGTTATGTTCAAGAAGTCATTCTTCCTACTGCGATGGAACTTCTCTAAGGCTGATGCTACAAGTTGAAGAATTAAATTCTTCCGATATCTCTCAAAGAATGAATGCACTCTTGGTTTTAGAGGAGCAAAGGACGTTTTCCTTGGATAATACAAAGAGAAGACAACAAGCTGTTAAAATATATTTCAATAAAAGTGTCAAGGCTATCAAATTTAAGGTTAATGAGAAGGTTTTTCTGTGGGAGTCAATTCATGCAGATAGAGGAAGGAATTCAAAGTTGAAAAAGTTATGGCTGGGTCCTTTTAAGATTGATTTTGTCCTGGGGACAAATTCCTATATCCTAAAAGACTTGCAAGAGTGATTGTTTTCCTATAGCGCCAACGGTTCCCACTTAAAGCACTATATGGAACCAACTTGAAAGTTTAAATTCTGTATGGAAATTTTTATGTATTATAGTTTGTTTTAATTTCTTTGAATTTACATCACTTTCATTTCACTTCTACTCTACTTATTTGAATTCTGTTGTTTCATTTCTGCTATTTTGTTTCTTTTATTTGACTTCCTTTCTTGTCAAAATAAAATGTAAGATCAGTTTTTTCATGACGATGCTATTCTGCAAAGTATTGTTAATCAATAACAATCAGGTTACACAACTGTCATAATGTTCCCCTTGGAAACATCATTGAAATTGTTATTTGCTTCAACTATTGTTATATAACATAGTTGGTTTTATCCCTTTTCTTCTTTCCTTTTCTTCCATCCGCTCCAAGATTCAAAGGAGCACACCATAAAAATTTTCTCTTTGAAATCAAGAATGCTTTTGTTGGATCATGTTGTCATTGATGCCAATGGTTTGATTGATCGATGTCATTGATTGATGTCAAGTGATTAATTGATGTCAAAGGATTGATTGATTGATGATTGATGTAATATAATATGTATTGTCCTTGATGAGAATGCATAGATGAACATGGATCAATGAGTTGTCATTGATACATGATGAACATGGATCGATGTGGTTTTATTGGTATATGATGCATTGTCGGAAAAATGTATAGATGACTCATTATTGTCTTATCATGATTGATAAGGTGCACAAATGGATGAACTCCCAAGTGGTCCCCTTATGGTGAAAGCCCTCATGGGAAGATTCTTTGCGGATTGAGTTATCCTAGAAAAATGGTTGGAGGACCCATGCTCTCATTATTGTCTTATCATGATTGATAAGGTGCACAAACGGATGAACTCCAAAGTGGTCCCCTTATGATGAAAGCCCTCATGGGAAGACACTTTGTGGATTGAGTTATCCTACAAGAATGGTTGGAGGACCCATGCTTGTATGTGGAATAACAAGATGAATATCAATGAAATTGTTGGTGAAACTATCCTAGATGGATAGTGCTTGTCATACCATTTCTGGTGGTATGTGGAATGTCACATAACACCTCATGGTTTGAGATTTATGGCCTTACGAAGATGAAGGAACCCCACATGAAGGCTTGAAGCCCCCAAGGTCAAAGAATTCAAAGTGACCTAAAAGAAGAAATCATTATTTAAATGATAAAGTAAGGTGACAAAATCAAGAAGGAATATTTATGGAAAGTGGTTAACCCTAAAAATAAGGGAAATAGGTTAAGTGACCTAGAAATGGGTTAATATTATTTAAATGATAAATTAAAGTGACAAATTCAAGGTGGATTATTTAAATAATCAAGAGAAGTGACAAAATCAAGAAATGATAAAGTAAGGTGACAAAATCAAGAAGGAATATTTAAATGATAAAGTATTGGATAACTTTCTATTGATGGAAAGTGGTTAACCCTAAAATAAGGAAAATAGGTTAAGTGACCTAGAAATGGGTTAAGTGACCTAAAAATGGGTTAAGTGACCTAGAGTATGAAAGTATAAATAAGATAGCAATGGTCTCTTGTAGATCATCCTTTTTGT
>ML781842.1:163088-175333 GCA_009831015.1 Picea engelmannii
AGTCCTGCAAAATCGTGTGTCTGATCTTGACGCCTTTCCAAATTTTATCTGTTCTTGCTCATAAAATTATTTGTAGAAATCCAAAATTATTTTTGGATCAATCATCTTGAACGTATTTGGATAATAAAATCAAGCCATGATCAATTTCGTATCAAATATTTGATAATAGAAACCTGTGAGACAAAAAGAAACCTAAATTAATAACCTAAAAATTGTGAATAAAAATTAACGTTTTTGTTTAAATTGAGATTTTTATGCTCGTTTTTAACTTTTGACATATACTCTTGTAATAAATGACTCATACTAAAGTGAATGTCTTAAGTTTGTCTCAAAGCAAGCCAAGGAATGGAACTATTTGAAAAGGTTGATTCTGTAGCTCATTATAATTATCACGATTTTAATAGGGGCCCTTTAAATTTTGTAAAAATATAAGGGGAGTTGTTGGGGCCCAACACACCCCAGACCGACTCATCGTAGGAGAAATATGTTATCAGACTATGTTGTAGGGCTATAACACCACTTTGGTCAAGGACAAGAAATAAGAATTTATACCCTACGATTTCCATGTGGGGTTTTATATAGTGAAAGGAATGGGTCAAGATAAATAAGAGGGTTTGAGTCAATTGGAATACAGGTTCCCGACATGACGGTTTCACAAGCATGACCCTAAAGGCCTTTTCCTCCAACATGCTTCACAAGTCTCTTCCTATTGGCCATACGCGCATGACAAGTTCAAAGATGATATTTTTATAGAATGTGCTCAAGATTGGGAGGAGGTATTACAAAGGAAAGATAACCCGAACATGACCAAGTTCAAATATATGAGCATGGATGAGCAGGTCGAAACAATAGAGTAGTCAGCTCAGGAAGCTCTCAAGGTTAGAGAAGAGATCAGAGTAGAAAAAATCACAAAGGCACAAAGGAGAGGGTTGTTGTTACTAGAAGGAGACTAGAGAGTCATCGGCCAACTAGAGAACGATCCTCAAATCATAGAAATGATGAGGATCCCCTCGGATGACCCAATTACAATCAGAGAGGAGTCAAATGGCTTAGAGTCAATACAACTTGAGGAAATCACCAGTCTGGAAAAACCTAGAGTTCCATCACCACAGATTAGATCACCGGTGACCATTCCAACCCAGTTTGAAATTCCAAGAACATGAGGTGAAACAAGTGTGCCAAATCCCATGTTTGATCTAATAACCGTATATGACGATGAGGAGAGTTCAAAGGTCTCACTAGTAACTCCGATACTGATTACAGAGGAGAAGGAACCTGAGAAACAATCTTCTACAAGTCCTGATGCATCATTTCAAAACCCTTTGTAGGGAAACCATAAGGCTGAAAGTGTCTTAGACACTAAGTTTCTCGACCTGTCAGAGACTCTGAAAGACAACTTCAGAGAGGAGCTAGGATCAGGTGGAATTAAAGAGGAAGTGCAACGAGAAGAGATCAAAACTTCAACAACCGAATACCAAGTAAGTACTGAACCTATCACTGACTCTTCAATTTTGGCAGATACCTCACTATTGGGTTCTAAAGATGTCCTAAAAGCAGCCTTAGTTTGACATTAATTTTATCAACCGAGGATTCATCTTCTTTTTCAAGAATTTCAGTAAAGTATATGAATATAGTCGTAGAGGTTTAAATCATGTAGATAATTCAGTTACAACAAATCTGAGTCTATCAAAATTACTGTAATAATCAAGTTCTTTACACATTGACTAAAACCTTTGAAACTAATAACTCACTCAATAGAATTGTAATCTAAACAACAACACACCATGAATCAAAGCATCAATCACTTTACTGAATTCATTTATTCATCTAAGAAAAAATAATTTAATCTACAAAAACACTTCATGAATCAATGTCTCAATAACTAATTAATTTGTTGGAAAGGAACAACGATCTACTGAATATTTAAGAAGGAACAACACTTGCAAAATGAACAACAAATGTAAATTTAATGAAAGGAACAACAAATGCAAATTTAAATGAAAGGAATCCACAAGCGATAAATTAAAAACAAATGGAAATGGAACAATAATCGATAATCTCCAAATGGAACATCTACTCTCTGCAAATGGAACAACATAACCAATTCATAAAAGAATCAACACATTAATGAGTACATTTTAACCGTTGAAAGGAAATTCAAATTACAGAACTAAAACATAATTGATAAGATTACAGATGAGACATTAGCTCCTGTCGACTAGGCCCATGGTCTTTTGAAGATACTTCTATGAAAAACTTAGTACGTAGAAATGAACAAAACACTTGAAGCTTTCATTAATTCCATAACTGATAAATCATTTACATTGGGATTGCTTGTACAGAGTGTCAAAAATTAATATATATGAATGCTTGTTTATCTCTCTATCATTCACTATCATTTATATATTACAATGAGATAAGTAAATTAAGCTATCCTGAGGATCGAAAGATTCTCAGGATTGATTTTACTATTTATGAAGATTGCAAGATAAAAATTCGATCTTCCTTTGAACTGTTTTGTTCCTAATTCCTTCAATCTTCAATGGCCTATGCATCTCCATGATCTTATTAAATATATTTAGTTAACAACAATTGTCCATTTCTGCATAAAATCGAAAAAATTCAAGCCAAAGTTTAGAAAATATCTAATATCATTCAATAATATTTCCTAATATATTTTTAACCATTTTCTTCCCTAATTACTTAAAATTAATAGAAATGTCAACAAGGAATATATCACAAAATAGAGTAACAAGGAGAATATTTATACCTTTTTCTAAACCCAACATACCCCCCAGATTACCTTTTTGCATGTCCTCATGCAACAAGAGAGTTTATATGCAAAGCAGTGATACTGAAGGGTGGAGAGGTCTCTTCTCTAGGTCTTCGAAACACATGTTTACCTTTAAGCACTTCAAAATAAACATCTTCCCTTCTCTTACGAATTTCATAAACACTCTGATAACCCTCTAGAGGATACCAAATAATGGGGGAACTATACCTACATCCAATCCAGGAAGATCATTCTTCCATTATCATTTTGACACACCTCTCTAATTTGAGAGCAACTTCTTGAAAATTCCTGAAACCAAATGGTTCCATGTTCTTGACTTCATTTGAAAAGACATTGCATCTTAATTTGACAGTAGAAAGGGATTATTCTTTAATCTCTCCAAAATACTGTAGCCCTGAATGTACAATAGGTCTATGGATGGGGGCTAAATATTCCACAACTTTCTCCCTCTTCATGAATGCTCTATGTTTCATAATGGTATCAAAAGGTTTAGGATGTTCCCCTCTTATCCATAGGTCTAGTCCATTATCCATTTTCATGAAGACCTTATGTGATTTAGTCCACCTAATTTGATTTTTGGAAAAAGACAAGAAGGCCTGAAACTGGATATCCTCGGTGAATGGAATGGGGTTCTCTTCTATGTTTTCTTCTAGGATGAAATTGTGAAGATATAGTTCACACAAAAGGTATTGTACTCCATACTCTTTTTATTTAAAACATGAAACAAAATTAGAAACAATGGTAAAATCAGAAGGTGTGCCTACCCTAATATATTTTACTTTTAATAACAGATAACGTTCTAATAGAAATAGGGAATAATTAGTAGTAGGGGCCCTACAAGCTAATATATCAGAATAAACAAAGAAAATTTATTTGATTTTCTTCAAATCTCCATCAAGCTGACCCTATACCTTCTTCACATTTTTGTTAGCTCTTCTGAGCTCAACAACGGTTTCATTCTCAATTGCTGACATGGCTCAGAGTTGTTTGACAACTTTATGATGTTCTATCTTTGTCACCATTTCACTTCGACATTGGATCATGGTTTGTTGGGATTGTTCTAATTATGCTTCCAACCTTATAATGGTGGCATCCTGTTCAGGAGAATCAAATACGTCTTCAGTCTAAACAACTGTTTCTATTGTCGCTGGAACCTTTGTTTGAGTTTCTATTTCAATTGATTACAAAGAAGCATGAATTTTTTTTTGTGTTTCAACAGAATTAGTGTGAACTGTCCTTCTGGGAAGTGGATTTCTTCCTTTTACTCTAGACCTCTTAGATTTATTCTTATCATGGGCTTTGTCAGCTTGTTCCAATTGATTATTAAGTTTTCTAATTCTTTCTTTCAGTCTACCAACTTTTTATTTTAATAATTTTATTTTCTTGACCCTTTTCCTCAATGTCTTGTTTTCATGTTCCAATTGTTTGATTCGGTTATTGCCTTTTCCTGTGGTTTCTTTCTGTCTAAGGGGAATTTCAAGATCTTCCCCAACTTGATCAACTGGTAATTGATTCCTTGTATCTTACAGGTGCTCTGGTTTCTATAAAGGATTGTTCTCATCGAACTGATGTTCTGGCTATTCTGCTCCCTCAGGAGATGGAATCTCCGTATCAAGAAGATCAAAGACAAGGTTTGAATGAGAAGAAGTTGGAGCTTGGGGTTCTCCTGAGCTATCTGTATATTTGGTAAGTGATATCCCTAAATTTCCCAACACTTGGGCCATCTCTTCTTCATAACTTTCAAAGAAATCATCTTACTTGTCTATCGGGCTTTCATGTGATGGTTGTTCTGTTTGTACAATTTCCTGAGTGCTTTCAAGTTGTTCTGCCTTTTTACTCTTTCTTATTTTTACAATGGAGGTTTTAGGAACATAAATTGTTCTCTGTCTTTTCTTATTTGATGTTCCTGCCTGCATCATCTGATTTTATGCCAATTGAATAAGGTTTGTTTCCATTTCAGGTTGGGGTACTATTATTTCAATTTGGGCATTATCTCCCTCTGTCTGGGCTGCCTCAATTCCTTGTGGAGGAATTTCATGGTGGACTTCAGGTTGCTCAATTTGCAGGGGCCTATCAGGCTCAATTAAGTCTCCCCAAGTTATTTGTGTATGGTTTAAGGCCCTGTTTAATATCAATTTTACTAAACCATGATGACTAACTACATTAGTAGGGTCTTTGGCTTTTTGGGTTCTTCCAATGACTTCATGCAACATGGTATTAAAAAATAATGATAGATTTTTCACTAACAATTATTTTAATACTGCCGACAGCTTGAGGTGGTGAGGTATCACCACATCATATCACCCATCACATGTGATATATCTCTATATCACGCCTACTAGCTTCCTCCAGGGTTCGCTAAGAGTAGTTGGGTTGAGGCCTTTTCCTTTTTTGTCAAATTCCTCCCTTGGTTTTGTGAAGGTCTCCACAGCTTCCTTGAGTGCTGTGTATTTCCCGGTCCACTGTTTTCCTTCATTTGGGAGGCCTGTTACCTCAGCTATAATGGAATAAATAACTATTATTTGTATGCCTTAAATTACTGATACTCCCCTCTGTAAGTTTTGGAAGAATGCTAGCACAAAATTTATATCGAATCCCTGCAGTCTGTTAAATTATTGCATCCACCCTAGATGGTGTAGAATTTCCCTTTCTTGGTCAGTTACTTGCATCAATGTAGGATCGCGATGAATGCTTCAGCCACCCATGTCTTTTGTAAACAAGTCATCACAACTATCATTCCCAACTGCAAACTTAGTTAGACCAGCCTGTGAGAAAAACTTACTAGAAATGGTAACAATTATAGAACAACATTGGTATATAGAAATACAGATTTTCCCATTATCTGTAATCATTATGGTCTATTGATAATCGTGCAGAATATCCTCCCCCCAATGAATGAAAAGGTAGACCTCGATTGTCAGTATGTGTGAACAAAATGATGGTGGTCAGTCAAGTGAGGGATAATTATTACGCTGCCACCACTGGGAGAGCGACCGTTAATAACTTTCAAAGAAATTTAATGTTAATCATGAACGATAATCACACCTTTTGTGGAAAGTACAAGTTCAATACCAATATTCAATATGTTAAGGAGGAATATTCCGAGTAGTCCTAATTTTTTCACGTTTTATAAATATGCCACATGTCATAACTTTGTTACTTTCCCTTGTGTTGAATATAGCCGGAATGATAGCCTCTTTTTTAAGAAAGGAATTCTATGAACACAATACAAACTTAGCATATTAAGATAAACTTCAATACCACAGGCAGAGCCACTGCTTTCAACAGGTGTCCATAGCCTCAAAAAGGTTGCCTTTTAACCCATAGATGAGCCAATATCCTCAATAAATAGTTTGAATGTTCTTCTCCCAAAAAAAAGGTCAATATCCTGGTTTGGTAGCTAGATAAAAATAATGCCACTCACTAGATCGTAACAAAGTGAACATGCCATCTCATGATGAAATCTCTTGTCCTTTGACCCTAAATGCCAAAGGCCATTGCCCTAGTGTGGTAGCCATAGTGGGAATGTCACTCATGTAAATATCTTATGATCGTGGTAGGTTGGCTCATGATGAGACCCCCCATCATTTTTGAGAGAAGGTTATTTTATTTATTTATATCTATTTATTTTATTATTATTTCCTTTTTTCTTTTGTTAAAGGAGGCTCATCTACTCCTTATGAGTGTGGGATGACGTAATAAGTATAAGAATGCCAAGTAAAAATGTGCCTTAGACTCCTTATTATGATGTGAAGGCAAATTATCATTCAATTATATGTATATATATAGGGGATAGAAACAAATTGTGGTGGTTAAGGGTTATGAATAATATTAAGATAATTCAGAAAAATCAATCCATGAACAATTTGATAAGGTATGTTAGATATTCCTCAAAAATAAAATGAAAACTCATCGCCATGATCATTATAAGGGATGTTGTTGAAAATTAGTTAGTGAAGTTCATACCCAAAGGAGTGGCTAAACATATCAGAAGCACGTGTTGTTGGTGGAAAAAAAATCGCCACTTTCAAAGGAAAGGAACAACAACAAGAACAACTGCAAAAAGGAACAACAATTGTTTCTTTTGAATGAACAATTCTTCCCGAAAAAAGGAATGACAATCGCGACAAAGGGAACGACATTTGTTATGTTCGTATGAACGACACTACCTACAAAGGGAGAAACAATCACAACAAAGGGAATGACAGTTTTTATGTTCGAATGAACGACACTACTCGCAACGAGAACAACAATCACAACAAAGGGTACAACAACTGTTACGTTCGAATGAAAGACACTACCTGCAAAGGGAACAAAAATTGCAACAAAGGGAACAACAAATGTTACGTTCAAATGAACGACAATGATGATGTTCAAATTTAACCATGTAATTAAGTAATTGGATACCCCCCGTATACATTTTTGTTTTAGCGAATCTAGGATTGATTAGTTATCAACTAATTTTTAATTTTACTGGTAGATTTATTCAATTATTGGAGGGATACAATATATTGGATGGTTTTTGGTGTCATTAATTCATTTTATATTTACTATAGCTGCACATTCTTTTAGTGCAGTCGCCGAACTTTTTTCTTCAGAACATGACATATTCATCTCCTGTATATAAAAAGGTTTATATTCGATGGATTTTTTAAAGTGAGACAAGAGCAATTTGAAGTTTTGAATAAGGAACAAAAAAGAGTGCTAATTATATTTGATTACAATCATCTTTTCTAGTTTGTTTTCCCCAAAGCTCTTTATAGTGACTTTCCTAGAAAGTAAAAACCTAAAAACTCAATCAAATCTTTAAAGAAAAATATATACAATATGTACAGTGCTGGAAAGACAAGAATTTTATGGAGTTGAAGATGTTGGGTTACCTTCCCATCCAACTCAAATATGAATAGTAGGATCATTACTTACTTCTCGACAAAAGGATTCTTTTGAAAGCGGATGATGGTAGAGTCATAAACGATGTCCATGTACCAGAAAAGGAGAACTAGACTTGTCGATGGTAGCTAAATTGGCAATGCCATTATCATGAACTTATTTGATTTCATACGATCCTAGCCACCTTGTCTACAATTTCCTAGGGAAATCCTGAAATTTGGAATCATAGAGAAGTGCCCAACCACCTTTTTGTAAGGATTTCTTCTTGATTATCGTACCATCTATCTCTCTGCTACTAAATAACAATTGTATGCTAAAGGGAGAACAAGTGTGCTTCGTCTAACTCATTGAGCTTCTGTAAGCACTTTGTGTGTGCTTCCATAATATCCATTCCAATTTCCGTAATAAGGAATTTGGAAGCTCGACTGCTCAATTTTGACAGTTTGTTGAAACAATTTTTTTAAAGATTGCCTCCAAGACTTCATTGGTACTTTCCACTTGTTTGTTTTCCTGTGGGTGGTATGGGGAGGTAAACCTATGTTTAATGTGATAATTGCACAGAGTGGTCGAGATTTTATGTGCTGTAAATTGTGAACCTCCATCCGTGATTACTTCCCTGGGTAATCCATAATGTATGAATAATTCAAAGAAAAATTTAATGACTGCTTCCTCAATTGCGTTTGTAAAGGCCACCGCTTCTACCCATTTGGTCATATAGTATGTTGCAACTAATATATAAGCTTTTTGGTTTGATTTTGGGTTGAAGGGGACAAAAAAATCTAGTGCCCATATCTCGAAAGGTTCCATCACCACTTGTGGTTGTAGGGGTATTTCATAAGCTTAGCTTTGTCGACCCATCCTATGACATCTCTCACAGGCCTGGACATACTTCTTTGCATATTTAAATATTGAGGGCCAATAATATCCCATCTATAAAACCTTATGCCCAATTCTGCGATATGAAAAATGTTTACCATAAGGTTCATCATGACATGCCTTCAAGACATCATGAATTTCATCGTCTCTGATACATATTTGGATATGAAGATCAGACCTTGTGTGGAAAAGATATCCACCAATCCAGGTGAATCGTGCACTACGCTGAACAATTAATTTCCTTTCTCTTGATGACAGGTTTGCTAGAAATTTCCCAACTTCCAAATAATTCGCCATGTCAGTGTACCAAGGCATCTTAATAGTGACAATGAACAAGTGTTCTTCTAGAAATTGGTCTTCAACTGTCAAAGAGTTATCTATTTTGGGTACACGAGACAATAAATCTACAACAAGATTATCTCTTCCCGACCGATCCTTAATGGTGATGTTGAATTCCTGCAATAAGAAAAACCACCGAGTAACCCATCCATTAGTAATTGGTTTGTTGGGAAAATATCTAATAGTGGAGTGATCAGTATACATAATTACTGGATAACCTGTTATATAGTGGTGAAATTTATTAATAGCATGCATAATGGCTAAAAATTAATTTTCTGTTACTGTGTAATTCAATTCGGCAGGAGTAAATTTTTTTCTAATAAAATAAATAGCATAAGGTTTCTTGTCTTCTTCATGGCCAAGGACATTGCTTATAGCGATATCCGATGCATTTGAAGAGATGTGAAATGGTAATTTACAGTTTGGTCCTCTCAACACCGGTGTGGTTGAAACTAACCTTTTGAGCTCTACAAATGAAACATCACAATTATCAGACCACTAAAATTCCACATTACTAGTTAAAGCATGTAAAGGCGCAGCTATTCTTGAATTTTTTTCTATGAATCTGAGATAATATCCTGCACAACCAAGGAAACTATGTACCTCAATTTGTGTACGAGGTGTAGGAAAATTAAGGATTACCTCTATTTTTGTCAGGTCTACCTTGATTCCATCTGCAGAAACATAGTTCCCTAGTACCACACCTTCAATCATCATCATATGACATTTCTCATGACTCAAACATAGCCTAGTAGCAATGCATCATTCCAATACCTTCTCCATATTACTTAAATCTTGATCAAAGTCAGTTCCATAAGGGGTAAAATCGTCCGTGTAAACTTCAAGTCCTTCATTAATTAAATCAGAAAATATTCTTAAAATAGCTCTTTGGAATGTAGCTGGAACATTACATAATCCAAAGGGCAATACTCGATATGCGAAGGTACCCTAGGGACATGTAAATTTAGTTTTATCTTGGTCTTCCAGAACAATCTGAATCTGATTATAACCGCTAAAGCCATTTAGGAAGGAGAAAAATTGCTTCCGTGCTAAAGTACCAAGGACCTGATCAATAAAAGGTAGGGGAAAATGGTCCTTCTGGGTAGCTTTATTGAGTTCTCTGTAGTCTACACAGATTCACCACTTACCATTCTTTTTAGGGAAAATTCCTAGTGGAGAGACCCACTGGCTGTCTGAAATAGGATATATGAAATCTACATCCAACAGTTTCTATAATTTTTGTTTGAAAATGTCCCTAAGATGAGGGTTTAATATTCGTTGGGGCTATCGGATGGGTTGGGCATATTTTTCAATACATATATGATGTGTACATAGTTGGGGATCGATTCCCTTCATGTCGGTATACTCCCAAGAAAAATCCTGTTGATATTTAGAAAGGATCTAAATGAATTTTCATTGTTGTTGCTCATTCAAATTGGCATTAATATTCATAAATATTCCTGGTGCGATTTCAACTGTAATGTTGTTGTGGAAAATGGTAGTGGGAATATATTTCTCCATCAATTCTTCCAAAGGATCTCCTTGTGCTTCATTATCTAAAACAAATTTTATCATTTGACATGTTGGTTTACTTATAACAGTTGGGTTGTTAATGAAGCTAATGATCACAGCATCTTCTAGTTGATTTTTGCGCCCAAGAGATTCTTCTAGTGTGAGAGGAGATCGTAGGGTTTCTTTTGGATATCTAGGTGGTTACAACTGCTGATGTATGACATACAGACTTGGTTTAGCTGGAGGATACAAGATAAGGTTTTTTATAGCATGTCCTCTAGAAATTGTCATGTTGCATGTGCAACATCCTATGTATGCATATGTTGTTTCTAGCCATGGTCGTTCTAATATTAATGGGTGTCCATCAAGTCTACTTCTTGGGTTGATAACTAGGAAATCAAATGGGTATTCCCAAGATTCGACCGAGATTTCTATGTCTTGTAATGTGCCCACTAGTTTAACCACCGATCTATCAATCAATTATAACATAGTTGAAGTAGGTTCGAAGGAGGTGATACCCATGAAATTACAAGTCTCGGTGGTCAGAATATTGATGGATGCCCCCAAATCCACCAGTGTATTTGGGAAAAAAAAAACCTGTATCTGAATAGTCACCATGGGATTCCCTAGGTCTATGTATTTTACTGGCACCTACTTGCCTAGAATAATATCAGACAAAGTTCCTACCAGGTGGATATTTGATGGATTCTTAGTTTTCCTTTTGGGCTTCTTCCCACATAATTCTTTGATTGTTTTTGCATAAATAGGAATATCTTGTAAAGCCTGTAGGAGTGGAATTTTAACACATAGATTCTTTAGTTCCTTGATGATATCAAAGTTAGGATATACAACTAGTTTTTCTATCATTGTACTTTTGGGAAATGGGGGAGGAGGAATTACATCTTTATCAGGATTTTGTTGCTCGACTGTGTTTTCCCCTTGTTCTGTTTCTTCTGTTATGATGACAGTCGATGGTTTTATTGCTTGTTGTCTATCATTATCATTCTCCTGTTCTTGATGAATGCCACTTTCCTGAGGAGAAATTACATGCCCTGATCTCAACCAGAGTTCATTTCACCCTGCAAAATTTGCTTCACCCTCCAAATTCTCGACAATTTGCACGAGCTAGACTGGTATGTTTTTAGGATTCAGGTTGGGTTGAGCTGGTAATTAGGGGGGCATTTGATGTTGGAGATTTTTGGGTAATTGAAGTGGAGCTTGTAAAGTGGGATGAGCTTAAGGATCCATTCCCATCAGTTGATTGGTCAGTCCCATGGGGCACTACCATTTTTTAGTCCAATTGGGGGCTTGGGTAGTTGTTATAGTCCACTATGAAGGATATGGGTTATTATTTGAATTATACCAAAATGGGGTAGGATATTCCATGTTAGGCCAAGTAGGATTAGAAACTGGTTGATTTGGCCAGAGTGTAGTAGGATATTGTTTGGATTGTCAGGTGGCATTAGAAAATGGTTGGCCCTGCCATGTGTTTCCAGAATTATGTTGCTGATTATACTACCCAGAAAACAAAGAAGAAGGATGTTGTAGAGTACCTCGTGGGTGAGCCTTCCACTAGTGAACCTGAGCCTAGTGAACCTCGTAGGTTTTGTTTCCTCTTCTGCTTCTTTAAAGACAAATTTTAGTCTTGGGAGTGATGGACACTGCTCTGTTGCATGGTATTTGGCATAGATGGTGTTAACTCCCAAAATAGCACTGTCATTTTGGTCAGGTTTTATGGTGAATAGCATGGCTATTGGTGGTTTCCTCAATTCATTGTTGAGCCTTCTAGCTACAAAATTTTAGTTTTTGGTTTGACTTAAATTTGACACTTAAA
>ML781842.1:181210-246728 GCA_009831015.1 Picea engelmannii
TTTTGCTGCTGTAATCAGATTTTCATTCATCTTATTTCTGTACTCTGTTTAAATTAGTTCAGCTTATGCTCATGATTTGAATGGAGGAACTTCTTATTACTTAGTGTGACCCTGCATTATTTATGTATTTGGTTGTATAAACCATGCATTCCAATGCATTTGGTTGTCTAAGCTATATTCTTCACACCTTTCTTGTTATCTGGCCCCTGATTTACAGTTTCTAAAAGCACTGGTTCATTAAGTTATTCTGATAAGTAAATCCCTTCATTGTGCTTTCTTGGTATCCCATTGATCCACCTACTGAAAAGTATTCAATCCTTAAGTTACCAGGCATACTTAGCTTACAACCCTAAGTAGTTTCCTGGAGTGATAACAGATGGAACAGGTCCAAATGATGTCCAAGGGGCACTCCCTTGAACCATGTTTCCTCCTACATCGTGGAAAAAATATAGCCAATGACTGTTCTTCTTCCCCGTGTTTCTGTTTAACCTATAGAACATCCAATTGTGTAGTCAAAGTACCCAAAATGTCCGTTTTAAAATTTTCTAAAAGATTACTAATTTTTTCTCAGGTGACACTCCCACTAGTAATGTTACTCCTTCTGGTGATGGGGGTTCGTATTCCCGATCTGGTTCGAGTACTACCACGCGAACACCTGATACACAATTGGACAATGTCATCATATGTTTCTTGATGAATATCACCCTCTCCAATAAAATTTAACGTTTCTACCCATTCATCCTTCGTACCTTTTATTAGAGTGGATTTAAGTACCTCACCTGGCAGTGTACCACAAGGTGATCTCTGCATCTTATATTGAAATCTTTCAACATATTCTTCTAGTGTTTCATTTTATTTTGCAATCATTTTAAATATTTCATCCTCTAAATCCCTGGTTCTACAATAGTCTTGATATTTCATAAGGAAGGATTGTTTCATTTCATCCCATGAATTTATAGTTCCTCCCCCTAATCCCATAAACCATCGTAAAGATTCTCCTTTTAAATTGGAAGGAAATAGATTTAGTTTCTGGGGTTCATAGGTATAATCATAGTCTCTACATAGGACATCAAACTCAAATAAGAACACGTTAGGGTCCTCTGAGATCAATCCATTGAAGGTTGGAAGATTATGTAGTGGAATGGATTTCATTGGGGCATTAGAAACCAGATCAACTATAGGATACTCCAAGGTGTAAGTCTGAGGTCATGGCTGATTGTGTTGTTCCATTTGGTCGAAAATGTGACAATAACCTTCAGACATTTCTTGGTCTGGGTGTTCTATTCGAGGTGATTGATTACTTGATCGCTTAGGAGATTTAATCACGCTACCTATTTCTGGTATTTCAAGTATTCCTTCTCCTTCCAGAATCACAACAGATCCAGGTTCAGGTGGTGGTGGGTTTTCTTCAGCAATCTCAGTGGTCTCCCCTTCTCCTTCTTTGAAATTACAAGAATTTCCCTTGCCTAAAGGAATGAAAAGTGGAGTATGTGTACTTTGGAAACTTTGTTTAGTTCCTTCGGTTCCATTATGAACCTTACCATGAGTTGCAGTTGGTGAAATTGTTGCGTGAGGGACTCGGGTAGAACCTTTTCGAGGTCCAACTAAGGCTTGAGATTCATATTTTCAGATAATTGCTTCTATAAAAGTGCTCCTTCCAGGGGGCACCGGGGATTTTTTAGTTTTTGGTAAGGTTTTTTGTGTTTCAGGTTCTTTCTTCTTAGTCATACACACTGACACAAATTCTATGCACCTATATAATATCTATGCATCAACTGAAGGTGGGTGTTGGCACAACCATTTTACTTGTTTCCTATGTAGGTTCTTACCTTCCGTTTTCAATACCTCATCCTTCAGAGACACAACCTATGCTATCTTTGACATTCTCCCCGGCAACAACACCAAAATGTTGGGCTCTAAAGATGTCCTAAAAACAACCTTAGTATGAGATTAATTTTATCAACCAAGGATTCGTCTTCTCTTTCAAGAATGTCAGCAAAGTCTATGCAGATAGTCATAGAGGTTTAAATCGTGTAGATAATTCAATTACAACAAATCTGAGTCTATCTAAATTACTGCAATAATCAAGTTCTTCACATATTGACTAAAAAATCTGAAACTAATAACTCACTCAACAAAATTGTAATCTAAACAATAACACACCATGAATCAAAGCATTAATCACTTTACTGAATTCATTCATTTATCTAAGAAACAATAATTTAATCTACAAAAACACTTAATGAATCAATCTCTCAATAACTAATTAATCTGTTGGAAAGGAACAATGATCTACTGAATATTTAAGAAGGAACAACAATTGTGAAAGGAACAACAAATGTGAATTTAACAAAAGGATAAAAAAATGTGAATTTAAATGAAAGGAATCCATAAGAGATAAATTAACAACAAATGGAAATGGAACAACAATCGATAATCTCCAAATGGAACATCTACTCTCTGCAAATGGAACAACATAACCAATTCATAAAATAATCAACACATTAATGAGTATATTTTAACTATTGAAAGGAAATTCAAATTACAGAACTATAACAGAATTGATAAGATTACAGATGAGATAGTAGCTCCCGTTGACTAGGCCCATAGTCTTCAGTAGATATTGCTACGAAAAACTCAATACTCAGAAATGATCAAAATGCTTGAAGCTTTCATTAATTCCATAACTGATAAATCATTTACAATGGGATTGCATGTACAAAGTGTCAAAAATTAAGAGATACAAATGCTTGGTTATCTCTCTATTGTTCACTATCCTTTATATATTACAATGAGATAAGTAAATTAATCTATCCTAAGGATTGAGAGATCCTCAGGATTGATTTTACTATTTATGAAGATTGAAAGATAACAAGTAAATCTTCCTTTGGACCGTTGTGTGCTTGATTCCTTCGATCTTCAATGGCCTGTGCATCTTCATGATCTTCTTAATTATATTTAGTTAACAACAATTGTCCATTTCTGCATAAAATAAAAAAAATTCAAACCAAAGTTCAGAAAATATTTAATATCGTTCAATAATATTTCCTAATAGCTTTTTAACCATTTTCTTCCCTAATTACTTCAAATTAATAGAAAAGTCAACAAAGAATATGTCACAAACTAGAGTAGCAAGGAGAATATTTATACCTTTTTCTCAACCCAACACTCACCAGTTGATGAACACCAAAGGGGGGTTTGGCCATCAGAGCATATGAAATAAGTATAGGAATCAGTCCTAGAACAAATACACACTACAAGGATCTTGGGAAACACTTTAACCTAGGGAGAACAACAAATATATGATCTTGTTGATGAGGTTGCCAATATACAAGAAATCACTTATGACAGGAAGAGGAAAGCTATCATGAAAAGGATGACCAAGAAGAGAGGACTCACACTGGATATATCGATTCTCATCACCACAAAGGAGAAGCTACTCAATACATAACATGAAAAGACATCTGAGATCATCGACGGAAGGATGGCTATCATTGATGCCACGTTGGATCGATCAAGGAGAGATGAAAAGGAACTGGCCACTGCAATAAAGTAGCTATATCATCTACACCATTAGGCAAAATACTATCAAGACTCAACATAGGCCCCGGTGTTTCTGAAGAGTGAGTTCCAAGATGCTTATGCAAATTTCACAAGAGA
Source organism: Picea engelmannii (assembly GCA_009831015.1). Lineage (NCBI taxonomy): Eukaryota > Viridiplantae > Streptophyta > Pinopsida > Pinales > Pinaceae > Picea > Picea engelmannii. The sequence goes on from ML781842.1 coordinate 184,871, forward strand.
AATACTTCTTTTCATTGTAGGTATAGACAATTTCCAAGAAGATACCTTTATGGAACTGGAAACCTGCAAGGACATGGAGAGATGGTATGAAAAATCATACCAAGCGATAGAAAAAAATTCCTACATCAGCGCAATGCAGAAGGGCCAAGACGTAGAGGAGCATGGTATTCAAGTTCTAAGGGATAGCAACATATCTCGGATTAGGAAAGCAGTCGAATAATGGGTAAGCATGGCCCATGAACCTCAGTGGGAGATACAAAAGAAGTGGGCCGAGTGCGGAAAAGGATGCGAGAAGATCAATCAGGATATTAAAGGCATTGACCTCCCAGAATTTGGCTCACCTGAAGGCTTTGTCAACCTACATGACATAGTCAAGTGGCATGTAGAAAAAGACTCAGCATGGGAAGTGGAGCTTGCACATGTGGCAAGCATGGCACCAGGTCAAATACAACAGTTTATGGAACATCCAATTAAGGCTCGTGCACTTCTGCAGCGGTTGAGTGCCAATATCATCAAATATAGAGAATGAGCAGTAGAAGTGAAAGAAATCCTTTCATCCCCGATGGATCAACACAGGTTCCTATATGGTAACACATGCGAGGATATCTTCGTCAAGTGGTCAGAATATGAGAAGAGTCATCCACTCTAGTAGAACCATAAGATGATTTCCATAGAACAAATATATCAAGCGCCACATGGCACTATTTTGTTTTACTTAACTTAAACTTGTAGAAACTATTTTTAGTTAGTGATTATTTATAAATAAAAGGATTGACATTTTAGAAAAGGTCGATAGTTTTGGGAAGAGACCCTGTTTTGGAGAATTGTAAAGAACTATTTTTGAACAATGTTAATTGAGAAGTCATGTTTAGGAACAGAGAAAAAATTATTCTTTTTTCATCAAAGACATTATGTGATTGGATTAAGGATGAATTACTTCCAACTTTTATTTTAGTAATTGATGCTGTAACGAGTAACAGTTTCTGAATCTATTGATAAGTTATCTGTTTCAATAGTTTTCACAGTTCTTTTTTTCTTAATGATGGAAAGAAAATCATTGTGTTAATGTGTGATTGATGGTAGAGATAAGGAAACTATTTTTCTTGTAATCATCTTATTACATGCATATTTTTATTACGATAATTGTATCTCAGTCAATGTTGAAATACCGACAAGTTAACGTATTAATACTAGGTGTGTAATAGGTGTGAATATCTTTGTCTACATGCTTGAGCCCGAGGGAAATCCCAAGCTCAACCTTCTTCAGTAGTTAAGAACCCTTTCTATCAGTTGGTTTATACCAACACATCTCATTTTTATCAGACTCATCTAATAAAAGAAAAGACAAAAAGAGAACGTTTAATCTAAAGGAGTAACTTTCATAGAAACACATCCTATCAATCACCAAGTAAATCCCATCGATAAATTATCTAGATCAAAATATTTGGAGAACCATGCCACCATTAAACATTGCAGAGTCTAATTGGGCCTATAAGGTGGGTTTGGTTCTTTTTGTTGAGATAAAGGGATCTCATACCCCTAAATAGAATTGGTGCTAGAAGGAGGGCATGAATAAATGAATGGCTAACAATATTTCTGATAAAATATTATGCATAGACTACAGATTCAAAACTGCCCACATGAATGACTAGTCATTCTCAAGACAACCCACATACAAAGAGTACTCCTAAAGCGAGTAACTCACCCTAGCACGAGGAAGAAAACCTATTACCTGAAATACCTTACACTCTTCCCCACGAGGAGTTGAACCAATTCAGAAGAATCACAAGAGATTACGGTTGGAAAATTGGATCGTTTCCCTTAGCCCCATTACTTCATCGTAGAAAACAAGTAAAATGACCAATGGTCGATACCCCCGACCAGGTTTTTGTTCACACAATAGAGGACCTGATAGATTTTTCTCTCACTGAGATCGAACAACCCCTCAATCTGATCCCCAAAACACCGGCTGGTAACTACTCTAAGCCGGACGATTTCGAATCTGACGAAGAAGGGTTCAACTCGGATCACTCAGTTTCATAATCGAAAGACATGAAGGATAACATTGAAAATAATGAAGAGATCGAAAATCCACCTCCAAATAATCAACCTTGGTTAGCCAAAGATTCTATGGAAGTCCCAGGATGGGTACATAACCTCCCTCGACATCCAAAAAAATTACTTCCCAAGTTCGACCCTGAAACCTTTGGATTTCCTGAAGACCATATTAAAAAGTTCATACTAGCTATAAGACTAATGAACGTACAACATGAGGACGTAGTATGTATACTTTTTCCCTATACCTTTGAGAATTTAGCCTCTACTTGGTATTTTAACTTACCCATAGGTTCCGTAACTAGTTGGAAGAAGTTTCAAAAATATTTCTTAGACAAATTTGTAGAAGAAACCACCAGAGGAGATTTGATGGTTGAACTCTTCACTGCTACCATGATTTCAAAAGAGAAGGTTAAAGACTTTAATCAATAGTTTACCACTACCCTGAAAAAATTTCAACCTGAAGGTAAACCTACTCAAGAGTTGCAAATTGAGGTATATGCTAATGCTCTCCCTGCTTTTATTTCCATGTTTGTGAAAAGGGATGCCAAACATACCCTAGCTGAAAATTTCAAGGAGGCAAAAATGATTGAATTCCAAATGAAGGGATGCAAATAAGGCTAGGTCTCACTAGTTAAGATGGAAGTTCATCCTTATTCTAGGAGAAGACTATTGTTGACTAGACCTCAAGCAAAAAAATAGAACAAGGTCCTAAAAAGGGAAGTAAGGACATAGAATACCTACAACGGATGATAAAGAATCTGTCAAATGAAATCGTAGACATGAAAAGAAGTGTCGAGGAAGGAAACCAAGGTCAAAGGCCCTATAAACCCTTTTTCAAGAGAAACCCACCTTTCAAAGCGATTGAACCTCCCCCAACCAACTTAAACATCGACCTGGGTAATGTAGCATCCGACTACTTTTGTACATATCATCAAGAGAAACATTCTGAAAGAGATTGTCCCCAATGGGTGCACGCTATGAATTTAATGTCCAATCAGTTCCTAGACGAAATTTTCCTTACCGAACAATCAAGTGGCTCAACGATGAACATCGTTGATTAGGAGGAAGTTGAGCCACTGGAATAAACAACCATGTTGTTATGGGATCCTGACTTACCGATGCCTCCCTATGATGTATTTGAGGTTCAAGAACCACGCACTGAGGTTTTGTATGTGCAAACACAAAGTAAGAGTCAACCGGTCTCAAATGACCTTACCATTGTCCAATCTTTGAGGGGAAAACTAACAACCAATCACTCAAAAGCACCTTTTGTCTCCCAAAGAAATCCTATAAACATCCATATAAGTGAGTCACCCAAGCTAGAATACAACATAGTATAAGACTTTAAAAATTTGAAGGCTAATGTGTCGGTCATGGACATGTGTATAACTCTCCAACAAAAGGACTTTGTGTTACAATCCTTAAAGTCAATAGAAGACCCTATAACTAGCACTGACCTAGGGGATGTTCCATATCCCACATATCTAAAGAATTTACCAAATGTGAACGCTTTATTTATATATAGAAAAGGAAATCCTTTTGTCCCACCTTTCCTTTTAGTGTTTGAGGTCTTCAACATAAACCTTCATAATTGTTTAGTTGACTTAGTGGCATCCTCCAATGTTACGCCATTATCTATCTGCAGGAAATTAAATGTTGTTCTTCTCAAAAGTGATAAACATGTTATAAAACTAGAAAAAACTCAGGTAAAAGTTATTGTGGAACTTAAGGATGTCATGATTAGAATGGATACACACCCGAAATTTGTTCAAGTCATTGACATAATTGTAGTATATATACCATAATCTTATGGACTTCTACGGTAATATCCCTAGGCCGAACCCAATTGTAAATGAAAAATGAAAATGTACTTAAGATGGTGAGTTGTTTGATATCATTTTTGTATGCACCTTTCATGGCATAGTGTGCGCATGTACTGCACATTAAAATGATGAAGTGTGCACATTACAGGATACCGCACACAACACCTTATGTATATGATGTATTTTATAGGCTGGTGAGCAAGTTATTATAAGCCAGGATACTTATGTTTTGATTAGGCCATAGATCCTAGATGTTAAAGGCCAGTGATCCTATTTTTGTATATATCTCATAATTAATATAAAATACACCGCTGAGGGCAGACCGACCACGATAAAAGAGTACAGGGGAATAAACTCCACTAGTTAGGGAAAAGGGGGGTCTAATTTAAGCAAAATGGATAATCTAGGGAGATTAAGCTAAAAAATAATATTATATTAATATTTCTTAAATATAAAGTATGGATAATTATTTTATCCTAAGTTCCAAAGTTGGGGACAAGTGGGCCAAAGTAGCTCCCAACATGACAAGTGTCAAGTTGGGGAAATGCATACATATTGTTTAGACTTAGTTCATTTCCCATCATGATTATTTCCACCATTCTTCCCATCATGGAGTCATCCAATCAATCATCCATGAGAATTCACACTCTCATTGAACTATCTTCCGTACCTTCATGTCACGGTACCTAAAACTGTATCCATAGGCATACTTGTTTCTGTAGCTGGTTAGCTTGGGAGCTAGACTAAAGAAGCGGGTTGCCAGGCCTGTGAGATATAGAAGAGGAAGTTTGTCAAGCCCATGATAAATTCCTCTATGGGTGAGAGAATTTTTGGGAATTGATTTCCTGAAGGTGCTAAATTGGAGCTACAGGGATCGGAGACTTCCTATTTGGCCTATTGTTGAATCCTAAAAAGGAAGTGGGATAGCCAAAGAACTGCTGAGAAGAGAAGGGGCACACTTCACGGGGTGGGACATGCATGTGCCAAATGAGGGATTGTAGGCTTTTAGTTTGAGTGGGTAGCAACGACAAAGTCTTCCTATTGTCTATGAGCCATTGGCCTGGTTAGGAATCCCTTTACCCATGTGGAGTTTAGTCCCATATCAAGGGTGACCCAATGCTGAGAGTGATGAGCAATGTGGTATAAGGCTGGGAGGTTTGTGGAAGGTCTACACACAGTTGGTGATATTCTTACCAAGATAAGAGTCAACTGTGTGACAAATTTACAAGCTGCATTATTATTTACGTGTTTATTTTTGTGGGTTTATCCTATTTGTGGTTATAACTGTCTTTATATTTATGTGTATTTCATGTATATGCTACATGTATGTATTTAATCTTATTTCAGTATGAATCCATGCAATTACAGAATGCATTTGTCAGTTTACGTTTTATATATATAGTTCCACAATAGTTCTGTGTGTATATGTTTTAATTACATGTAGTTCAAAAAATTTATGTGGAGGATTCTATTAGGTTTCATAGTGTTGAAAAAAGGGATCATGGTCGATACTCTAAAGGTTGAGGTGATACTTCAATTGACTCCCTCGTGCATAGTCCCTCAGCTTCAGAGTTTACAAGGAAAAGCCAATTTTCTTCGGCATTTTATCACAAACTATGTCGAGATCACTAAAGGGTTTATGCGTTTACTATAGAAGGGAGTTCATTTTCATTGGGACAAAGCCGCTCAACACTCTTTTGAAGAGAAATGCACACTCGTGTTTCCCCCTCTACTTCATCCACCCAATTACAATAAAAATTTCTTATTATATTTGGTCACGACATAGTCAACCATCAGTATGGTCTTGGTTTAGGAGGATGATTTTATTGAAGAACACGTCAATTATTACCTGAGTTGAGGCCTGGTTGGACCAGAATTCAACTACTCCCACATTGAAAAACTTGCATTGGCAACAATACATGTTGTCCAACGGTTCTGTTTCTATATCTTGTTTTGCAAGACCACCGTCATTGCCATTGTGAATCTGTTCCAATACGTTTTGACACAACATGTAATAGATGGAAAGATCAGTAGATGGATTTTTATCCTCTAGGAATTTGACTTGGATTTTGTGTCTGCAAAATCTAAAAATTCGTTGGTCTTTGTAGAACTTATATTGGAACTTCCAGTCGAGTCAGGTGATGTTACGCCTGAAGGATCACCGATTAAAGGAGATATTTTTTTGATTCATCTTCAGACCCATGGTATGGATATATAATTTCCTATATACAGACTTTGAAGTGCCCCACCTCCACTTCTTGTGACGAGAGTCGACATATACACCATCAAGAAAAAATTTATCTCATACTCGAAGACACTTTGTATCGTCGAGGTGTAGATTGCATCCTTCGTCGGTTCCTTACTCAAGAAGAAGCAGAACTGGTTCTTAATGAATGACACACTGGAGCATGTGGTGGTCATTTTTCTAGGTTGGAAACAACCCAAAATATTCTACGAGTCAATTACTATTAGTCGACATTAATCAAATATTGCGTTGAATTGGTCAAGAAGTGCCACCCGTGTCAGATATTCTCTCGAAAGATGAGGGCACACCCTGATCCTATGTTTCTCGTCATTACAGTTGGTCGCTTCACTAAGTGGGGGATTTAATATACCACATGCCAACCCCCTTATACCACATGTTATAATACTAAATTGCACCACACATGCAGACCTGACATCAGGCCATCTTACTTACTATTTTTGAAAGCCAATACAGAACAACTCTTCTAAAAAACACTATTTTGGAAGATGTACGTGCCCTGAAACACTACTGCCCACGTATGTACACTAGAGGCACCACTACTTCCGATATATGTACACTAGCTGTGCCATTACAACCTATGTATACCCACAAAAGTTGCAAAAAAATAAAAAACTGCAAGGGATTCGTTGAGATTACGGACTATTGGGTAGTTTCCCAACCAATTGACTGCCTATAGCCCATCACCCAACCGAATAACCATCTTTTTTTAATATTAAAAGAGGTGTTGTGGTCTCATTCCAAGGATAAATATATCAACAGTGAAACTCTTCCCATTTTTCTTTCCCCCCTTGACCCAAGAATTTGCAGCCACATTGTGAGTTTTGAGACAGAATTCCCTATTCTTGCCTTTTCCCTCATCCTTAAGACTATGCCCATTCTCTAGAGAGAAGTGTGAGAGAAGAAGGATATGTGGAAGAAGTTGGAGCTTGGTGAAGAGGAGCCCAAGACCGGGTTCAAGGAGCAGTCATCGATCTCATTTTGTAAGTGAATTTGTGAGATTAATATAAAGAAGTACTTTTTCCGTCCCGCCATATGCAATCTTCATGTTTGATTTACATTTTGTTATGACATCTAACCCACTAATCCATATATAATATTCATGTTCGTAGTTTCTTATTTGTATTTTGGTGAATGCAGGTCAAATTTGGGAGGATATTTGCAGTCAAGAAGATACCGAACGCATAGGGATCGACATTAGAAGCAGAGTTTAAGGTAAGACTACTAGATCCCTATACTTTGTACTTTATGCATGAATGTGGGGTGTTGTCGGGATAGTTGTTAAAAGTAGGAGACTTTAGATGGTTAGCTCTTCTTTCACTTTAGAACCCTAGTGTAGTCCATATGGGGGTTTTCCCACTATAGAAGAATTGGCGATCGTATTGGGGAACCTCCATTGTTTTTAGGGGATCCTTTTGGGTGTCTTAATTGGTTTAATTACCTCTTTGAGTTATTTGTAAGTTACTGAGTCTTTAAGGGATTCTGGTCTGCCGTACCAGTACTCCATGACTTGTCATCTTTGACTGTTTGTTTTGTTTTTTGAGAAGTTACAGAGGTGTACGCAGCCTACAGTGGGTCTGCCCACGTACATATGCGCTCTATGTTTTGACAGCCCACATACATACACAGAGTGCTTAAGTGTCAGTAGTGTGTCTGTGTCAGGAATCCTTTTTCTCAAAAAGAGGTAGTCATCCTCTTCCCTGATTGAAGTCTAACTTCTCACAGGTTTCTTGATTTAGTCTTGGTCTCTTTAGTTACATTCTTTGAGCCTAGGTTTGACGTCAGTTTCTTTATCTTTTAATGATTGCTTGTGTTTTCGTTGAAAGGGTTATTTTTATGAGTCTATGAGTCTTTTATGTTTTATCCTTTATGGTTCTTTCAGTGATTCCCTGTGATCCGCAGTAGACCTAAAGTCAGTTTCTTGGGTCTTTCCTTGTCTTTAATTTTCCCTTTTACTTTATTTAGAAGAAAAGAAAATAATTCATTTTCAAGTTTCTTATTTTTGAAGCATATATAAAAAAACGATTTTATTTTCTTGTTTGGTTAAGTAGTTAGGTTAGTTGTCTTTACTTTTCAGGAAGAAGAGTGCTTTCTTAAGTTCTTTAATGAACACTTAGGACTTTAAGTAGCTCGTAGTCGAGCGAAATTGAGTTTTGAGTTTTTATTTTAAAAGATCTTAGAAAGAAAAGTTAGTTAGAAAAGTTGGTTAAAGAGATTTCAATTTGCAAATATTTGTTAGTTGAAAATGAAGTAATTTTGTTTCCATCATTTGTTCTTCTCTTTCGTCTCTTTAAAAACACCATCAGTTTCATTTTTGTTCCTTTGACTTAAGATAAACTACATAAAATTAACACTTAATTAAAATTAATCATACTTTCATGTTTGTAGGGTCCATCAACTAGATTAGGATAGATCCTTGATCTAGGCTGGAGAGGAAACTCTTCAAGGCTATAAAAAAAACATAGTAGTCTGTGCTAGGGAGTTAAAAAGTCTAGTAATGTGGAAATTATCCAAGCCCCCCCTCTAACACAAGGGTTAAACACGAGATCGAGTGCAGAAAGGTAGCGGAGATAATGCCTCCAAAGCTGTACCAATCGTAGCGGAGGAACGCATATAGAGGACTTATCCTGGGATTACGTTGATCACATTTTCCATGGATATTTGTGGGTGTCGAATCCATTCGAGGTCCTCAGTATTCTTCCATAAAACTTGATTTCGATACCCTCGATAGGTTTTAGGCTTGATACCCTTCTCATTGCAGTCCACCCGATTGTGGACTGTACCCGCCTGGTAGTTGTTCACGAGATGACAACCTAGTTGCCTTTGATTTTAGGGACTTACATAGGTGACTGTAGAGGTATACCGCGGTACCTACAACAGACATCGGGCCATGATTTATAGATTATACCTAGAGTGTGCTTCCGTGTTTGAGTTTCACTTGCACTAGTAAGTTTCTCTAGTGTTGGTTGTTGTAACTGTTCTTCCGACTAGTAATAGTTGTTTTCTTATTGAATCTCATAGGAAATTTTTTCTAGTACGTGCTTGGTATTCAACGTTATAAAAGACTTAGTGTGTATTTGATCTTCTCACACAGTGGAAGATCAATAGATCCACCAGTTGCAAAGGATTTTGGGCCTGCCGTTGGTTAACTTGGAGCCACCTCTTCCACTGCAAAGGAGAAGACTTGACCAGGATAGGTCATTTGAGGCAACCGTGCCACATGAAACTGTACCTGAGCCATTTTCGAGAGGAGAACATTCATATCCAGAGGAACCAACTACTTATGACCTTGGAGCAGAATCTCTTGGTACATACAACCCTCTGATCACTGACTTGTCAATGCCACTTTTGATACAACTTGCCCCTCCAAGGGTAACACATCACAAGCGCCAGATAATCCTGCAAGCAGCGATGGAAGAAAATGATGCTACTTCGTCAGGGAGTCCTCATACTCCTTCTACGACTGCCACAACAAGGGGTGTTCCACCTCCTTACTCACCTTTGCAGGTTCGGGCCACTATGGTCTCGACCGCCTCTACCTGGGGAAATAGTCCTATTTCATCCATGGTAGCGATCAGTGCACCGTTTATGAAAAGTGTGATGGGCCCTCCATTTTCATACAGGATGCCCAACTTCGACATGAACTCGGTCCTCACCTACTCCACCCTACAGACTTTGGGTCAGGGGGTAGGGAGCTCTAATTCTCCTCTGCAAGGGTCCATGGGGGGCACCTTAGCCCCCTATAATGCTTTCCCTTACGGCGGGGTTCATATACCTCCATTGCCCCCCTTGCTTGGTGGTGCTTCTCAGCAGCCCACCTGGCCAAACATGAATCATAGCCTATTCGGAGTAGGTAATCAAGGACCTTATTCTAGTATCGCACCGATGGGTTCTTTGTCGTTCTCTTTCTTCGACGTGTTTGGTAACAATGCATTATTGTCATCTGTCGTCTCAGTTGGAGGAAGCCATGGTTTTGGATCACAAAATATTACGCAGGGTAATATTCCTGCATAGGGGGCACACACTTCTCAAGGACCTTGGAATCCATGGCAGGGATCAGTTCCCTCGTCAGGGATGCTGACTGGGGGAAACCCCTTCCATGGTTAATGGAACCCCCAACAAGTCTCAATACTTATGCCCATCGGATCGGAAGGGGAAACCCTTTCCAGAACCTTTGGAACAAAACATTGAGAGTAATCACTTCTCATCCCTCAATGTTCTATTATAGGAGTCAACCAATGACATCGTAACCAGTGAAACATCCAAATGCCAACCTAGGCCATGGTGTTTACTAGAACCTGGGCCAACAACCTAATTTTTCCTGGAAACCCAGTGCCAGCCAAATCCCAGGCTTCTATCCTCATGCACATACTCAACAACCTAAGCTACCGTTTCTGGCAACTTTTCATTTGCTAGCCTTGTCAAGATTATTGAATGACCCAATCTATCATGATCCACGTTGGCCTGCTATGCCGACCAAGTTGCCCTCGGACATTCCAAAGTTCGAAGGCAAGCCTAATGGATATCTAGGCGATCATGTGACCACATTTCACCTATGGTTCTCATCCAAATATTTGAGGGACGAATCTGTCCAATTGTGTTTGTTTCAACGCACTCTTATCAGGAGTTTCGTGAAATGGTACATCGAGCTCAACCGCTCAAGATACTCTACTTTTGGCGAATTGGCAATGTTTTTATAAAACCATTTAAAATTACCTATGAGATACGATGTCAGCACAGAACTGTTGGCCAGCTCTGAGCAAACAATGACTGACCATATCTCTGGGCACATTCGAGAATGACGGCCCCGGAAGAGTTTGATAAAAGTACCAGTTCCACCAACATTCTTGTTGGAATGGTTCCTTAATTCTTTGGTACCGCAACTATCCAAGGACGTAGCAACATCCAGGGTATTTTCAGAGGAAGAGGCGATAATGAGAGCTCAATAGCTAGAGTTGATTTACTCTCAGTCTAGTTTTCTTTATGAATTTTTTCCAGATGCACCATGATCTATTCTTGATAAGACCAGACATGAGTCTGGACTACATGATGACAAAATTTTTGGTTCAACACAAGCAAAGAATATTGATCTGCTGCCAAATCAATTGTAACAGTTGTCTATATAGCATATAGTGGCCAACCCAACTCCTAGTTCAGATACTCCCCCTGCTCAGACGTTGAATGTACACAACATGCAATCGACGAACCCAAAGGCCATCCAGCAGGCTGAAGGGAAGTAAAAACAATGAAACAAGGGTAAGGGGGATAAGAAACCGACCAAAAATGATGGCAGGGGAAACACAGAGAGAAATAAGTCGAAGTATCCATGAAACCTATGTGTGGAAGACAACCCGACTCACCTGTGCCCTCGACTCGTGGAGGTCCAAAAGTAATTGGCACAACAACAACCTGCAATGTTAACGAACCCATTTCCTCATGGGAAAATTTTAACTCAAGCCTCTGCGAACGCAGATGGGGGAAGTCAAGGACCCCCTTCATCGTCTAGTAATCCCTCGACCTTGAATATCTATATGTTGAAAGGTGAAGATCAGGTAGCTACTACGACACATGATTAGGGAACTCCAAGTACTGTCGAAAATTGTAAAGAAGCCTAAAACCCATCTGTTCCTCTCTAGATCGAGAGAACAATGGGAGAAACAATGACATGCATCCTGAAAGGGGAATTCAAGAAGGATTCACATAATCCAAATGCGAGGGCCACCCAAAAATACTATGTGGTGGAGGATTTGTCACAAACCCCTTGCGCAATGTATTCTTTGGAGGTCCTCTAGAGCTGCCCTTCGTAGAGAAAGGATCTAGTAGCTACCTTAGGATCCAATCAGACATGTAATCTGGAAACTATCACACTTGATACAACTAACTTGAAGCCTTGTCTCCCATACCACGTCATGTTTCAGATAGTAGTGGCTCACCCCATGAAATCCTCTACCAGAAATATTTTCTGTACAGTGGTTGATAATTGTGCCTCAACATGCGTGATGTCGTTGGTGTGTTGGAAGGTCATTGGCCAACCCATTCTATCTCTTTCACCTACTATTCTTACAGATTTTGCGATCGTTCTTTTAGACCACATGAACTCATTCCTTCTTTACCCATGCAGTTAGGAGGGAAGACTGTGTGCATCGAATTTGAGGTGGTCGATGCGCCTCTCGACTACATTCTCCTATTAGGAAGGAGTTGGATATATTCCATGCATGCAGTGGCTTCCATAGTTTTTTGGATCTTGTTGTTTCCACATGAGGGACGAATTGTGACCATTGATCAATTTTCCTTCTCCATACCTGACCCTTCATCAGGAGAATCCACGGTCCCGATGATTGATAACCCAAAACTCGACATCATCAACGTGGGGGTTGGTTTGTGCTCACCTCTCATGGGTACTTTTGATTACCTGCCTCCTTCCGACGATGTCAAAATGATATCGGTTGTCCCTAACCAGCCTAAGGCTGAAATATTTTCAGTGTCGTCGTTCTGCACGACTTACTTTAATGATCTGTGGATTCTTCCTTCCACATCAACCATGATGGAAGGGACAAGGCATCATGGCATGTCCATGCCCTTGTATGCGATAGAATTTTCATACTGTATAGTCAAGCAAGCTTCTTCTGACCCCGATTTGACTTCCGCACAAGATTTAGATTCAATTCTCGAGCCTGCCTGGGATCAAGGTTCCCTTGCCACTACCGATTCTTTAGACTTAGTCTTTCCCTATGATGAGGCGATTTTAGAGGCATTGACTGATATGGACAGACCCTGGGATGATCTCCATCACAGATCATATTTCCTCCTTGAGTTAGGAAGAATAGAGGTAGGAGCATTTGTGTTGACTATGACTGGAGATAGGTCTTGTGCTATCAATCCTCTGGCTGCACATGTAGTTTATGTCGAGGGTAATATGTAAACCATCACTAAAATGAAACCTATAGATATCTCCAGAACCCTTGGCATCATGGAGAATGTCTTTGTTGGAGAGGATTGTTCCCCCGAGGAGATTCATACCTATACAGATTTATTTAAATAATTCTGCGATGTTTTTGCCTGGTCTTATGAGGAAATCACAAGCATTGATCCAAGAATCGTCGAACATGAGATTACGACTTACCCTGATGCCAAGTCGGTCTGGCAGAATCTTTGTCTGGTTAATCCTCAAAAAGAAGAAGCTATTAAGGCTGAAGTAGAGAAACTACTCAAAGTTGGTTTCAACCTCCCTATTCAATTGACTCAATGGGTGTCAAACCCCGTTCTGGTCAAATAAAAGCAGGGAACGATTCATGTATGTACAAAATTCCATGATTTTAATAAGGCATGTCCAAAGGATAATTTCCCGACCCCATTCATTGACCATATTGTTGATGAATGCACAGGTTTTGAGGTCTTTTATTTCATGGATGGTTTCTCGAGATACAATAAGATATAGATTAAGCCCGAGGACTAGCATAAAACAAATTTTATCTATCCATGGGGTATATTTTCTTATCGGAATATTCCTTTTGGCCTAAAGAATGTTGGAGCCACCTTTCAGCGGGCCATGTCTTTTTCTTTCCACGACCTCAAACACCTAGTTGAGGCTTATCTCGATGATTTAGCATCACAATATCATAGGAGAATTGATCATCCTACGCACCTTCGACTTATCTTTGAGTGATGTCGCTACTATCGGATTCACTTGAATCCAAACAAATGCATTTTTTTCGTTACATCGGGTCGTTTGTTAGGTCACTTAGTGTCAAAAATAGGGATCATGGTTGATCCTATAAAGGTTGAGGAGATACTTCAATTGCCTCCCTCGTGCACAATCCCTCAGCTTCAGAGTTTACAGGGAAAAGCCAACTTTCTTCGACGTTTTATCACAAACTATGCCGAGATCACTAAAGGGTTTATGCATTTACTGAAGAGGGGAGTTCCTTTTCATTGGGACAAATCTTCTCAATTATCTTTCGAAGCATTGAAACACACCCTCATGTCTGCCCCTCTACTTCGGCCACCCAATTATAATAAATATTTCTTATTGTATTTGGCCATGGCAAAGTCGACAATCGGTATGGTCTTGGTTTAGGAGGACAATTTGCTTGAAGAACACGTCATTTATTACCTCAGATGAGGTCTAGTTGGACCAGAACACAACTACTCCCACGTTGAAAAACTTGCATTGGTAGCAGTACATGTTGTCCAACAGTTCTGTCACTATATCTTGTTTCACAAGACCACCGTCATTGCCATTGTGAATCCGTTTCAATACATGTTGACACAACGTGTAATCGACGGAAAGATCAGTAGATGGATTGTTATCCTCCAGGATTTTGTGTTGTTGTTCTTTGCATAACTTATATCAGAACTTATGTTCGAGTTAGGTGATGTTACGCCCGAAGAATCGCCGATTAAAGGATATCTTTTTCTGATTTCATCTTCGAACCCATGGTATGGAGAAATACTAGTCTATCTCCAAACTTTGAAGTGCCTCGCCTCTGCTTCTCATCATGAGCGTCGACGTATATGCCATCAGGAAAAAAATTATCTCATAGTTGAAGATACTTTGTATCGTTGAGGTGTAGATTGCATCCTTTGTCGGTGCCTTACTCATGAAGAAGAGGAACTCATGCTTAACGACTACCACATTGGAGCATGTGGTGGTCATTTTTTTAGGTTGGAAACAACCCAAAATATTCTATGAGCTGGTTACGATTGGCCGAAGTTAATCAAATATTTCATTGAATCGGTCAAGAAGTTCCACCCGTGTCAGATCTTCTCTCGGAAGATGAGGGCACACCCTGCTCCTATGTTTCTCATCATTACAATTGGCCCCTTCACTAAGTGGGGGATTGATTATACCACATGCCAACCCCCTTCAACCAGGGGGCACTGTTATATGTTTGTAGCAGTAGACTACTTTACAAAGTGGGTCGAAGATATTCCAATGGTCAAAGATGATGGCGAGAAAACAACTCTCTTCTTATTTAATCAGATAATAGCAATGTTCGGCGTCTGGAAGGAGATTGTCACTGACCATGGCAGTCACTTTCAGAACAAAATGACGTCTAAGTTAACATCAAAGCTAGGGTTGAGACAAGAACAATTGTCACCTTATTACTCACAAGAGAATGGTCATTTGGAAGCTATGAATAAGTCTCTCAAGACAATTCTACACTGAATGATCAATTCGTCCAAGTAAAATTGACATTTGATGTTGTACTCGACATTGTGGGCCTACCAAATGTCTGTAAAGACTACCACTGGTTTCTAACATTTTCAACTCATTTATAGGTTGGAAACAGTCTTGCCTATAGAATGCCAGATCCCATCTCTTAAGTTGGTAGTACAATTATTTCCAGACACTTCACCGCTTGAGGAATTCTTATTATATCTCGAGCAACTCGATGAGCAACGACGCAATGCATTTTTGGTTAATGAGGCTCATAAGCATAAAGTCAAGTT
This sequence comes from Picea engelmannii, assembly GCA_009831015.1. Classification (NCBI taxonomy): domain Eukaryota; kingdom Viridiplantae; phylum Streptophyta; class Pinopsida; order Pinales; family Pinaceae; genus Picea; species Picea engelmannii. Next base: position 200,468 of record ML781842.1, read on the forward strand.
TTAGTATGATCGGTTCGTTCATCCTCATATTTTCTCTGAAGGTTACCTTGTCCTAGTCTATGACCAAGATAAGGATCCCCTAGGGGCATGCAAGTTCAAACCCATGTGGTTCAAACTGTTCATCGTGAAGGAGGTATTAAAGAAGGGTGCTTATAGTCTGGTTGAATTTGAAGGGAAATATTTAGTAGAGCCTAGAAATGGGCTCTACCTCAAGAAGTATTACTCGTAGGTGGGTCGCCTTGGGTGAATTCTTGTATATATGTATAGTTCTTAAACATTTTAGTTTTTGTCTTTTTGTTTTATGGACGTGTAGTTTTTTATGTCATCTTTTTTAATGTGGAATATGTCAAGTGAATCAGACGTGTTCGTTGGATTCGCGGACGGTTCTAGCCGACACACTTGGAGGCTTTCTTCTGCAGCTTGGGTGATCTTCACACCTCAAGGCCAGTTGTTATCTTTTGGGTGTATCTGTTTAGGTGACGCCACAAACAATGTCGCTGAATATAGTGCATTAATAGAGTTTCCTTGTGACGCTTTTTCACATGGTATTTCTTACCTTTGGGTCTACTTAGATGCAGAATTGGTTTTGTCCCAGTTAAATGGGGTTTACCGCATTTATGATCCTACTCTACATCAACGATTCCTTAGGGTACGTCTCTTAGAATGTTGTTTTGATTACATTATGTATATCCATGTTCCTAGGATATTGAATCAAATGACAGATACTATAGCTAATAAAGTGTTGAATTGGCATATTGCACACATGTAAGAAAAAGCACACACATACACATGTAAAAAAATTTGTAAATAAATGTAACCCATAAGAAAAAAAAAAAATGTANTATATATATATATATATATATATATATATATATATATATATATATATATATATATATCAAAAGTATCAGAGTACATAGGTGGGCACAAGCGCCTCAAAAAATAACGAGTCTGGTACATAAAACGAGGATTATGGCCTCAAAAATATACAAAGAGTGCCCTCAACATGAAAATGGTCCACCCTAAGCTAAGAACGAGGCCTATTGGCCCGACCATAGTGGAATACAACATTTTCCAAATGCTGAAATAGATGGACTTAGGTCCGTGGCACCCCAACAACATGAGGCTGCATAGATGGTGGGAGAACCTCAATCTCGGCCATGGGCATAGTACGGGTGAGTGCGGTCAAGTTCTACTCCAAGTTTTGGGGTCAAGTACTCTCGCTGTTGTTGTTGGTCCAACGACTGCTGTTAGTAATGCCTCTGGTCATGGATGGCACCTTCTCCGTGCAAAATCATTGGATGCACTAGTGCCACATCTATATATAATAGATACAAAGTTGTCAAGTACTCTGGTATACATAAAAATGATATATATAAAAACAAACTAAAAAATTTAAAAATTTAAAAGAAAATGTACCTAATTCTCCTCGTTGCTCTGGGAGGTACGGGCATGTAAGGATCCATGAAGAAGTTGATCCCGACATAGGGGTAGTCCTCTATAGCCATAATTTTCCGAGACCGCCAATCGAAAAAAGTATCATCAAAGGCCTCAATGGTCCTCCCAACCCCCTGTCGTGGCAACAATGTTGCCCATCTGCACATTGCTAGGAAGGAGGCCACGTGCCCCCATACTATCTCTCATGGACTAAGAATGGGTACCCTCTCAAAGAAGAAAGAGCACAGAATATTCCCAAACCCAAAGTTCTTGTTGTTCTGCCCACGACACTATGTGAGCTATCTCTTCATGCACTCTAGCATGGTTGTTCTCCAATTGAACACTCATGCATTTAAGCATTGTACTGCACAATGCATATGTGCCCAGGAGGCCTGATGTAAAGCTTGAGATCCAGTGATCCACCCAATAAGTAAAACTATCACTTTTAGTGATAGGTTGGTGATTTTGTGGATCGGTACCTGGGAACCCACTTTATCTATTCCAGCCTCGCAGTGTTGCTTGATCAATATGGTAATGTTGTGAGGCCCAGGGGGAAAATCATGAAGGTTGACTGGTCCCCATCTCCTCGAGAGGCTAGTCAGAAAAAAAATATCTTAAGTCATTGGAGTTAGTGACTGTCCCTCGAGCATAAATGCCTCTGCATCTGGGTGCCAATAATCCACTAAGGCATTCAGCAGCCTGGTTTGTGCCCTCATGAGTGGACATAGGAAGAATTTCCACAACCTGCATTGTTTTAATGCAGTGACAACAATAGGGTCTTCCTCGACTAGTATATCAATGTCCTCATTCTCCCTCTCTCTCCAATGGACATACATTCTGCAAAATGTCAAGTTCAAAAGGGATTTAAATAATGCATTTTCATTTTTTTTTCATATGTTAGAGGGTGTACAAGGGTTGTACTGGACACAGTCGCATATGTACACAGGAAGATTATTATTTTCCTACGTGCATACATGAGCTGTGCTTAGACAACCCGCATACACGTAGGGCCAACCTTTTTAAAGGTGGGTGCCCCCACCAAAAAGAAAAAGAAATGAAAAAAGAAAGAATGGAAATGCAGTATGAGCTAGTTTGTACTTACTTGGTTCAAGCAGAAGTTTGTTTCATCCACTGAAGCTCTCAGAATCAACTTCTTTCGCAAAGGGGTTTTTTTGGATTTTTGGTCAATTCTCAATTTGCAATGGTGATAATGAGTTGTCAGCTTCTATTTATAGAATTGTTTGGAACTTTTTGTCATTTTTTGACCCCCATTGTCGTTTTTTCTGGCTTCAAAATCATGTAACATTGTTCTTGAGTTTCTCATTGGATGTTACGATTCAATTTACTTTTGGTTCGACGATATTTTTGGGAGTTGGGGCACTTTTAAGGTCCTTCGGTGAAAAGTCATTTTTCCAACTTTGTGCATTTAAGTTAGGACTTCACCTCCACTTGTTGCACCTCGTTGTCCTATTCTCTTTACCATAGGATCGAACCCACCAAATTACGACAAAAAACTTTAATTGTTGATCTAGAAGTGTCATAAGCTCGGTGGATTGTTAAGTGCCATCACCAATGACTATAGGCTCAGGATTCCTTTTAGTCTTGTCTTAATTACAAGTTTGAGCTTTCACATGTCTGATATATTATCACTCTTGGCCTCACCCTCGGGACTCCCAAAAAATGGGTCTTCTTTTAAGTCCCTTTCAGACCCTCTAAACATGAAAATATTGTCAAGCAATCTTATTGACCTTCACGCTCACCAAACTAAAATTTGAAGGCACGTTTTTCCAGTGGTAGTTTACCCCTTTTTTGGTCCGGACAATCAATTATACGAACAAAGGTATACTCTAGGAACTTCAGTTCGCCAGAAGAGTATTCTCAGGTATAAGTTTAACCCTTTTTCAAGCCTAAGGGACTAAATTTACAAAAAAAGAACCCCCACAGAGTCCATAGTTAAGCTCTTTTCAGACTCCCTAAAATTGAAAAGATCATCGAGTGATATTGTTTCTTCACACTCGTCAAACCGGTCCAGAAGAACATCCACTACAGAGTCCATAGTTAATCTCTTTTCAGACTCCTTAAAAGTGAAAGATCGCTAAGTGACCTTGTTCTTTCACACTCATTAAATGGTTCAGAAAAACATCTACTGGAATGATTTTACCCCTTTTTCCAGCCTGTAGATTAAGGATGAAAAATGTACACCTTGGGAGATTCGTCTCGCCGGGAGAGTTATCATAAGTAGATTTTATACTTTTTTGGACTAAGGAGACTAAATCTAGAAAAAGGCAGTGAGTCCATAGTTAAGCTCTTTTCTGACTCCTTAAAATTGAAAAGATTGCTGAGTGATCTTATCTTTGTCACACTCATTAAAATGGTTTTGAATAGACGTCTTTTCGATGCTAATTTATCCATTTTTCGAGCCGACTAGACTATCTTCAAAAAGGGTACCCCAATGGAGTTTTCTTTTGCGCTTTTTCGGACTCTCTAAAAATGAAAAACCACCGATCTTACCTTCTCTGGGCTCACTTAAAATTTCTTTGAAGGGAATTGTCATTCTATTTTATTAATCACATTTTCATTCATGCTTCTTTGGCCTAATGATGACTCCATGTTTCTCTCAAATGAACCTTTGAAGCATGCCTTATATGCAATGTTAAGAACCAAATATCAATATAGCATAGAAAAACCTCAGAAAAAGTTCTCAACGCCTTGAAAAAGAGATAAGTTTAGATAATAAGCCTCTTTGAGGGGGCAACCTCCTTTTACCCCACTTAAATGTTCAAGTACAAGATGATTCCAAATGAAAATGTCTCCTTGGTATATATAGGAGACTAAGAGGTATAATTACAACTAATGGAATAAAGTCGACATAAATAAAATAACATTACTAATGTAATATGCCCCAATTAAGGGGTAATGAGCCAATATTAGGGCTTAACACGCAAGCCTTGTATTACTTTGCCTTTGCGTCTTGACACCTTGACCCATGGAGGAATTTTCCCGAGTGTCCTTTCCCTATACATGTCTCCTTGCTCCGAGCATTAGTGTGTTCCTTGCGCTTAGAACTAGTATGCGTGCGACACTCGTTCCTCCTTTGAAACGTAGCATTATTTTATTCTTTTTCAAGCTTTCAAAATATTGAAAAAGGACCAAAAAAAAACAAATATACCCCAAAAAGCGGATGGCAAAAGTATTTTCTTTTTATGGTAGCACAATGAGTCGCCCTTGGACAAAGCACATCCTTCCGTTTGTTCGTCAATATTTGGGATTTAATATGACCATAGGAAGTTGTTCTTGTAACATAGAGCTATGTCCTCCTCCATTTGGTTATCCTTCCAAACACATGGAGAGTTTGCATTTCCTCCTACATCGTGAAGTTATGTCAATGTCATGTTGCCTAAGTCTGATCATCAGTCGTTCTATTGTCCAAGGGAAATTTCACCCAACTTGAGTTGGCCTTTCTGCAGTTTGTCCCTTGACCTCATGCCCGACCATCCCCATAAGTCAAACCAGGTTTTTGTTCAAAATCAATGAAGTTCCATGCCTGATCACCGAGATCCTCTTTTATGTTCCCCAACGAGCCTTCGAAGACCCTTGGGTAGTGAATTTGTACACTCATATTACACTCCTACCCGAGTTTTGAATATATTGAACTTGTTTCTCAAGCTCTGAAGGCCTCATCTCCGGCCATCAGGCATAGTTGGCTTCTTGAAGATGGATACTATACATGTGTATATTTGATTTTGAGATGTAGATCCGATGTGTATTCCTCGCGACGTCACTTTATATAGTTATATGATATGGATATGCGATGTATTTTATTGGAAACCATGATTTATTTCATCTCGAACATGGGTATTCCCACCTTGGTGAGACAATTGTTATTTTGTAGATGGCACCTTCCTAACTCTAGTCTCGAGCTCACTCGCTTCGTACGTTGGTAAAGATTTGTAATGTATTTCATCCATCATCTTCTCTCCTGACCTCACACATTAGGGGGCATCTATTATAATCCTAAATTTCACCACACATACAGACCTGGCATCACACCATCTTACTTACTATTTTTGCCAAGCCAATATAGAACAACTCTTCTTAAAAACACTATTTTTGAAGATGTACGTGCCATGAACCACAACTTCCCACATATGTATGCTAGTTTCACCACTACTGGTCATGTACATATGCTAGCTATGCCATTACAACCCGCGTATACCGACAAAAGTTGCAAAAAAATAAAAAATTGCAAGGGATTCGTTGAGATTACGGGCTATTGGGTAGTTTCCCAACCAATTGACCACCTATAGCTTGTCACCCAACCAGATAACCATATTTTTGTCATATAAAAAGATGTGTTGGGGTCTCATTCTAGGGAGAAATATAACAACAATGAAACTCTACCTATTTTTCTTTCCACCCTTGCGCTAAGAATTTGCAGCCACATTGTGAGTTTTGAGCTAGAATTCCCTATTCTTGCCTTTTTCCGCATCCATAAGCCTATGCCCATTCTATATAGAGAAGTGTGAGAGAAGAAGGATACATGGAAGCAGTTGGATCTTGGTGAAGAGGAGCCCAGGACCGGGTTCGAGGAGCATTCGTCGATCTCATTTTGTAAGTGACTTTGTGAGATTTATATAAAGAAGTACTTTTTCCGTCCTGCCATATGATGTGTTCAATATTCATGTTTGATTTACATTTTGTTATTACATCTAACCCACTAATCCATATATAAGATGCATGTTCTTAGTTTCTTTTTTGTCTTTTGGTGAATGAAGGTCATCCTTGGGAGGATATTTGTAGTCGAGAAGTGACCAAACGCATAGGGATCCACACCAGACGCAGAGTTTAAGGTAAGACTACCAGATCCCTGTACTTTGTACTTTATGCATAAATGTGGGGTGTTTTCGGGATAGTTGTTAAAAGTAGGATACTTTAGACAATTAGCTCTTCCTGCACTTTAGAACCTTAGTGTAGTCCATAGGGGTTTTGCCCCACTATAGCAATAACTTAGTTGGATGTTGGGTATGTTATAGTATGTTCCGCAGAGAGAATAAAAGAATTCTCTAGAGTATCCTGGCCCGACATGGGTGGCTAGTGATGTTACAATATGGTATCAGAGATTCAATTTTCAACACTGAGCCTAGATGGGCCGAGCAAGTTGAGTTGAAGCAAAATTTCACAGAGGATTGATTTCGAAGTGGCCAAATTTCAAGTTATAGAGCATCCATGGTAAAATTTAGAAGCAATGATGGGGAATTGGGAAACATCCACAATTTTTGTTGTTAAATTCATGGGAAAATTGAGAAATTTGGCCAAGTGGTGAGATATTCTTGATTTAATATCTGATGTAGCAAAATTCAGACCTAGAATGAGTCAAATTTGAAGTTAAAGTGAAGCCACGACAAATGGAGCGAATTTAGTAATTAAAATTCTCAATTCGTTAATTGAGTTTGGGAAAAAATTGTTCCAGAAATGTCAACCCACAACGATTTTTTGTTACAGAGGTTGAATTGGTGTTATCGAGGTGAAATTGAGAAACTTTCATAGTTGCAGAATGTCTATCATAAATTGGGGAGAAATTTAGAAAAAAGCCCCAATTTCTGCAGCGAAATTCACGAGGAATTGATGTGCATAAAAATGAATGTGCACAGGTGGGCACACTAAAAATGCATGATGTGTAGTAAAAATCTTGTGATATGTAAAAATTAGGCACTGCGCGGAAAAATGTTGGCGTGTGGGCAAGCGCGCTAAAATTTTGTGCCGCGTGGAAAAATATTGGTGTGCAGGTGCGCACACTAAATTTTGGCACTGCGCTGAAAAATGTTGGTGTGCCGATGCACACACTAAATTTTGGCGCTGCATAGAAAAATGTTGGTGTGCGGGTGCACACGCTAAATTTTGGTGCCATGTAGAAAAACGTTGGCATGTGGGTGTGCGCGCTAAATTTAGCAGTGTGCGATGTGCATATGCATAGTAAGGTGCGCGCGTTGTGCACACACATAATAATGGTGTGTGTGGTGTGCAAGGTATTGGCAGGGCGCAAAGGAGTTTGATTGGTGCACGCGCAATGTGGGTATATGTTGTCACGCGACGGTTTAGTTAATAGTGTGTGCAGAGTATTGGTGCAGGGTGGGGGCGTACTAAAATTTGGCATGGTGCAGCATGTAGAGTTAAATGTGCACGGAATATCAACTTGTGATACAAAAATTGTGCACAACAGGTAATAGTGCAAGAACAAAAAAAATTCGCACTGGATAATGGCGCGCAACACAAAAGTAGTGGGTGCTAGGTATGGGCACGCGAGAGAAGTGATTCACAATGGTTATAGGTGCACGGAGCACGAATTACCTTGTGGTGTTGTTGTGCATTCTAAATAAGGGCGTACAGGTTGAAATTTTTGCATGCGAAGTTTTATGGAGGGTGGAAAACAACAAAAAACCAACCATTTTCTATGACATTTTATATCATTTGAACGTCATCTTTTTGCAGTGCATTTTTAGGCCCTTAAGAGTGTTTTTAGCAACGCAAAAACAAAAAGAACAAATTATACCAAGGTTCATTGTTTCTCTGTAGCTCAAATAAAACAGATTGGAGAGATCTTTCTAATGGTGTAAACTGTTCATCAAACTGAGCTTTTATGAGAAAGTTACAGCACAAACAGTGCACGGTAAATTTTAAGACCCAATTAACTTCAAAGAGCCATAACTTTCTGCTCTGAAATCATATTGAGGTGTAGGAATAGTCAATGGAAATATATTGAACCATAGAAGACATTCCAAGAGATTAATTAAATTTCGGCCAACCCAACTCCTAGTTCTGCTTCACCCCCTGCTCAGACGTCAGATGTACACAACATGCAATTGACGAACCCAAAGGCCAATGAGAAAGCCAACCCAATTGAATATATGTTTCAGGAAAGGATGTCAATTGTACTCAACTTGTGTGGAGGAGCCAGAAAAGACAAAAGGGAAAATTCTTGAATATTGTTTGGTATTACAAGAGTTTGAAGATGTACTCCAAGAAATACTAGTATTGCCACCCAAGAGAGAGACATATTTCTCTGTTGATTTAGTACCAAGAGTTGCCCCGGTATCAAAAATGCCTTAAAGAATGAGTACACTATAATTAAAATAATTACAAATGAAGATGGAATAATTGTTGAAGAAACGATACATACTCCCAAGTGTTTCACCTTGGGGAGCACCGGTACTCTTTGCCAAAAATAAGGATGGAACATTGAGGTTGTGTATTGACCATAAGCAGTGTAATAAAGCCACTATGAAGAAAAAATACCCTCTACCTAGAATTGATGACCTCTTTGAATAGATACAAGGAAAAAAGGTATTTTCAAAGATAGACTTGAGATTAGGATACTACCAAGTAAGAATCAAAGAAGAAGACATTAGTAAGACATCATTTAGAACCAGGTATGGACATTATGAATTTGTAGTGATGCAATTTGGAATAACCAATGCACCAACTGTCTTTATGTTCTTAATGAATGGCATATTAAAAACTTATCTTGATAAGTTTGTCACTGTGTTCTTGGATGACATACTTATTTATTCTAATTTTGAGGAAGAGCATGAACATCACTTGAGGTTGGTGTTGCAAGTGTTGAGGGAACATCAATTTTATTCCAAGCTTAGTGAGTGTTATTTTTACCAAGAATAGATCTATTATTTGGGAAACATTATTTCAGAAGAAGGTATAGAAGTAGATCCAGACAAGATTGAATCCATTAGAGGATGGATAGCACCAAGGAATGTTTCAAAAATCATATCTTTCATGGGATCAACTGGATTCTACAAGATATTTATAGAATGATTCTCTAAAATTATTCATCCCATAACTTGTTTACAAAAGAAGGGAATTAAATTTCAATGGACAACAAAGTGTGAAGATAACTTTAATTTGGTGAAATAATTAATTACTAGTGCACCTATTTTGAATATTGTTGACCCAAATGAGATTTTTTTTGTATGTAAAGATGCATGAAAGGAAGGTCTTGGTGGAGTCCTCACTCAAAATGGACATGTCATTAGTTATGAGTCCATAAATCTTAAATAAAATGAGAGGAATTATTACACACATGATTTGGAGCTTGCTACCATAGTTCATGCATTGACTATGTGGAGGCATTATCTCAGGGGAAATAGATTTTAAATAAGGATATAAATATCTTTTTGAACAACCAACTTTTAATTCTAGGAAGAAAAGATGGAATAAATTGTTAAGTGAGTATGAATTTGACATCAAACATATAAAAGGAAAAGAAAATAATTTTTTGATGCACTCAATAGAAGAGTACATAGCATGCATACTACAACCATTAGTATGCATTAGTTAGATTTGAAGAGAATAATTTTAGATATTGTTGTTATAGATCAACATTACCTATAGGTAAAAGAAAGTTTACAACAGGAAAATGTACAACAAAAAATTAAAGAGAATGATATTAAGGAAGATGTGTTACTTATGCATGATAATAATACAATTTTTGTTCCTACTTCTGAAGAAATTAGGAATTTGGTATTAAAATAAATGCATAATGTTCCATGTGACGGATATCCCAGTTACTAGAAAATAATTGCAGTGGTAAGAGGCCAATTATTTTGGCTTGGAATGAAGGGGGATGTTTTTGATTACAATGAGAGATGTATGGAATGTCCGAGAGTGAAATCTGAGAATAGATACCCAGTAGGTTTTCTACAATGATTTCCAATTCTAGAGAAGAAATGGGAAGTGGTAACCATTGATTTTATTATTAAGTTTCTCGGGACAATAAGGAAACATGATTCCATAAGGATAGTTGTGGATAACTTGACAAAGGTTGTTCATTTTTTTTCTTGTAAAGATGACTCATATAACAATTGATATTGCATAAATTTACATGAAGGAAATTTCTAGGTTGAATACACTACCTCTTGTGCACTGAAATCTGATGGCGGTACATCAGTTGGTCGACGCAATTCCATAATGAATCCGACGAAACATGGTTATCAATTTCATTGATGTAATAGGGTCGGATATCCTATGAACACATTTACGTCGGATATCCAAAACAATGTCATTGGTTTTATCGAAAACCCTAAGTACCAAAACCTCATTGAAATCAACCATTATTTCTGACAGATACGCGTCAGAAGTCTGATGTAACTACATGTAGATAATACGACGGAGGCTCCATATCATTGACATATATGTCTGTTAGAATTTCTATTGGATATTCAACAAACATGGTCATAGAATAACCAATGAATGAACAATATATATGACAGAGGTGCCAAACCTCCTATGGATATGCATGTTGGATCATTCGTCAGATAATTGACACACAATTTTTTCAAATATTCGATGACCGAACAATATATCCGACAGAGTTTCCATACCTCCGACAGATATTCCTATCAAACAATTCATCTAATATTTGACAAACCTGTGTATGTTAAAAAAATGAGATTAATGGCATGTGGTTGATCTTGATCCTATGGTGGATATATGGAGTTGACCCTTTGATTAAAAGATTCCAATTGTAGAGACTAATTTATATATCTAATAAGACTATGATCAAAGTCTCCTATTATAGACACCCATTATAAAAATTGAAGATATTCTTCTAGGAAGGCCTCTAAAATGTAAAAGGGATTGATCCTTTTAGCCACAGAGGCCTCACCCATTCTCATGTTTATCCAATTCACAGAAATTTTAGAATACATAATGTTCAGTAGGCCTATGAGCTCAAGCTTAGTAATAAATAATCCAGCTAAAGGATCCACCTAGGTTGTTAGCCCCCATATCTCTAAGGCTCCCAAATACAAATTAAGGTCACTGCTAAGAACCAATAATCCATTATGAATCCAAATGTTTAGAAGGAGTTCTTGTTAAGAACCAAATATCAAGATAGCATAGAAAAACCTCAGAATAAGTACTCAACGCCTTAAAAAATATAGAATTTCAGATAATAAGCCTCTTCAAGGGGGAAACCTCCTTATACACCACATAATTATCCAAATACAAGATGATTCCAAATGAAACTATCTCCTTGGTATATATAGGAGACCAGGAGGTACAATTACAACTAAAACACCCAAGCCGACATAAATAAAATAACATTACTAATGTAATATGCCCTAATTAAGAGGCAATGTTCCCTATTTAGGGCTTAACATGCCCCTCCCCTTGAGACAAGTTTTTTCTACAACGTTTGAGTAATTCTAGATGCTTCTGTATACAATAATCATCTTCACAAGTGGAATCTTCAGTAGGTAGTTTCCTCCACTTAATGAGATACTTTGAAATGGATCTATTCCTCAGTTGGCGAATTCTTGTGTTAGTGATGGCTTCAGGCTTCAATATGATTTTTCCTTCCTCATCAAGTTTTGGAAATATAGTTTGAACTGAGATCTTGTCACCTATAACCTTGTTTAAGCATGAAAGATGGAAAACTGGGTGTACTAGTGAGGATGCAGGAAACTCCAAATTGTATGCCATAGTACCAATCTTTTGCAATACCTTATAAGGTCCATAGTACTTTGGTGATAGTTTATTATCCTTATTAGCTTCCTTCAGGGACATCTATTTGTATGGTTGTAGTCTTAAAAACACCCAATCCCCTAATTCAAAACTTATTTCACTACGATCCTGATCTTCTTGTTGTTTCATGCGATTATGTGCCATGGTCAAGTTGTCCTTTAAGATTTGGAGAACTTGTTGTTGATGTTCGATGTGATCTTCCATTTCTTGAACCTTAGATTTTTCTTTTAGATAAGAAGTGATGGAAGGAGGGTGGTATCCATAGAGTGCCATAAATAGTTTCATTTTTGTTGCAGTATGAAAGGAAGTGCTATACCACCATTCTGCCAAGGGTAACCATTTGAACCATTGTGTTTGTTTATCAGAGACAAAGCAACGAAGGTAGCCTTCCAGACATTTTTTCACTATCTCGGTTTGTCCATGAGATTTAGGATGATAGGATGAGAAATGAGCCAATTGAGAACCCAAACAAGAAAATAATTCTGTCAAAAAATGTCCAGTGAAGATAGGATCCCTGTCACTTACAATAATCTTTGGGATTCCATGTAGTTTTTGAACTGTCTGCATGAATGTGGTATTAAATGTATTGGCTTTGAAGAGATGAGAGAGTGCACAAAAGTGTGCATACTTGGTCATTCTATCAACAATCACCATGATTACACTCTTTCCTTCAGACTTCGGTAACCATGTGATGAAATCTATGGAAACCTCCTCCCAACGCTGACTTGGGATGGCTAATGGTTGTAAAAGACATGGGTTCTTAATTGTTTCCACCTTATTTTGTTGGCAAACCAAACATTCTACTACAAATCTTTGAACATCAGTTTTAAGGCCATCCTAAAAAAATTCCTTCTTGACCCTATGGTAGGTTCTCAAAAATCTTGAGTGCCCTCCTACCGAAGAGGTGTGCAATTCCAATAGTACCTTTTGTTTGAGTTGGGAGTTATTACATAAATATAAGCGATCTTTGTACCATAGTGAATCATTTTTCTATGTAAATGTATCTGATGCACTGGAATCATGTTGCAACCTTTGAATGAGACTCCACAGGTTTTCATCATTCTTCCATTCATCCCTCGCTTCTATTATCCAATCAGGTTGGATGATCAAGATAGAACAAAGAAAGGCCTCAACATCTTCATCTTTTCTTGAGAGTGCATCTACCACAACATTTTTCTTTCCTTTTTTATAGATGATTTCAAAATCATACCCCAATATCTTGGTCACCCATTTTTGTTGTTCTTCTGAAGATAGTATTTATTCCAAGAAGTATTTAAGGATATCATGATCTATTTTGACCTTGAAGTGCCTACCTATTAGGTAAGGGCTACATTTCTTCAATGCATGTAGTATTTCCATCATTTACTTCTCATAAATGGGTTTGTGTAATTCCTTTCCCTTGAGTGGCCAACTTTCAAAATCTAGAGGCCTTCCTTCTTGCATTAGGACAACACCAATGCCATTTCCAAAGGCATCACATTCCACAATAAAGGTTTTTGTCAAGTCTGGTGTGGTCAAGATAGGATCTTTGCACATCACCTCTTTAAGTTGTTCAAAATCTTTAGTTTCCTCTGGAGTCCCTAAAAATGTGTCCTTCTTAGTTAGTGTCATTAAAGGTGCTGCTATTCTCCCATAGTTTCGAGCAAACTTGCGGTAGTAACCTTTCAAACCCAAAAATCCTCTAAGTTTCTTCAATATTTTGGGAATCGGCCAATCCATCATAACCTTAATATTTTTAAGGTATACCTTGACACCTTCATGAGATAAAATATGACCAAAATATTCTACCTCCTTCACCCCAAAGAAACATTTGGACGGTTTGGCATATAGTTGTTGCTCCTTTAGTAGTTGTAGCACCTTGTCAACATGTCGCACATGATCCTACCAAGACTTGCTATATATTAGTATATCATCAAAAATACTAACAAAAATTTTCGAAGGAAGGGATTGAAAATGGAATTCATCAACCCTTGGAATGTGGAAGGTTCATTTGTAAGGCCAAAAGGCATGACCAAAAATTCATAATGGCCTTCATGAGTTTGGAATGTTGTTTTTGGGATATCTTCTTCCTTCATTCTAATCTGATGATACCCTGAATGAATATCCAAATTTGTGAAATAGATTGCTCCATGTAGTTCATCTAACAAATCATCAATGACATGAATGATAAACTTATCTTTAATAGTGATCTTGTTGAGCTCTCTATAATCTGGACACATATGCCATGATAAATATTTCTTGAATACCATTACCACTGGTGCAGAGTAATAACTTTGGCTAGGTATAATAATGCACACCTCTAACATTTCTTCAACCATACGCTCAATTTCACTCTTATAGGCATAAGGGTATATGTATGGCTTGATGTTAGGAGCGACACTCCCATGAATTAGGTGAATATCATGATCATGATTTCAAGTGGGCGGAAGACCTTTGGGAATATCTTCAAATACTTTGGAATGATTATCAATGATCCCTTGGAGATCTAGGGGAATAGATGGCTTAGATGTTTGAACATCTAGTGATCATAGTTTTGCAATTACACCTTGATGCCCCTTTTTCAATAATTTTGTCATGCCATTAGAGATTACCACCTTATCGAGTTTCCCTATGATACCTCTTAACTCAAATTCTTTTTCTTCCAATGAAAATTTCATGAAAATTTCTTGAAAACTAAAATCCATTGTTCTTAATGATTGTAACCATTGGATTCCTAGTACAACATCAACACCACCCATGGGTATAGAAATCATTGGACTATTCATTACATATTCCCCCATAGTAATATTGATCTTATTACATTTTCCTGAGCAATTGATAGTTCCTCCATCTGCATTCATTACTTGAAACTCTAGTGTTGGATATACAAATCAATTGAGAGCTTTGGCTAATATATAGTGAATGAAATTATGAGTATTACCGGAATCAATTAGGACTATTACCTTTTTCTTTTTGATATATCCTTCGATATTGAGGGTTTGAGGAGTTCTAATTACAACCAATGCATTACACAATATCATGGGAGTCAAATCTTTAGAAGAAATTGTGTCTACGTTTTCATCTTGAGATGTTTCTTGTTATTCTTCACAATCTATGTAGAATAATTTCTTCCCACCACACTTATGTCCCTTACTATACTTATGTCACAATTAAAGCATAAACCTTTTTATTTTCTTTCCTCCAATTGTTGAGGTGTCAACCTTGTAGGTTGAGGTGTTTTAGAATAAGGAACATTATTCTCTTCATAGATGTCAGGAGTGGTCCTTCTAGTAGCCATAGCCATATTTTTACTTTCAACATTTCTTGCCACCCTAAATTCATTCTCCAATGATTTTAGTTATCAAAGGCGAACCTCATGTTGAATGTTATCCCTTAAAGTTCCTATGAATACATCAATCAAGTGCTCATATGGAACATATGTTACCTTAATATTCAATCTTTGGAAGTTCTCAATGTTCTTTGTAACTGAACCCTTTTTCTTGAGATTTATCAATTGGCTAAAGAAGGTATTTCTCCTTGTATCCTCATAGGGTGCTATCATTTCTTCCATGAAAATTGTCCAAGTGAAGAGTGATTTGCGAGAACAAATCCATTGATACCATACAAATTGATTGGGTTCTAAACATAAAGAAGAAATTCCTACCTTTTGTGTATGTGGCACATTATGTAGATCAAAGAATTGCTCCATCTGAAGTATCCATGTGATTGGGTCCTTTCCATCAATATTCCTCATATCGATATTAGGAATGTGGTTGGTCTTCAACCCAAAGTTGGAGTTTCTCCATTCTTGATTCATCTTCCTGGTTTCCTCATCATAAATTTCATGGGATACATTTTTCGTTTCAGGTGTCCTCTTTATTAGGAAAATTTTCAATCCTTCCATGATATCCCTTTTTAAACCATCCATCTTAGTATCCATTATTGCCTCCAATTTAGCTTGAGTTGAATCCATCATCCCTTGTAGTTCATCTTTTGTCATGCCTTCTTTTGTAATTCATTTATGTCCCTACGCATTTCTTCACCTTCATCAAGAGTCTAAGTAGGATTGTCTGGAGGCTTATTTGGTGTATAATTTCCCTTTTTTTGTGGCATGTTGTCCAAGTATCACTTTTAAACCTTGATTTTGAGGTGGTTATGCTAGACAATCTTCCTTCTAATGTGTCTCCAAAGTTTCATCCCTTCTGGGTATAAAAAATTATTTTTTGTAGTTCTCTGATATTTCGTTTCTACAATGCCATAGGTCTGATCAAAATAGGATGTGCCAAGTGGAATTTAGGGTAACTTCCCCACAACTTGTTAATTTTTTGCCTTTCGAGGATATCTCAATTGTATAGCATTCCCAGCAAAAACTACTTGATATGAAATTCTAAAACTTGTACCAGAAATACTAAGGATTGTCCATTATTCAATGTAACCAGTCTCACTTAATTTGGATACTCTAGGAAGAAGTTATGTTTGTTTTACCCGGAACACCTGCTTGAGACTAGTCAATAGGACTATTCAAATACACTATCTTCCACAGTGTGTGTTGGGCCTGAGATATGATCATTTTCATGATGGTTATTATACACTTTTGCCATATGTATATATGTGTTTTTCATCTTTTTGAAGAATCGTTTTGGAGAATTTGATGATAAAATGGTATGATCAGCATAAGGTACATGTAATTCATGTTTAATGATTAAATCAAGTGTAATTCATCATGTTCTATGATTTCCAAGAGTTAATTCATGTGTTTTTTGGTGTCACAGGGCAAAATCACAAGGCGATTTTCCATCCAGCACTCCGTCCAATACTTCATCTGACACTATTACAGGCAAAAAAATTAAACATTAATTTTTGGGAGGATAAAGTGGAATATGAAAAATCTGGCACATGGGTTTTATGTGCAGTATGCCCAATTAGGTCCCATGCGAGCCGTTTCTTGAAATTGTGAACGGATTAATACCAGTTTGTGGTTCTCAGTTCTGATACTTGATCTGACACTCGTTCTGACACTTGTTCTGGCACTCGATCTAGCGCTCATTCCGACACCCAGTATTGCACAAAAATGGAAGGCGAGTTGGTGGTTATGGCATTGGCGACTAGTGATGGACAAATCGGGCACATGGGTTTTCTTCATGATCGCCCCCTCCAGCTACTAAGCTCAAGACAACTTGATTTTAGTTGTCCAAAGAAGGCGATTATTGACTCACTTAGTTTCAGTAGTTAGGGCACCATTAATGAAATTTACCAATTTTAGAAGCGGTTCGAACCTCCTGTGGTCGACCACTTGGTCTGTAAATCTTATAAATACCACCGTGGTTGTCATACAATAGCTAAGGAGTAGTACACAAAGTAGAGGATAGAGATAAAAATGTTTTCTTTTGTTTTTGCATTTTTCAATTGCCAGAATTGTATAAGTCTGCGTTTTTCAAGTTTTAATGGTGAAATCATTTTGCTGAGCTCGTGGTGTGCGTTTGAGAGGTGACCATGACTTGCTGGGGGGCCCACTATCAGTCTAGTAACTATTCTTTGTGTTATTTATGCATTTCATAGCTTAGATGTCTCTTTATTTCCTGTACATGAACTGTTCCTTCATTTCTTTAATTTGTTGTTGTAGTTTAATTGTTTTAATTCTCTTTTGCAGGTTAGTATGGAGGATTTTTGTTAATATGGATTGATTTTATAATTAGGAACGAGTTTTCAAACTCATACACTAACCCCACATGCATTTACATGTTAGATTATGCTTTGTTTTATGATTGTAGAATCTAGATTAAAACATAGTTTGAAATAGAATAGAACATAAATTTGAGTTTATGTTTTCTTTAATGAGGTTTCGGTGGATGGATAGTCATTAGTCCTTAGTTTTCAATTCTAGTTTGTTGATCTAGTTTCCATTTAGTTTTATTTATTTAATTCATCATTTAGTTGCTTATTTGGGTTCTTGTCATATGCTGAAATAGTCTTTAAATTATGTTTATGAGTATTTTTCATTTTTGCAATTTGAATTATTAAGATAGAACTAGTTTAGTTTATGTTATGCAATTTCTTTCTTAGAATTAGATTGCAATTTCAAGTTGTAGTTAATGATTGAATTTAGTATAGCATAAGTTTGCTTATATTAGTATAGAATGCATTTGAATTTCATGGATTAAAAAACAGTTTTTTGTTTTCATAGAAGAGATAGTTTCCTTTATTGCTTTCAATAGAATAGATTTCCTTTCATGCATTGCATTGAGCATTTAGATTTCCTTTCATGCATTAGAAATAGTTTTTCATTAGGCATTTAGTTCACTTGCCTCTTAGGCTAGACAATTGCTCAATGAGAAGTTTTTCTTGCAGTAGTTAGTTGCCTTTGCTTATTTGTCTTTTGTTTTCGTATGTTAGTTAGTTGCCTTTGCTTACTTGTCTTTTTCTTTAGTAGGTTAGTTAGGTGTCTTTGCTTATTTTTCTATTTTCTTTAATAGGTTAGATAGGTGCTTTTTCTTACTTGCTTATTTATTTGCTTTCATAGGGTAGTTTCTCATTGGATGTAGGTTGGAAAGTTAAAGAAGTTTGTTTTTGTCATTTGCTTATTATGCTTAGTGGTTTTTTTTTGCTTATTGTTGAACTAGTTTGCTTTACATAGGGTTTTACTTTCTTTCTTAGGAACCATCCATCGATCCTTGGCCCAAAAGTACTTAGGTTACCTAGTTTCATTTTTCTTAGTAGGGTTTACTCATTAGATAGGTTTTCTTAAGTAGATTAGCCTTAGATAGCTGCTTTCCTTAGTTAGACTATACTCCTACCAACCTTTTACCTTTGGCATATATTTTCCTACAACTCTAAGTTTACTTACCTTGGGTTGACAATTTAATTGAGGGTAGTTTAGTGTCTTTTTAGTACATATAAATCACCTAACAGGGTGTATCTATAAATATAAGATGAACTAGAAACTTAAATTGTTATCCCAGATAACCTAATAATTTCTATGGATAGCCTCTGAATTTCAGGGCCTGAAACGTTACAACAAAATGTTTATAGCAAAAATTTCGCGATGACTAAATTCAGGATGATTCTAGAACCCTATATTACACAGGCTGTATCTATGAAAGTATAAGGCCTCAAGAGATGAAATTTTAACCCAATGTACCTTGATCCGTATACTAAATATCCTCCAAGGGGTTCCTTCTGAAACTTCGTAGAAAACAAATTATAGCAAAAATTCCAAGGTGTCTCAGATGTAGCAGCAAAACCATAAGACCTTGAGCTCTGATACCAATGTTAAGAACCAAATATAAACATAGCATCGAAAAGCCTCAGAATAAGTACCCAACACCTTGAAACATATAGAATTTCAAATAATAAGCCTCTTTGAGTGGGAAACTTCCTTATATACCACATAAATATGCAAATACAAGATGATTCCAAATGAAACTATCTCCTTGGTATATATAGGAGACTAGGAGGTACAATTACAACTAAAACACCCAAGCCGACATAAATAAAATAACATTACTAATGTAATATTCCCTAATTAAGGGGTAATGTGCCCTATTTAGGGCTTAACAATGCTTCCCAGTACTCTTGTTAGTCTAAGTAGGGGACATAAATATTAAGGAAGGTGATTTCCTTTTCCATTTCCAAAGAGTATGGAAACACCCCAAGTATTAAAGTAAAATCCCAAGAGTTATATAGAGAGAAGGAGTCATATTTTTGGAAAATGGTTGACTTTGGTAAAATATCAAACCTCTTTTTGAATTATGCATAATCACACCTTTGTATAAAGAAGGAGACTAACAATATGGTCTTGTACTAACAGACTATAAGTGCCATTTGGATTCCTTAAGACATCTATATTTCCTCCTCATACCATGTCCACGTTTATTGTATGGAGGCCTTATTGTGCCACTCCCACGACCTCATGAATTTTTCTTCCTTATAATAATCCAAATTGCTTTGGGAAAATCTATTTTGAAAGATTTCCTTTTAGTCTATGAGAAATTATTTTGTAGATGAAGTTACATAATGAAACATGTTTAAATGTGTTGAATTTTGTTGGGTTGTAAGTCTTTGGAATTAAGGTGATAACATATGAGTTGAAATATGTCAATGTTTGACTTGTGGAGAAAGAGAACTCAACAAATTTTAGAATTCATTTTTCAATGAAGTCATAACAACCTAGGAATAATTATATTGGGAGACCACTAGGTCTAGGGATTTTATCTCTTTGGAAACTCTAGAAAGTTTGAAGGAGTTCTTCCTTGCTGACTTCAACAATTAAAATATGATTATCCTCCCATACTACTTTGATAACTACTACAATGGCGGCTCTCAATTCCTTTTAGAAAAGTGAATTGAAGTAATTCACACCTTCAACTTGTAGTATTATGTTGTCATTGATGTCAAGAATTTTCATAGTAATTTTCTTATATCATTGATGTATTTATTGTTGGATCATGTGTTCATGGATGTAATTAATGTTAGAGGATTGATTTCATGAGGTGTCATAGTGATGTGTTGTCATTAATGTAAATATTGAACATTGTTGTATCATTGTATCATTGATGTCTTGTCATGATTGATAGGAAGTACCAAATGGATGAACTCCAAAGTGGTCTCCTTATGATGAAATCCCTCATAGGAAGACACTTTGCAATGTCCAAAGGGTTAAGTGGATTGGTAGCCATGGTAGTGTATATTTTGATTGCAGAATAATGTAATGAATATCAATGAATTTGCAAGTGAGACAATTCTAGATGGATAGTTCTCGTCATTCCATTTCCGGTGATATGTGGAACATTCCATAACTCCTCACAGTTAGAGACTTATGTCCATGTGAAGTTGGAGAACCCTCATGACTTATCTAGAAACCCCTAGAAGGTCAAAGAAGTCAAATTATTCTAGAAGCTCCTAGAATAAGTTGACCAGTCAAAGTGGTTAGTTATGGGTTAAGTGGTCACAACAAGAAAAAAATTAAAAATAAATTAGTTGCAACTAGAAGTGGAGATTTTACTATTTGTAGTAAAGTGGTTGTAAGTGGAAAATGTGGTTAGAAGTGGGATATCCCCAAAAGAACAAAGTTGTTTAGATGATAACCCCTAGAAGAAGATACTTGGAGAAGTATAAATAAGAGAGAAAGGGCCTCTTATGAAGAGAATATCTTGAGAATAATGAAGATCTATTTTTTGTGAAAGATTTTTTGCAGGTACTCATGGATGCATAAGAAGTTATGTAAGTCTAAGGTTTAACGGTGAAAGTTTCAAATGTTTAGAAAACCCTAGTTTTCTAAAGATGTACATGGGTGTTGTTGGGAAAAATACCCTACAGACTAGCAAACTAGGGTTAGATTTGCATGCAGATTTCGACCGAAAAGAAACTACTTTTCAACCTACAACCCAATATTTAAACCCCTCTTTCACAGTAAATGCATGGAAAAGGACCACCAACCTTATTATCGGCATTCAATGTAGATCCTCCGTTGCGCTTTGATCACTTGCTTGCGCTGCTCCTTCCACAAATGACCTGCACTCAAGACAAATAACAACTATGCATGCATGCTACTTCTCTACTCAAGGGTTAGAAATCAAGCATAAATTAACCAAACCATAGACAATTCATGCATTGGGACGGGAAAATTATTCTTTTTATTACTGAAAGTGAATCAACTTACAAACAAAGCTGAGACTGGCCACCGCTCCTTGAACCTGATCCTGGGCTCCTCTTCTTCTATCCTCCAACTGCTTTGCGTTAAATCTCCTTTGGCATGAGGAAAGGCTAAAGGGTTGGGACAATGGATTACGTAAATGGGCAGAGTTTCTTCGCTATATTTTTTCCTCTTCCAAATGGTACCCCTACCACTTCTTTTATAGGCTAGAAGGAGCTAGGGTTTTGGATGAACCCTCGGCCATGCATGGCCGGGAGTTTCAGTTAACTGACCCATATATTTTTGTTCCGTCGGCAAATTTCCTTTTTTCATGCTTTGTTAGGTGCACGCGGGCTGTAGTGAGCCATCCAGCATTCACACGCGTGCAGTAATGGCTTAGGGCGCGTGGGCCTTGACACAAGAGGATTTCCAAAGAGTTGTTCAACAGATGTTTTGGAAATGAAGGGATATAAGTTGGCCTGATGCCATGTAAGCATGTGTGGTGCAATTTAGGGTTATAACAGATTCCCCCTAATGTGTGAGGTCAGAAGAGCATCTGATGGCCGAAATACATTACCAATCTTTACTGATGTGTTGAACGAGTGAGCCCAAGGATCAGGAACCAGGAGGTGTCGTCTATAAAATAAAAAATGTCTCACCGAGGCGGGCATACCCATGCTCGGGATAAGATAGAACCATGGCTACCAATAAAATACTGTATAGATCCATGTCAAATAACTATAAAGAGTAGCCACGAATAATACACAGCAGAGCTACATCTCAAAATCAGAAAGATATACATATAGAGTACCCATCTTCCAGAAGCTGATTCCACCTGATGGTTGTACTTCAGAGCTCAAGCAACAACTTCAAAATCTTCTAAAACTTGGGTAGGAGTGTAATATGAGTGTATGAATGCACTACCCAGAGGTCTTCGATGACTCGTTGGTTATGGAATTGATAATCTTGATGATCGGACTGAAGGCTTCAGTGATTTCGAACAAGGACTTGATTGGATGTTCAGGATGGCCGGGTATGCGGACAAGAGACATATTGCAGAGGGGCCGACTCAGGATTAGTGAAAAACTTCCCTTGGACGATAGCATGACAAGTGATAAGACTCAGGCAACATATATGTTAATCATAAGTCTATGAAGCAGGAGGCAACGCAAACCTTCCATATGTTTGGAAGAGTAACCAAACGGTGGAGGACACAACTCTATATAGCGATAAAAGCTTCCGAAGGTCGTACTACATCCCATAGTCTGATGATCAAACGGATAGATGTGCGTTATCCAAGGGTGACTCATTATGCTGCCAATAAAGAAAATTTCTTCCCATCATCTTTTTGGGGTATATTTGATTTTTTTGTTCTTTTGATAGTTTTGGAAAAAGAATAAAGGAATATTACGTTACAATGGAGGAATGAGTAATGCAAACATACAAGCTCGAGGCACAAGGACAAAACTAATGTTCATGTAAAATGATACTCGGGAAAAATCCTCCGGCGGCCAAAGGTGTTAAGACGCAGAAGAAAACTGTCACAAGGCTGGTGGATAAGGTATGCAAATGCAGTTGATAGAACACACAATGGTAATATCCTTCGATGTAAGTTTAACGAGCCCAGAGAAGGTAAGCTCGGTGGTTTTTCATATTTAGAGAGTCTGAAAAAGCATAAAAGGAGACTCCGTTGGGGTACCTTTTTCGACAATAGTATAGTCGATTCGAAAAAGGGATAAACTAGCACCGATTAGAAATCAATTCAAAACCATTTTAACGAGTGTGACAAGGACAAAATCACTCAAATATTTTTTCACTTTTAAGGAGTCTGAAAAAATCTTAACTATGGACTCCGTCAGGAATATTCTTCTGAACCAATTTAACGAGTGTGAAAGAATAAGGTCACTCAGTGATCTTTTCAATTTTAGGGAGTCTGAAAAGAGCTTAACTATGGACTCCGTGGGGGTTTCTTTTTCATAAATTTAGTCCCTCAGGCCCGAAAAAGGAATAAAATTATACCTGAGAGTACTCTTCTAAAGAATGGGAATTCGATAGAGTATACCTTTGTTCGTACAGTTGACCGTCTAGACCGAAAAATGGGTAAACTACCGCCAGACAGACGTGACTTCAAATTTCATTTTAACGAGCATGAAAGGTCACAAGATCACTTGGCAATCTTTTCAATTTTAGAGGGTCTGAAAAGGGATTAAAAGGAGACCCGTTATTTTTTAGGAGTCATGAGGTTAAGACAAAAAGTGAAAAAGATGCATGCAAATGAGTCTCAAACTTATATTCAGGAAAGACTATACGGACTCCCGAGCCTACAATGTTTTTAGAAATGACATGGACACCATAATGCAACCAGGAACTACCTAGGGCATCCATGTTCTGGTAAGCTCTACCACCAAGTCACGACACTTCTAGAGCAGATATGACAGTTTCGTGTCATAACCTGATAGGATTGATCCTATAGCATAATAAAAAGGCAACGAGATGCAAAAGTTGGGGTGGTATCCTAACCTATATGTTCAAGTTGATTTTTGAAATTTTTTTGTTTTTATGGACCGTTAATATTTTTTCGAAACTCAAAAAATAAAATTGTCCCAATACCTGATCAAATCCCTCCCATATAACTCCTGGATCACTCTAAATGGTTTTTGGTATAAAGAAACTGATAAGGGGGGCCAAAAAAGTGACAAAAAGAGGCCAAAAAGTCTATAAATAGAAGCTGGCAGCTTATTATCACCATTGTTGATTTGGAAATTGACTTTGGAGCCAAAAGACTCCCTTTGCCAAAGATAGTGATTTCGGGAGCTATAGTGGACGAAACGAACTTCTGCTTGGACCAAGTAAGTACAAACTCCTTTACCTAGACATTCAATACTTCAATTTAATTATTTAGTTGGTTTTTTGGGTGGGCGTCGACCTTAAAAAGTTCGGCCCTAGGTACACGCAGGCAGAGTAAAGTATGCCCGCGTGTACACGCGACTGTCAGCTATACATCCCGTGTGTACCTCCCTTGTATGATGAAAAATAAAACTAAAAGGAAGTACTGACCCTCCTTTACCTTGTTGTGTTGGAAGGATGTATGTCCAGTGGAGGGAAAGGGAGCATGAGGCAATCAGTGAGTTGGTTGCTGCAGATCCGAATGTTGTGGCCGTGTTAATGCAATGCGGTTTACTCAAATTCTTTCTATGTCCATTTATGCAAGTGCAACCAAGGCTAATGAATGCCTTGATTGATTACTGGCATCCTAATGCAGAGGCATTTATTCTAGAGGGTCAATCATTGGTGCCCACCACCGAGGATATTTAGTTTCTGACTGGCCTCTCAAGGAGAGGGGAACCAGTCAACTTCCAGACTTTTCCTGCGGGGCCGAGCAAGATCTCGGAGTTGATAGCTGAGCACTGTGAGGCTGGGACCGAACATGCAGGCTCCTAGGTACCCATTAGCAAGATTACCAACTTAGCGCTACAAACTATCTTGTTACTGATTGGGCGGATTATCGGCTCAACAGCCGTGCATCAGGCTTCATGCGCACAGATGAACTATGCCATCCAGTGCATGAATGCACAAATTTTTTATTGGAGTACCACACTGCTTGAGTGCATGAAGAGGAAATTGACAGATTGCTGACAACGGACACAGAGGAACTTCGGGTTCGGGACCATCTTGTGTTCGTTCGTTTTTGAGAGAGTTCCGAGTTTCAGTCCTCGGGTTGTAGTACGAGGACATCAGGCCTCTTTCCCTATAGTATGTAGATGGACAATGTTACTACCCCGACAGGGTGGTGGAAGGACTGTTGAATCCTTCGACGATGATTTATTTGCTTGGTTGTCATGACAGATCCTTGTGATCGAGGACTACCCGTATGCAGGGATAGATTTCTCTAGAGATCCTGAGATACCCGTGCCTCTTGGTGAGGAGCGAGGGGAGATGGGTAAGTCTCCGCCTTTGTATTTTTTTTGTTTGCATATGTAATTTTTATGTCTTTTTTGTTATATATATCATTTTTTTTTGTATGCCAGAGTATTTGACGAGTAAACATTTGTTGCATGCAGATGTGGGACCCGTGCGACCTGTCGACTATGCACGGAACAGGCATTGTCCACGGCCGGAAGCCGCGGCTGCCGCTGTTGGGGGAGCAGCAGTAGCAGGGAAACTCCCCGTCGGAGAGGCCGAGAGGGTCCTTAGACAAATTGAGCGGAACTTCACTGCGCTCACTCGCACAATCCCGATGGCAGAGATAGAGGACCTGCCGCCATCCATGCAGCCTCATGTTGTGGGGGCACCTCGGACATGGGTCTGACTGTTTAGGCATTTATCCCGTGCTGTAGATGATTATAACAGGGCCCATAGGCCCTGAACAGACTTATACTTGTGCCATGAGCACCTACTTGTATATATTTTTTGAGGGCATAAGCCCGATGAATCGTTACTATTCCCATTTTTGAGGCGCTTGCATCCATCTATGTACTCTGAGTATTTTGTGATGTTTATATATGGTTTTTATCTTTTTTTGTCTTATGGATTATATGTGCAAAAATGTATTTACATGTTTATGTCCATGTTCTTTTTATATGTGGGAGAGATTCCAATCTAAAATTTGATTAGCTAGAGTATCTGTAATTTGGTTTAATCTCCTAGGAACATGAAAATATGTAATATAATAAAAGTTTCGTTCTAAGAGACGTACCCTAAGGAATCATCGGTGTAAAGTTGGATCATGAACCCGGTATATTCTATTTAGCTGCGACACAACCAGTTGAGCATCGAGATAGACTCAGAGATGAGAGATACCCAATGACAAGGCATCACGAAGCAACTGAATAACTGCACTATACTTGGCGACATTATTTGTGGTGTCACCTAAGCATATACCTCTGGAAGATAACAACTGACCTTGTGGTGTAAATATTACCCAAGCTGCAAAGGCAAGCCTCAGCGTGTGTCGACTAGCACCGTCTGCGTACCTAACAAACACCTTGGACTCACTTGACATCTACCATATTGACAAAAGATAACATCAATGACACATCCATAACACTTTAAAAGAAACTTAAAAAGTAATAGTACAAAGACTATACATATGTTACAAAAAGTTACCCACAGTGACCTGTCTATGAGTAATACTTCTTGAGGTAGAGCCCATTTCTAGGCTTCTCCAAAACATTCCCTTCAAAATCAACCAAATGATAAGTGCCCTTTTTTAATACCTCTTTTATAATGAAGGGTCTGAACCACATGGGTTTAAACTTTCCTGCCCCCAGGGGGTCCTTGTCTTGGTCGTAGACCAGGACAAGGTCGCCTTCAAAAAAAATCCGAGGACGAATGGACCTATCATATTGACACTTGACCTTATGTTTATGAGCCTCATTGGCCAGGGCCGCATCACGATGCTGCTCATCAAGCTGCTCAAGGTGTACTAACCTTTCTTCAAGTGGAGAAGTGTATGGCAATAACTGTACTACCAATTTTAGAGATGGGATTTGACATTCGATGGGAAAGACTGCCTCCAGCCCATAAACGAGTTGGAAATGTGAGAAACTAGTTGTAGTCTTAACAGATGTTCAGTAAGCCCATAATGTCGAGTATAACATCAAATGCCAATTTGAATTGGTTGAGTTGATAGTTCGTTGTAGAATAGTCTTAAGAGTTTTGTTTACAGCTTCCACCTACCCATTGGCTTAGGGGTAGTAAGGTGATGAATGTTCCTGCCATAACCCAAGCTTTGATGTTAATTCGGTCATCATTTGGTTCTGAAAGTGACTGCCATGGTCAGTGACAATCTCTCTCGGGACTTCGAACCTTGCTATGATCTGGTTGAATAAGAAGAGAGATGCAGTCTCTCCATCATCTTTAAATGTTGGCATAGCCTCGACCCACTTAGTGAAGTAGTCGACAGCTACGATGATATAGCGGTGCCCCCTGGCTGACAGGGGGTTGCATGTAGTGTAATCAATCCCCCACTTAGTGAAGGGACCAACTGTGATGACAGGAAACATAGGAGCGAGATGTGCCCTCATCTTCAGAGAGAAGACTTGGCACGGATGGCACTTCTTGACCGATTCGATACAATCTTTGATAAGTGTCGGCCAGAAGTAACCTGCTCGTAGAATATTTTGGGTTGTTTCCAACCTAGATAAATGATCGCCACAATCTCCAGTATGACAATCGTTGAGCAATATGATGACCTCCTCATGAGTGAGACATCGACGCAAGATGCAGTCTACACCTCTCTGATACAACGTATCATTGAGTATGAGATAATTCTTAGCCTGATGGCGTATCCGCCAACGCTCATCATGAGAAGCAGAGGTGGGGCACTTCAAAGTCTAGAGATAGATAAGTATATCTCCATACCAGGGGTTTGAAGATTCAATCAAAAACATATCCCCCCGGATAGGCGATTCCTCAGGCACAACGTCACCTGACTCAACCGGAAGTTCCGAAATAAGCTCTGCGAAGACCAATGACTTCTTGGACTTTGCTAAAACGAAGTCTAAGTCAAATTCTTGGAGGATGACCATCAATCTACTGATTTTTCCACCTATAACTTGTCGTGTCAACATGTATTGGAATGGATTCATGAAAACAATGACGGTGGTCTTGCGAAATAGAACATAGTGACAGAACCATTGAACATCATGAACTGCTGCCAATGCAAGTTTTTCAATATGATAATAATTGAGTTCTGGTCCTACGAGGCCTTGACTTAGGTAATAGATCACGTATTCTGAAAACGAATCGTCTTCCTGGACTAAAACCATGCCTATAGTTGACTCTGTGGAAGCCAGATATAATAAGAAATCTTTGTTATAATTAGGTGGTCGTAGTAGAGGTGCGGTTGTGAGGGCGTGTTTTAATGCGTCGAAAGAACTTTGAGCAGCTTCAACCCAGAAAAAAGGAACGTCTTTCTTTAGCAAACGCATAAAGCCCTTGGTGGTTTTGGCATAGTTGGCGATGAAGCGTCGTAAGAAGTTCGCCTTACCTTGTAGACTTTGAAGTTGTAATATTGTGTGTGGGGGGGGCAACTCGATTATTGCCTCCACCTTAAGAGGATCGACCATGATCCCTGTTGTTGATATGATGAAACCTAACAAACGTCTTGATGTTATGCAAAAGCTGCACTTGTTTGGATTCAAGCAAATCTTGAAGTAGCGACAGCGTTCGAAGATTAGTCTAAGGTGCGTGGGATGATCCTTTCGCTTGCGAGAGCGTGATGCTAAATCATCTAGATAGGCCTCAACTATATGTTTGAGGTCATGAAACGCAAAAGACATGGCCCACTGGAATGTGGCTCCAACATTTTTAAGGCCAAAAGGCATCTTACGATATGCGAATGTACCCCACGGACAAATGACTGTCGTTTTGTGTTGGTCTTCAGGTTTGATTTGGATTTGATTATATCCTGAAAAACCATCCATGAACGAAAAGGCTTCACAACTGGCACATTCATCAATGATCTGGTCAATGAATGGTGTTGGAAAATTATCTTTGGGACATGCCTTGTTCAAATCACGGAAATCGGTACATACACGAATTGTGCCTTGTTTTTTATTGACCGACACATGGTTTGACACCCATTGAGTCAAATGAATAGGATAAATGAAACCTGCCTTTAGCAATTTCTCAACCTCAATCTTGATGGCTACTGCTTTCTTAAGATTGACTAGACGAAGTTTTTTTCGAACAGGCTTGGCATCAGGATACATTGTGATCTCATGTTCAACTATTTTTGGATCGATACCCGGCATTTCCTCATAAGACTAGGCAAAAACGTCGCAGAATTCTTTGAAAAGATCCGTGTAAATTTGAATCTCTGCAGGGGAGCGATCCACTCCGACGAAGACATTCTCCACGACGCCAGGGTTTCGTGAGATGTTTATGGGTATAGTTTCAGCGATAGTCACCATATTGCCCTCAACATAAATTTCTTGTGTAGCTAAGAGGTTAATAGGACATGGTTGATCTCCCGTCATGGTAATGGTGAATTCTCCTGCTTTGATTCGGCTTAACTTTGGGATAAATTATGATCTGTGATGAAGATCTTCCCAAGGTTTGTCCGGACTAGTCATTGCTTCGATTACTGCTTCTTCAGAAGGTAGGACTAAGTCTAACGAATCGACGTTAGCAAGAGAACCTGTTGACGGGCGAAATTGTCCGTCCGTCAATTGAGAGAGTGGAACCGGTCCGGGGTTGTCTAAATAACCCAAGCCGTTTGGAATGAACCACCCTAACGGGTTTAATGGCTTCATTGGGCGCTCTAAGATCCTAAGATAACCAAAGAGAAAACTAATCTAAGCTATCTAAAGCTAATAAAACTAACTAAACTAACTAAAACTAACTAAAACTAATAAAACAAACTAAACTAAATAAACTAACTAAAACAAACTACTAAATTAAACTAAAACTAAATATAAACTACTCTAACTATTATATACAATCTACTAATTATTATTACACTAACTCTAATAACTAGTCATCTAACTACTTGTTATACTACAACTTATTCACAAATATACAATATACACAACTGGCATATTTAAATAAAACCTGTAAAACGCATTTGATTCCTTCCCTAAGACAGCTTGAGATATATTTTTTATTTTTATATTTTATGAAAAAGAAATTAAACATACTGAAATTAAACGATCTAATATATTAAACATATATACCTAACTAAGAATACTAACAAATATACTAACAAACAAACGACAAACTGACCTGGAAATGCTCCTAATTTTTCCTGTGTATGATAACTTCGAAGCTGGTCGGAGGAAGGAAACTCGCACCGGATAATCCAAAAGCTTCTCGTAAACGATAGGCTGCACTGCTCTTTGAGTTGTTAATAGGACAAACAAGACATAAAAAATCATAACAATTATATGATTTATAAATTTCTGCAATAAGGGAAACCCGTTATGCAAAAACTTATACTTAATAATTCAACTTATGAAGAAGAGAAATATGTCGTTCACAAACTGAATCAACAATTGTTATGTTCTTTAAACAATAGAAGAAATCAGATATGGATTACAGTGATTAAATTATATCATTTGCAACAGATCAAGATAGCTAAAGTAGTCATTAACCAATTACAAATTGATATACACAACATGAAACAAAATATTGATATGATGAGAAGCTAAAGCTGTAACAAAACACCAAATTCTGCCTCAGTCTGTATTAAAATTCCATATCCTTGTTCTCCCACGAATGAGGATGATCATTATTACAAAAATGATAAGTATATATAAGTCTTTCCACAGGTTAAAACCTCCCTGTGGATAATATCAAACTGTTTTACATAATCTGGGAGATATCCCAAAATCAACTAAACTAGGAAACTAAAATGCAAGTGAAATATTTGAAGTATCCCCTAACTGCTCCTCAAATCCACTGTAAGTTCGAATTTATCTGCAATAGACCAAAAATAACAAGTTAGAAAAGTATTTCATTAGCAAAACAATAAAAAATTGATTCTACAGACTTAGCTACAGAATCATCTGATTCTGTAGCTAGTCTAAAATAGCATACAAGATCATAATCTAAATCAAATCAAATCTTTTTAAAATAATCAAATCCAATCTTCTTTCAATGATCATTCAAAATGAATCACTAATGATTTTATTATTAAACATTAAAAGAATCAAAAGTGATTAAATCGAAAATAGGGGTAAGAATACTTTGTTTTCTTTTACCATAAAATCAAGTCAAACAGTAATAAAATTGTTTCATATCCAAATAAAATCGGATAGGATCAAAATCCAATAACTAAATAGAGAGAGAAGCATACCCTGTTTCGATTGTCGTCATATTCGGGTAGATAGAATCGAAACCAAACAGTTTTACAAATCGTTTCACATCCAATTCGAAAGTAGCGCAGTCAGGCAAATCATATGAAACATTGTGTTTTTCCAAAACAGGAGATACGATCAAATCGAAATGGAATCGTTTTACAATTGTTATAACTGTTATGACATCAAACGGTTCGCGCCACAGGTAGATCAATCCATACAAAATCATAACTATATTGATTCGGCTTTGACCACAATCACGATAGAATTGACATAAGTGATGATTGGTAAAATGTGCATATAAGCTCGATTGGATTTGAACGAAATCATTAATTCCAAACAAATTGTGACTAGGTTTAATATAGAAACAAATCATGAATTCAATCTCGTTTCACAAATCCAATATCAATCGCAAAATAAGAATCCAACTGATAACAGGGTCGATCTAACAGTACACCAATATAAAGCAACCAACTGGGTTTTTCACATAACCGTTATGAATTGATTTGGATGTATTTTAACAGGATCATATTGAGAATAATCCGAATTGTATCCTTGTTGATCGAAAATCATATCGACATAAAATCGTAACAGTTAACCATATCACAATTGTTACCAATCAGAGCGTATACATTATAACCAATTCAAATCGAAACTTGATTTTGTTCAAAATTGAAATACGAGAAATAGCTTGTGTTTAGAATAGATACAAACGACTTCAATTGACAGAAGGGTATCCAATTTAGGCTAAATCAAACCAATCAAATCCATACCATGATCAATCAGATCGAAGAAAATCCAATGAGAGCTAAAATGGGAAAACAAACTAGTCATTGATCAAACATAGCTATGTATAACATGCATACAATATGACAGAGCCAATCAATGTTGTAAACAAAGTTATCCATAAGAATTCAAATTCGTTATATAAACAAGTTATAGACATACCAGTATGATGCTGCTCAAACTATGCCAATTTAGAATTCACGACCGCTGTAGCCGACTCCACATTTTTAAACAAGATAGAACCTATCGTCCTCTGTTTCTTATCAGTGGCTTGCAACTCAGCCTTTTGACTGGTAAGTCGTGCAACCTGGTCCTCCAAATAGTGAATTCTTGACTGTAGCATAGGCACATCAAGATAATATCTTTCCAACCATGAGTTGCATTGATCACAGGGTGGCACTGTAGGTTGCGGCATAGCAGGAAAGGATTCAGATGAATGACCGGGGGCTTTAAAAGGAAACTTAATGCCAGGGTAATTAGGGTCACTTTGCAAGCAAGGTGGTAGGTTTGACACGAAGTCATATGAGGGTTCGACACACAAACCTTCCGAATAGGGACATTCACTTGCCAGGAAATGCTCCACTTCCGAGTCGAAGTCTTCACTCAACACGATAGGGTCAGGATTGACAGGGGGTTTCGGCTTGTTCCTCGCCATCCGAGAAATCAAACGGGTAGTCTTTTTGCCTTTGGCGTTTACAGTGGGTTTCGGTTTGGGCTTCTTGCCCACAGGATTAACAGTCTCGACATCCTTAGTCATAGAGTGGGGTAGGTCGATAGGTGAGTCGGGAAAGGGTTTAGGTAACATAATGTTGTAGGGTACCGGGGGTACAGACTTGTCCTCAGTCACCACAGGTTTGTCAACCTGTGGAGGGTTTGAATCCTCAAAGTTATTCCAAGAAAGAAAATTGCTCCAACAATCTCCGTGTAACCCCAAATGACATACCACAATAATCTTAACTAGCCCATAATGAAAAAGGCTGCTATCAGCCTGGTTCCTTTTGTATTTCTTTGTCATTTTAAACAGGATCCTATGCAAATAGTATGGCATATTGAGCTGATAACCCATAAAAACCATGAGCAAACGAAGGTGGTGTAAGAAAACAAACCCGTACCAACCTTCGCAGGTGATAAACTGCTTGATAATCATCAATAAGTCATGCCATCGTTGTTTCAGCATGGTCACGGGCATACCTTTATCACAGGAGCTAACTTTACGCGAATGGAAGAGAAGTGTCCAAGGGACCTCTTCTACCTTGTAATTCTTGGACCATCGTTGTCCAGTGATAGGAAAACCGGTAGCAAGACTGATAAACAGCTCGTCAATTTGCAATTGAACATCGCCGACCTTGGCTTGACAGCCATCAAAGGTCATGGCGAATTGCCTAGCGACATAGAGGTTAAAACCCTCGAATTTCTGTATGAACGGGAGCCACCCATTGTCCTCGAGGTCACTACGGGCACTGTCGAACATCAACAGAGCCTAGCTACCATTAGGTTCAGCCCTCACGACTGGAGCCATGGTGCGAGCATATCGTAAGGGTTTGGTTAGAGTTCATCAACACAGAGTAACAGCGTTACCCAAACCAACAACAATGAATCTAGCCAAAACGGGTAGGCATTAATGCAAGCATGCGAAGGTGGTGGAGTTGTTTACCGCCATGCAGAGCAATAATGGTCGCAGTACAACCACCGATATGGCTATTCAAATCATAATGGTGGATTATCTATTAAGTCATGTGTACAACTAATCAACATCCAGCCAATACGCGCCATCAATATCATAGTGTTCAAAACATTCATCGTATAGGTTAACACCAAAATTATATATGCACCAATGTATCAATCAACATTTAACCAAGGTGCCAAATCGAATTCATGTGGTCGACTAGCCTAAGTTTATGAAAATTATCATAAGGATTATGTTATACATATAAAAAAAACTTAATCCAAACCCCTATGCACTTTATAGAATCAATGATCAAGCTAGTCATAAAATGTATAAATCCATATGCTCAATGCCTCACAAACTTAATAAAATCAAATCATCCAATCAATATAAAAATGTCCAATGAGCATAGTTCGAAAATCCCTTCAACCACATAACGATAAACCAAAGGTAAGTGCCATTCAAAATATCAAAAAAGATGCCCCCGGGGGGGCAGCTCAATTGGCAAGTGACGTGAAAATGAAGTTCCATGAGGTTTCGAGTTCAACTCCCCCCAACTTACCTTGTGTGCCGCATAAGGGGCATCATGGGAACACCTGGAGGTTATAGTGGTAGCGGTTGGATAACACGACCACGTGTAACGCGAGCACGTGCCCAACCAGTTGTTGATTCCTCCTGACAAAAAAAAAAAATATATATCAAAAAAGATCATGACAGTTCAAATAACGATGGAGGATTTTTCATGCTTACAGTCGTGAAAACTAAATGGAGACCAATTTGCAAGTGTCGCAAGAAATGAAAATATCGTCTATTTGCAAAATGCGACGACAATTTGAAGTTCAGAAGACATAGGTGTAGGCATCTTATAGGGAAATAGAAAAAAATTGAATTGGCTGCCAACAATGGCGACACACTGGTAGAAGCAGTTATCTCTGTCAAAAGAAATAAATTCAGATTAGGACAATAAAGAAAATTTCAACTCAAAAACAACAACCAGAAAATCGTACAAACATCAT
This sequence comes from Picea engelmannii, assembly GCA_009831015.1. Taxonomy (NCBI): domain Eukaryota; kingdom Viridiplantae; phylum Streptophyta; class Pinopsida; order Pinales; family Pinaceae; genus Picea; species Picea engelmannii. Next base: position 235,319 of record ML781842.1, read on the forward strand.
CATTTATCAATTTTTTCTTTTTTCAGTAGTATTTTAAAAGATGAAAACTAATAACAGTCTTAAGATCAACAAGTCACGATATTAATGATAAAATATTCAATACTGTTGGCATGGACACTTCTGCCAGCAGGCGTCCATAGCCTCGACAGGGTTGCCATCTAACCCACTCTAACATCTGTATCCTGTCAAGAAGTTCTAGATCAAAATAAAGGACATTAAAGAGGTTTCTTTTATTTTTTTTGCAGATTTTCATATACCTGACATTGCTTCGCTGCCATAAGGCCTGTTCAGTACCCTGGCGAAGTTGTCTTGGCGCCATGCTTGCATTTACCCACTGCCAGCAGACATGTTCAGTGTCTTGACGAGTTTACAAGCACTTCCCACAGCTCTTATTAATAATTTTATTTTGTTTTTTGTAGATATATAGCTGAGTGGGGTGACACTGAAAGTCTTGATTTTTAACATATTTTTTCAGACCTCATCAGAATTTTTTTTTAGCACCGTCCTTTATTCAGTTCCAAAGATGTTTTTATAACAATTTCTTATGACAGGGAGACATCTTTTGAGTCATTCCTTTACGGAAAAGGGACAGCGTAAAAAGATAATAGATGGTCATGACAAACTTTGCTCAGAGATTGAAATCAGTAAACTTCTTTCAAACAACAAAATTTTCCAACATAGATATCAATTTAGCAATACATCATTTATGTTTGTACAAAATTTCAGAAGTTATTTCAGCGAAGAAATTTTTCTATGGTCTTTGTCTGAATGGCTCAGTGTACAGGTATGCGTATTTTTCAAGAAACACAAAAAACTGATCAATTCAAATCAAAACCAAAAGCAAACAAAAAATGCAAACAAAATGAAATATTTACATAATATACAAGGGTAATTATCAAGCAAAGTATCTTTTCAGGGCTTGGCCATTCACCGGATAGGTGTCAAGCTACCCTTCAATATTCTGCAATCGAAAGGAACTAGGACCCAACTTTTCAGCAATTAAAAATGGCCCAAGCCATAAGTTTTGAAACTTGGTGTGCTCACCCTTTCCTTCGTGTGGTTTGTCCCACTTTAAGACGAGATCGCCTACTTCAAAATTCCTATCAGAAGCAGAATGAGAATCGAACCAGCTTTTAATCAATTGTTGATGTTGGTCTAACTTACGCTTAGCTTGAGTTCTTATTTCTTCTAACTTCATCAAAGCGTTAATGCGGCTTTCTAAAGGAGGACAATCTTCTTCTTGGACTTTTTGTGACAATTGAAGCGAAGGGAGAAGAATGTGAGGTGGCAGAATGGCTTCTCTGCCATAAACGAGGAAAAAGGGGGAGTTACCTATAGCGGCTTTGGGTGTTACCCTATCACCCCATAGTGCGTTCAATAGTGCATTGTGCCAGTTCTTGTGATTTTCAGCCACGGTTCTCTTGATAATTTTGATCAAGTTCTTGTTTGTTGATTCTGCTAAGACGTTACCCTAGGGATAATAACTAGCAAAATACTTCAGCTTTATTCCTTTCTCCAAAGAAAATTTTCTCATCTCAAGAGAAGAAAAGTATGAAGCGTTTTCAAAGACTAGGCAATCAGGGATACCGAAACGAGTGATGATATTCGAGTTCAGAAAAGCAATCACCTGACTTGTGTTAACAGTTCTTAGCGCAGCGGCTTCAGACCATCGAGTAAAGTAATCTGTGGTTGTCACAATATACTTGTGCTGTCGTGAGGATGGAGGGTTAATAGGACCTATGATATCAAGGCCCCATTGCTGGAAAGGAGAATCGACTGAGACGGGTTGCAAGGGAAAGGCTGGTTTTTGCAACCGCCCTGATGCTTTCTGACAGATGATACATTTACGACATAGGGCATGAGCGTCTCTGAAAAGCGTGGGCCAGTAGTAACTGGCTCTTAAAACCTTATGAGCAGTGGTGTCACCACCGAAGTGACCACTAGCTTCTCCTGCATGCAACTCAAGCAAGACTTTTTCTGCTTCGTCCTTTTCGAGGCAGCGCATCAGTACGCCGTCAAAATTTTGACGAAACAGTATACCATTAACTAGGTGAAAGGAGGCGGACTTTATTCTCAACGCTCTTCTTTTTGCGGGGTCAAGGTGATGGGGTGATGATCCATGTTCAAGACAAAATCTAATATCATCGTACCAAGGACTTACGAGGTTTTGTGTGCAACAAATCAAACTTTGATCGTGTTGTTCTAGGTTTGACGTATCACTATCTTCTAGCTGTCCTATTTCTTAATCAACAACCAACTTACACAATCCTTGGCCTCTCACGATCTGTATTGGGGTGATCTCTAAGTCATACTCTTGCAAGGAGATGACCCAGTTGGCTCTCTTCTCTCCTAACTCCTTTTGCACTAACAAGTTCCTTACGACGGGGTAAGGGACAATGACCTTCGTCCTTGACTTCAAAAGATAGGACCGGAAGTGCTTAGCTGCTTTGAAAACAACATAGGCTTGCCGATCAACCAATGGGTAGTTAAGTTCAGCACCTTTGAAAGCAGAGCTCATAAAAGCAATGGGTACTTCGTTGTTCTCAGAATTCTTTTGAGTTAGGACTGCGGCATAGGAACGATCAGAGGCAAAAGTATAGAGTGTAAAATCTTGAGACAAAGCAGGGCTCATGAGAGACGAAGCGTCTATTATGGCCTTCTTTATGGCATTAAAAGCTTGGTTTTCTGTGGGTCCCCAGTGATATTGGGTGTCTTTCTTAATCAGATTCTGGAGAGGCCTAACCATTTCGGAGAAACCGGGGACAAATCTTCTCACGAAATTAATCTCGCCTAAGAAAGACTGCATGGATTTTTTGGATGTCAGAGAGGGGAGTTTAGCGATGACTTGAGTCCTCTCGGGGTCAATAATCATCCCATCACTAGACACGATGAACCCTAGTAGTTTACCCTATTCTACTGCAAAGATGGACTTCTTGGGGTTCAAGGAGATGCCGTATTTACGACATCGTAGCAGAACGGCTCGTAAGTGAGCTAGATGATCGTCTTTGTTTTTAGAATACATGGTCACATCATCTAAGTAAACTACTACGGAGTGATTGATTAAGCCTTGAAAAGAAATGTCCATTGCTCTCTGAAAGGTAGCACCAACATTAATCAATCCAAAGGGCATTTTGCGATAGGCGTAAGTGCCCCACGGGGTACGGAAGGTAGTTTTTAGTTGGTCTGGCAGAGACATCAGGACTTGGTTGTATCCAGAAAAACCATCCAATAAAGATAGCCTCTCGGAACCAGATACCTGTTGCAGGATCTGTTCCATGGGAGGGACAGGATAATTATCTTTGTCAGACGCTTTGTTGAGGATTCGGAAATTGACACAAAGTCAAATTTCCTTGTTTTTCTTCCGTACTAGGACGAGGTTGGATACCCATTGAGTGTGTCTAACAGGAAAAATTATTTTATCACTTAGGAGTTTATTCAATTCTTTTTGAACGGTCGGTTCTAGTTTAGGATGCATTTTCCTCAATTTTTGTTGGAAGGGTAAGGTTTGGGGTTTCATCGGGATGACATGTTGTATAATGTTAGGATCGAACGTTTTAAGATCATCGTAAGTCCATGCAAAGACATCCTTAAATTCTTTAAACAATTTAACAAAAGCAGTTTTTTCTTGTTTAGAACATCCCAAGCTTAAGTTGATACATTGAGGGTTTTCACTAGTCCCTAAATTGACTTTTTCATAAGACAATGAGGAACTATTAGTTTTTTAATTGACCATCTTTTTAAATTTATCTTCAAAATCATAAAAATTTTCTAATCTAACAACAGATTTGGGTATGAAATTTACCATGTCTGATAGAGCTTCAGGAGATTTCAGATTAGGTATTACCATAAAGTCGTGCAAATTTTCGTCGTGCGTTCGTTCATCTATCCCTGCGCCTTGAAAGGTTTCTTCCATGTGCAGAAAGTTAATGATCTGTTGATCATCGTCAAACACCCTCCAGTTTGTAATATTGTTAGGAACAGATGGTCGAAACAATAGCTCCATGGAGAACGCATTTGGGGATAGGCCTTCTGCAGGAAGAAGTTTAGAGGCTACATTAGCTAGTAGATCTGCTTCAGCATTATTTAATCTAGGAATGGAATTTATATTAAAAGAAGAAAATTTGTTCATTAAACTCCATACCTCAGACTGGTAACTTTTGAGATGCGGGGAAAGACAATGTATAGAGTCTCTTACCTGTCTAACCACTATTTCAAAGTCGCCGAATACAACTAGATTTTGAATGTTCATGTCCAAGGCTTTTCTGAGACCTTGCAGTAAAGCCTCATATTTTGCGATATTGTTAGTACATTCAAATTCTAGTCTACAAGCCATTAATGTCTTGTTACCTGCTGGATCAATAATGATGCAGCCTGCACCAGCTCCTTCTTTAGACTTGGAATCGTCGAAATATAGAGACCAAATTTGATTTCCATCGGGTTCATGGGACTTTTGCATAGAAGCTGTTGGTTGCATGTATGCTATGATCTCGGACTGCTGTTTTGGAATGTTAATAGGTGAAACTTCAGCCATGAAATTTCCGAAGAAGGAGTCCATCCCTTGGACTTCAGGTGAATCAACAGGAGGTGTGTACGGTTCATTCGGGTCGTTCAAATCCGTGACCATGAACTTAAGGTAACGCTCACGATTCACCCTGATATTATTGGGCTTACCGTTTTCTGGAAGCCATACATGAGACCAGTCTGTTGCGAAGTAACCATGTAGCTGCTCCAACCAGTCCCTGCTCAAAAACAAACCATACACTTCTGGAATATCCACCACAATTATATCAATAACTTGATGAACCTTTGGGTTAGACGATAATCTAATCAATACATTTTTTAGTTCGCCTATAACTTTAACATCCGTTCGATCAAGTTGTATGATTTTTAAAGAAGATGGTTCTACCTCAGCGTTAATCTTTTGGCAGATTGACCAAGGCATCACATTGGATGATGCCCCTGAGTCAACCATACAATTATGCACATTTCTGTTGAAGATTTTGAAATTTAAAAGGAAAGGAGGTACATTCTTACGAGTATTAAGAGTATTAGCTTGTGGCTTCTTACTCGTAGTTTCTAAGACTACTTTATCTGAATTATTTACATTGTTTACATTATTTACAGGAATTACAAGAAGGCTTCCTTTATCTTGAGGATCAGGATTGTTTTTAGTGGAAGTCTTCTGCGGAACTTTGTTTTGCACAACCTTGTTACCATTTGAATTACCATTCTTGTCGTTCTTTGAAATATTTTGCAACATTTTTTGTAACAAAAATGGAAACTTCAACAACTCATAAATAGAAATGTTAGCCCTTAATTTTTTAAGATCTTCAACAACATCGTAATCTACGTTAGGGCTGGCATTACTTTGTTTAGTTTCTGCTGATTTAGATGGCTTTGGAGGTGAAGTTGTAGTGTTCTCGGCAGGAGGTTTGTTTGTTGTCTTACTCCTAGTGTTGTAAGGGTGAACAGTCTCGAAGTTAGCTTGAAAGATGCTATCCGAGAAGTGTCCAAAGATATTTGGAGAAGACTCTTCTTCTTGAACTGTTTCCTGCTCAACTTCCTCCTGAGGGATTTCAGGAGGCATCAAGTTATCTTGGGCTTCTATAATTGTCTGAAGAGCACATTGCAAACTTTCTAGGTTCAAGCCTTCTGGGTTCAGATTAGGTCAGTTGGTAGGAAAAGGATTTCAGGAAGGGGGTTTATAGGGTCCTTTACTCGAGGAAGCTTCTTCAGTCGACCTTTTTAAATCTATAACCTGATTAGACAATTTTTGTACAACTTTCATTAAATTTTCCAAATCAGAGTTTTCAAGTTGTGTTTTGCTTTGTGTAGGTCTAGGGAGAATTTCAATCTTCTTTTTGGAAGAAGAAACGGTCTCAATTTCATTGCTAGAAGAGTCTTTAAGACTAAGTATATCTTTTTCAATCTGAGTAGCCTCATCGAAGGCTTCTAACAATGTGGCCTTTTTGGATCGTTTAACCCAAATAGCTATACTTTTATGTAGATCTTTAGTGTAGTAAGCTATTACAAGACTCTCGGTAGGCATAGAATCTGCAGGGATTCGATTCTTCAATGTTAAGAATCTTTGATTAAAATCTTTAACTTTTTCTTTTGGATTCATTTTTAAGCTTGAAAGATCCATGACTAAGACTTCCGGAGGTTTACCATCTCCAAATTTTTCCAAAAAGCATGATTCAAACTTTTCCCAAGACACGATTGTATGAGGTTGTTGGGCAAAGTAACAAGTGGATGCATTACCCTCAAAAGTATAAGGGAACAACCTACAGACAACATCTTCATGTTCAACATTACGGAGTCTAATGGATAACATAAATTTTTTGATATGATCTTCAACTATTTGTTTTGAATCGAGATCGAACTTGGGAAGCCATTACTCTGGGTGCTTAGGTAAAGGGTGTTGGGCTCCAGGTACAGCTATGGCATCTTGGTCCAACCAGGGTCTAGCAGGGTTGTTTTGATTTTCCATCGGGGTAGTGGGTGTGGAAGGACGAGAAGGTGAATTTCCTTCGTCGGAGGAAGAATCTCCTCCAGAAGAGGAAGGAGATGAGGGAGGTGGTGAAGGAGGTATCCCAGATCCTCCTGCAGCAGGATTTGTGATTGGATCTCTAGGATTCACAGTGAGGTTAGTGTCACCTAATTGTTCTTTGATATCAGAGAAGTCCAAAGGTCGACCCCATGGACGGTTTGGTTGCCTCAAACTAGCTAAGGCACTATGTGTTTTAATAAGAGATCAGCGGACAATCTCTTCCAAGTCACCACCTGTAGGATTAGGGGTTGCTGGCTCAACTGTGATCTGCGGATCTTTGGTTGAAGTGGTTGTTGTTTGAAGGGGAATATTATCGTGTGAATGGCTTCTAGTCACTATAGGTGAGCGATTAGGGGGGGGAGAAGTCTTGCGACCGCCTCGTGCCATTAATTAAGTTCATGCCCTCCTTCTAGCGCCATTTGTTGACGGGCGAAATTGTCCATCCATCAATTGAGAGAGTGGAACCGGTCCAGGGTTGTCTAAATAACCCAAGCCGTTTGGAATGAACCACCCTGACGGGTTTAACGGCTCCGTTGGCTGCTCTAAGATCCTAATATAACCAAAGAGAAAACGAATCTAAACTATCTAAAACTAATAAAACAAACTAAACTAACTAAAACTAACTAAAACTAATAAAACTAACTAAACTAAATAAACTAACTAAAACAAACTACTAAATTAAACTAAAACTAAATATAAACTACTCTAACTATTATATACAATCTACTAATTATTATTACACTAACTCTAATAACTAGTCGTCTAACTACTTCTTATACTACAACTTATTCACAAATATACAATATACACAACTGGCAAGTTTAAATAAAACCTGTAAAACTCATTTGATTCCTGCCCTAAGATAGCTTGAGATATATTTTTTATTTTTATATTTTATGAAAAATAAATTAAACTTACTGAAATTAAACGATCTAATATATTAAACATATATACCTAACTAAGAATACTAACAAATATACTAACAAACAAACGACAAACTGACCTGGAAACGCTCCTAATTTGTCCTGTGTATGATAACTTCGAAGCTGGTCGGAGGAAGCAAACTTGCACCAGATAATCCAAAAGCTTCTCGTAAACGATAGGCTGCACTGCTCTTTGAGTTGTTAATAGGACAAACAAGACATAAAAAATCATAACAATTATATGATTTATAAATTTCTGCAATAAGGGAAACCTGTTATGCAAAAACTTATACTTAATAATTCAACTTATGAAGAAGAGAAATCTGTCGTTCACAAACTGAATCAACAATTGTTATGTTCTTTAAACAATAGAAGAAATCAGATATGGATTACAGTGATTAAATTATATCATTTGCAACAGAGCAAGATAGCTAAAGTAGTCATTAACCAATTACAAATTGATATACACAACATGAAACAAAATATTGATATGATGAGAAGCTAAAGCTGTAACAAAACACCAAATTATGCCTCAGTCTGTATTAAAATTCCATATCATTGTTCTCCCACGAATGAGTATGATCATTATTACAAAAATGATAAGTATATATAAGTCTTTCCACAGGGTAAAACCTCCCTGTGGATAATATTAAACTGTTTTACATAATCTGGGAGATATCCCAAAATCAACTAAACTAGGAAACTAAAATGCAAGTGAAATATTTGAAATTTCCCCTAACTGCTCCTCAAATCCATTGCAAGTTCGAATTTATCTGCAATAGACCAAAAGTAACAAGTTAGAAAAGTATTTCATTAGCAAAACAATAAAAATTTGATTCTACAGACTTAGCTACATAATCATCTGATTCTGTAGCTAGTCTAAAATAGCATACAAGATCAGAATCTAAATAAAATCAAATCTTTTTAAAATAATCAAATCCAATATTCTTTCAATGATCATTCAAAACGAATCACTAATGATTTTATTATTAAACATAAAAAGAATCAAAAGTGATTAAATCGAAAACAAGGGTAAGAATACTCTGTTTTCTTTTACCATAAAATCAAATCAAACAGTAATAAAACTGTTTCATATCCAAATAAAATCGGATAGGATCAAAATCCAATAACTAAATAGAGAGATATGCATACCCTTTTTGGATTGCCATCATAGTCGGGTAGACAGAATCGAAACCAAACAGTTTTACAAATCATTTCACATCCAATTCGAAAGTAGTGCAGTCAGGCAAATCATATGCAACATTGTGTTTTTCCAAAACAGGAGATATGATCAAATCGAAATGGAATCGTTTTACAATTTTTATAACTGTTATGACATCAAACGGTTCGCACCACAGGTAGATCAATCCATACAAAATCATAACTAGATTGATTCGGCTTTGACCACAATCATGATAGAATTGACATAAGTGATGATTGGTAAAATGTGCATATAAGCTCGATTGGATTTGAACGAAATCATTAATTCCAAACAAATCGTGACTAGGTTTAATATAGAAACAAATCATGAATTCAATCTCATTTCACAAATCCAATATCCATTGCAAAATAAGAATCCAACTGATAACAGGGTCGATCTAACAATACACCAATATGAAGTAACCGGCTGGGTTTTTCACATAACCGTTATGAATTGATTTGGATGTATTTTAATAGGATCATATTGAGAATAATCCAAATTGTATCCTTGTTGATTGAAAATCATATGGACATAAAATCGTAACAGTTAACCATATCACAATTGTTACCAATCAGAGCGTATACATTATAACCAATTCAAATCAAAACTTGATTGTGTTCAAAATTGAAATACGAGAAACAACTTGTGTTTAGAATAGATACAAACGACTTCAATTGATTGCAGGGTATCCAATTTAGGCTAAATCAAACCAATCAAATCCATACCACGATCAATCAGATCGAAGAAAATCCAATGAGAGCTAAAATGGGAAAACAAACTAGTCATTGATCAAACATAGCTATGTATAACATGCATACAATATGACAGAGCCAATAAATGTTGTAAACAGAGTTATCCACAAGAATTCAAATTCGTTATATAAACAAGTGATAGACATACCAGTACGATGCTACTCAAACTATGCCAATTTAGAATTCACGACCGCTATAGCCGACTCCACATTTTTAAACAAGATAGAACTTTTCGTCTTCTGTCTCTTATCAGTGGATTGCAACTCAGCCTTTTGACTGGTAAGCCGTGCAACCTGGTCCTCCAAATAGTGAATTCTTGACTGTAGCATAGGCACATCAAGATAATATCTTTCCAACCATGAGATGCATTGATCACAGGGTGGCACTGTAGGTTGAGGCAGAGCAGGAAATGATTCAGATGAATGACCGGGGGCTTTGCAAGGTAGCTTAATGCCAGGGTAATTAGGGTCACTTTGCAAGAAAGGTGGTAGGTTTGACACAAAGTCATATGAGGGTTCAGCACACAAACCTTCCGAATAGGTACATTCACTTGCCAGGAAACGCTCCACTTCCGAGTCGGAGTCTTCACTCAACACGATAGGGTTAGGATTGACAGGGGGTTTCAGCTTGTTCCTCGCCATCCGAGAAATCAAACGGGCAGTCTTTTCTCCTTTGGCGTTTACAGTGTGTTTCGGTTTGGGCTTCTTGTCCACAGGCTTAACAGTCACGGAGTGGGGTAGGTTGATAGGTGAGTCGAGAAAGGGTTTAGGTAACAGAATGTTGTAGGGTATCGGGGGTACAGACTTTTCCTCAGTCACCATAGGTTGGTCAACCTATGGAGGGTTCGAATCCTCAAAGTCATTCCGAGCAAGAAAATTGCTCCAACAATCTTCGTGTAACCCCAAATGACATACCACAATAATCTTAACCAGCCCATAATGAAAAAGGCTGCTATCATCCTGGTTCCTTTTGTATTTCTTTGACATTTTAAACAGGCTCCTATGCAAATAGTATGGCATATTTAGCTGATAACCCATAAAAACCATGAGAAAACGAAGGTGGTGTTAGAAAACAAACCCGTACCGACCTTCGCAGGTGATAAACTGCTTGATAATCATCAATAAGTCATGCCATCACTGTTTCAGCATGGTCATGGGTAGACCTTTATCACAGGAGCTAACTTTACGCGACTGGAAGAGCAGTGTCCAAGGGACCTCTTCTACCTTGCAATTCTTGGACCATCATTGTCCGGTGATAGGTAAACTGGTAGCAAGACTAATAAACTGCTCGTCAATTTGCAATTGAACATCGCTGACCTTGGCTCGACAGCCATCAAAGGTCATGGCGAATTTCCTAGCGACGCAGAGGTTAAAACCCTCAAATTTCTGGATGAACGAGAGCCACCCATTGTCCTCGAGGTCACTACGGGCACTGTCGAACATCAACAGAGCCTGGCTACCATTAGGTTCAGCCCTCACGACTGGAGCCATGGCGCGAGCACATGGTAAGGGTTTGGTTAGAGTTCATCAACACAGAGTAACAACGTTACCCGAACCAACAACAATGAATCTAGCCAAAACGGGTAGGCATTAACGCAAGCATGCGAAGGTGGTGGAGTTGTTTACCGCCATGCAGAGAAATAATGGTCACAGTACAACCGTCGATATGGCTATTCAAATCGTAATGGTGGATTATCTATTAAGTCATGTGTACAACTAATCAAAATCCAGCCAATACGCGCCAACACTATCATAGTTTTCAAAACATTCAGCATATAGGTCAACACCAAAATTATATATGCGCCAATGTATCAATCAACATTTAACCAAGGTGCCAAATCAAATTCATGTGGTCGACTAGCCTAAGTTTATGAAAATTATCATAAGGATTATGTTATACATATAAAAAAAACTTAATCCAAACCCCTATGCACTTTATAGAATCAATGATCAAGCTAGTCATAAAATGTATAAATCCATATGCT
>ML781842.1:246778-265994 GCA_009831015.1 Picea engelmannii
AAATCCATATGCTCAATGCCTCACAAACTTAATAAAATCAAGTCATGCAATCAATATAAAAATGTCCAATGAGCATAGTTCGAAAATCCCTTCAGCCACATAACGATAAACCAAAGGTAAGTGCCATTCAAAATATCAAAAAAGATCATGACAGTTCAAATAACGATGGAGGCGTTTTCACGCTTACAGTCGTGAAAACTAAATGGAGACCAATTTGCAAGTGTCGCAAGAAATGAAAATATTGTCTATTTGCAAAATGCGACGACAATTTGAAGTTCAGAAGACATAGGTGTAGGCAGCTTATAGGGCAATAAAAAAAAATTGAATTGGCTGCCAACAGATCCCTGAGCCCAAATAGGCTCTAGAAGTGGATCTAACTCTTGTGCGGGAGTCGGATCAGGGTTAGCTAAAGCTTGCTGGACTAAAGAGTACGCTACTTCAGCAGCCGACAAGGGCATGGAAATGCATGAGTGCCCTGTCTCATCCATCGTGGCTAATGGGGAAGGAAGAATCCAAGGATCCTCAAAGTAAGTCGTGCGAAATGACGAAACTTGAAAAATCTCAACCTTATGGTGATTAGATATAAACTTGACATCATCGTGAGGAGGTGGGTAATCGAAGGTACCCATCAAGGATGGGCACAAACCAACTCCTACGTTAAAGACACCTGGTTGAGGATTATCTATCATTAGGACCGTGGATGCTCCTAAAGTTGGGTCAGGTCTGGAGAAGGATAGTTGATCGATGGTCACTATCCAGCCTTCATGTGGAAACAAAAATAATCAAAAAACTGTAGCAACCACAACTTGCATAGCATAAGTCCAACTCTGTCCTAACAAGAGATTATAGTTGAGGGGAGCATCGACTACCTCTACTTCGACACACACAGTTTTCCCTCCTAACTGCACAGGGAAAGAAGGAACGATGCCATGTGGTCGGAAAGAACGAATGTCGAACGTAGTGAGGAGAGTAGGTGATGGAGACAAAGTGGTCTGGCCAATGGACTTCCAGCATGCTAACGACATAACACATGTCAAGGCACCCTTGTCACCCACCGTGCGGAAGATATTCCGTGTAAAAGTTTTTCGTGGGATGAGCCACTACTCTCTGAAATGATACGTGGTAAGGAAGATGAGGTTTTAAGTCGGTTGTATCTAACATGATGGTACCCGGATTACAAGTCTCTGTAGAGCCCAAAGCAATTAACAAGGATTTCCTCTAAGCAGGGCAACTTTGGAGGACCTCCAAAGAAGACATCACACAAGGGGTTTGTGATAAATCCTCCACCAGAGAGTAATTCTGGGCAGCCCTTGCATTTGGGTTGTGAGAAGATTTTTTAAATGCACCCTTTGGAATGCGTGTCATAGTTTCTCCCAATGTCTTCTCAATCTGTAGAGGAAGAGATGGGAGGTCAGCTTCTTTACCCTTCTCAAAAGTTCTTGGTTTACTATAGTCATGCACTCTAGTCGTTATGAAAGCATCACCCCTAACCATATATACATTCGCGGATGAGGGATTTTTTGGAGGAGGGAAGGCTTCTTGGCTGCCCCCTTCTGTACTTGTAGAGGCTTGAGTTAAATTTTTCCCATGTTGAAAAGGATTAGTCAACACTGCCTGATGTTGCTATGTGACAAACATTTAGGCCTCTGCAAGTCGAGGACAAAGATGGGTCGGGTGGTCTTCCGCACACAAGTTGCACGGATACCTCGCCTTCCATTTTTTCGTCGTGTCCCCGCCAGCATTATCAGTGGGTTTTTTATCCCCCTTACCCTTCTTTCNTTGTTGGGTAGCCTCTGGGTTAGTCGACTGCACGGAGTGTACGTCCGACGTTTGGGTAGGGGGAGTGGACAAAGTAGTAGTTTTGTTGGCCGCTGTGTATTGTATGGATAACTATTGCAACTGTTTTGTCAATTTCTCAACGGGCTTGGTTTTTGTTGAACCAACAATACCATCAACATGCGGTCTAGCTCTCTGTCTAGTTTTATTCAGTATCAAACGTGGCGCATCTGGCAAGATGTTGTATAATAAACTAGACTGAGAATAGATGAGCTCAAACTATTGATCCCTCATGATGGCATCTTCTTCGGAGAAAACTCCGAAAGTCACGACGTCTTTGGATAACTGAGGGACCAAATACTTAAGGAACCACTCAAGAAGGAATGATGGTGGGACTGGTACTTTAATTAGACTCTTCCGGTGTCTCCACTCTTGGATATGATCAGAGATATGGTCCGCGATTGTCTGTTCGAAATTGGCGAGTCGCTCTGTGCCAACATCATATCTCACAGGTAACTGGAAATGGTTAAGGAAGGCCATCACCAGTTCACCAAAAGAAGAGTATCTTGACCGATCGAGCTCGATGTACCATTCCACAACACTCCCGATAAGAGTACGTTGAAACAATCGCAACTGTACGGAGTCATCCTTCAATGAGTTAGATGAACACCAAAGATGGAAGGTAGTCACATGATCACCTGGATCTTCATTAGTCTTGGCCTCAAACTTTGGAATGTCTGAAGGCAACTTCGTTGGCATAGGAGGCCAACGCGGATCGTGACAAATAGGATCATTTAACAACCTTGTCAAATCTGGCAAGTGTAAAATTGTCAGGAATGGTAGTTTGGGTTGTTACTGATAACCTGAGAAAAAGGGTCCTAGAGTTTGACTGGCACTAGGTTGCCAGGAAAAATTTGGCTGCTAGCCTGGATTCTGGTAGAAACCATGGCCTTGACCAGCGTAAGGATTTTTCATCTGTGGAGACATCATCGGCTAATTTCGCATAAAGGACATAGGGTGTTGAGCATGCATCGTGTTCGAAGGACTTTGGGAAGGATTACCCCATGTCGGTCCTAATGGGAGAGGCATAGTAGTCTGTCCAGGGTTCCATTGACTGTGGAAAGAATTACCCCAGAACGACATTCCAGAGGAGGGAACGGATCCTTGTCCTGAGTTCCAAGGTCCTGCTATATGTGCCCCCTGCGCAGGAATAGTACCCTGCACCGGAGTAGACTGTCCAAAAATGGGATTTCCCCCAGACGGGAAAGCGGTGGATGAGAAAGTGTTGTTACCAAACGTCCCATTCCAAACAAATGGTGTTGAACCTACCAGCATACTGTGCGCAGGTGTTCCTTGACCCCCTACTCCAAATAAACTAGTGTGTGCAGGATGCCCGGTGGACTGCTAATGTGGACCACCAAGTGAAGGGGACGAAGGAGGGATATGACCTCCTGTGTAAGGAAAAACATTAAAAGGGATAGGAGTGCCCCCAAGTTGACCTTGCAGGGGAGCATTAGAGCTCCCTGCCCCCAGACCCAAAGTCTGTAAAGTGGAGTAAGTGAGTGCATAACTTGTACCTGAACTAGGCATACCATATGAGAACGGAGGGCTTGTCGCACTAGGTGTGAAGGGGGTTGTGGCTGCCGTCATAGACAGGTTTGGTCCACTGTGCAACGTAGTTGCGGCCGAGACCATGGTGGCTCAGACCGACGATGGTAAGTTAGGATATGATTCTCCTGTGGTATCAACTGTGGTGGGAATGGAAGAATTCCTAAAAGAAGTAACAACGTTTGTTTCCATATTTGTGTGAGGCACTATCTGGCATTCGTGAAATTGGATTGGTGCAGTAAAAAATGCCTAGATATCAGTGGTTGGGGTTTCAACCGAGCTAATATTGGCATTTGATTCCTCTGGGAGTTGTTCGGGCACAAAGGTTTGTAACCCGGTCGCTTCGAAAGACCCTTGTTGGTCTAGCTTCCACCTTAATGGTGACGAGGGTGGCTCTAGTGTAACCGGCGGCAGGCCCAGAAGCCTTCGTGACCGATGGAGCTCAAGATCCTCCACTATGTGAGAAGATCCAAGACACACTAAGGTATTATACACATTCAAAAAGTAACACACACTAAAAATAAGCCCCTAAGAGATAAGACAAGCAATCACTAAACTATTTGGAAGAACAGTTACAACAACCAACACTAGAGCAACTTATCGGTGCAAGTGAAACTCGAATACAGAAGCACCCTCTGGGTATACTCTAAAAAGCGTTTCCCAATGTCTATCCTAGGTACCGTGGTATACACCCGCAGTCACCCATGTATGTCCCTAAAAAGATTGGCAACTAGGTTGCCAGCACGCGAACCGTCACCAGGCGGGTATAGTCGAAAGTCCGGTAGACCACAATGATCAGGGTATCAAGCCTGAAAACTGTCAAGGGTATCAAGAGAAAATGGTCCGGAAGACAACTGAGGACCTCGAACGGATTCAAGACCCATGAAGCCCTGTGGCAAATGCAAACGACGAAATCCCAAAGCAAGCCCTCGATAAGTGTTCTCCACTATGATTGGTCTGGCTTTGGAGGGGTTATCTTCGCTACCTTTCTGCACGCGACCTCATGTTTATCCCCTGTGTTAGAGGGGGGTCCTGGATAGCTTCCAGGAAACTGGACTTAGACACTCCCTAGCGCAGACTCTAATGTTTGGTTTTGAATGGCCTTGGAGAGTTTCCTCTCCAACCTAATCCAAGGCCCTAGTCCTGAACTAGTTTGTGAACCCTACAAACAAAAAGTCTAATAGATTTTAAATTAGCGTTGCTTTTATGGTTTTTTCTTACGTCAAGGGGTATGAGGGTGAAACTGATGATGTGTAAAGACGAAAGAAAAAACGAATGAAAAAAGCTGGAAACAAAAGACTTTTTCTAAATGCAAAATTTCAACAACTTTTCACAAAGAAAGATTTCTTTTTGTTTTCAATTTTTCTAAGATTTTATACAGCAAACATAAAGGAATTTCGCTCGACTACAAGCTACTTATGCTCTAAATGCACTACAAAAAATTACGAAATAAAAGACTTCTCCCTAGCTAATGATGCAAAAACACACTCTTCACACAAAGAAGAAAATGAAAAGAGATTTTATTTTATTTTATTTAAGTGCTAGTAAAGAAACAAAGGGAAAATACTGACAAGCACAAAACCAAGAAAAATAAATTCTGGCTTAAATCACAGATCGCAAAGAATCAGAGTAAAGACACACAATGTCAATAAAGAAAACAAAGACTCTTATGCTTGTCTAAAAACCATAATTTTTTATTTTTTTTTTATATTTTCTGTCAACTATCAACTGAGAAAAAACAGGCTAAGGGTAAGATGACCTAACCTACTGACTGTTCAACCCTAGACTCAAACACCTGAGAGGAATACTTTTCATCAAAGGAGGGGATGACTGCCCCACTCTGAACAAAAAGTAGCCTGTCAAGCATGCTACTGTCACTAAAACAGCACGCGTGCAAACGCGTGCTGAGCTGAAATAGGAAGCATGTACACGCAGGATGACCTTGTACAGGCCGCGTGTATGTCTAAATTCTAAGACAAAAATGAAAACAGGTAGTCCAGACTAGGAAGAGGCCTCTGGTATTGATAAACACGGTCCCTTGAAGGCTTGGATTCTCTTTCGAACAGAAAAGAAAAATAATGCAAGGAATAACAAGGCGAAAAAAGCAATATGAGATAGGACTGTGAACCAGCAAGACTCAGACAGGATTCCAGAAAACCCCCTTAGAATGTATAATTCTGACAGGGAAGAGGAGGACTACCTCTAAAGTTCTCGGAACTCCTACACGCTATTGCTATCTCTACAGCTAGCGTTCACACACGGGTTGTAAGAGGATAGGGTGCAGGTACACACGTGCAGGCCTTCTGTAGGCTGTGTGTACCTCTGTGTGTCCCGACAACTACCGTCAAGAAAAAGTCAGGGAAAACTGGTATGAAGAACCAGGCTCCCTGCTAGCTCAGACCTTACAGAAAAATACAGGCAAAGAAAAACAGAAAACCTATTCTTTAAACTACCCAAAAACTTTAAATAAATCCAGAAACCCTAAAGAGTATTCTCCCCAGTATGGTCGCCAATTCTGTTGTTGGGAAAAATACCCTATGGACTAGCAAACTAGGGTCAGACTTGCATGCAAATTTCGACCGAAAAGAAACTACTTTTTAACCTACAACCCAATATTTAAACCCCTCTTTCACAGTAAATGCATGGAAAAGGACCACCAACCTTATTACCGGCGTTCGATGTAGATCCTCCATTTTGCTTTGATCACTTGCTTGCGCTTCTCCTTCCACAGATGACCTACACTCAAGACAAATAACAACTATGCATGCATGTTACTTCTATACTCAAGGGTTAGAAATCAAGCATAAATTAACCAAACCATAGACAATTCATGCATTGGGACGGGAAAAGTATTATTTTTATTACTGAAAGTGAATCAACTTACAAACAAAGATGAGACTGGCCACCACTCCTTGAACCTGATCCTGGGCTCCTCTTCTTCTGTCCTCCAACTGTTTTGTGTTAAATCTCCTTTGGCATGAGGAAATGCTAAAGGGTTGGGACAATGGATTACGTAAATGGGCAGAGTTTCTTCGCTATATTTTTTCCTCTTCCAAATGGTACCCCTACCCCTTCTTTTATAGGCTAGAAGGAACTAGGGTTTTGGACAAACCCTCGGCCATGCATGGCCGGGAGTTTTAGTTAACTGACCCATAGCTTTTTGTTCCGTCAAAAACTTTTCTTTTTTCATGCTTTTTTAGGTACACGCGGGTTGTAGTGATCCAACCAGCATGCACACGCATGCAGTAATGGGTTAGGGCACGTGGGCCTTGAAACAAGAGGATTTCCAAAGAGTTGTTCAGCAAATGTTTTGGCAATGAAGGGATATAAGTTGGCCTGATGCTAGGTAATCATGCGTGGTACAATTTAGGGTTATAACAATGGGTTGCAGTGGGCCATGGCATATACATATGCGGTTTGAATAAGTCCAGGGCATGTATACTTGAAAATGACAAGATAATATTGATTAGATGTTAGTGCCAGGTTTCTAAAGTATGAAGCAAGTTCCCAGGGTATCATTCTATATGTTCAGGTATATAAAACAAATTTTGGTATGATTATATGTTGTATTGATGCTTAGATTCACTCATGGTATGGTGAATTCTTGAAGTATTCTTTGTATGGTTTTTTTGTGATCTTGTTATGGTATATGTTGGTTGGTTGATTAAGTGAGAAACACTCTCATGTTTGATATAACTATGATATGATTGAGGGATATCTATATTTTATGATGATGTATGCATGAGAGACATGGCTATGATTATTTTTATGGTTGTTATGATGTTTGGATATGGTAGATGTTGGATGGTTGGTTGAGTGGTTATGTTCTGATATAGTTGAGGGATATCTATGTTGTGTGATGGTGTATGAATGAAGAACATGAATAGGTGTTTGGATGGTCTATATTTTTTTTATTGACGATGGTACAAGTTGGGAAGTGACAGGATAGTTGTAGTGATAGGTTACAGATGTATGTGACAGAGGGAACAAGGATCTGAAGGATAGAAGTTGTGAAGTTTCATAAAACCTATCTTTCTTAAGGTGTATGTGTTTATGGGGCCTAAATCCCTTTAATTCAACAGTAGGAACCAAACCCGCCACCAAGGCCCAATTAGACTCTGCATTGTTTAATAGTGGAATGGTTCTCCATATCTTGCGATCCGTCCTATTAATTGATGGGATTTACGTTTTCTCATGAAGGCCTCTCCTTCAGTTCATACGTTCTCTCTTTTTGTATTTTCTCTTAGGTGGGACTGATATAAGATGGAAATCCAGTATAAACCAACTAGGCAAAAAAATTGGAACAAAATTTAACTACTAGAGAAGAGGTTGGGATTGGGATAAACCTTACACCCTAGCATGCAGACAATGATCGTATACCACAGTCCTAGTACTAATACATTAACCATGTGAATATTCCAATTACTGTCTGAGATACAAATTATCTAAAGAAAACATGCATGTGATAAACAATGGTAAGAAAAATAATTCACTCAACTCTAATCATCAATCACATAATAACACAAAGATTTATTTTCATCATTAAAGAAAGAACTGTAAAACATTGCATCAGATACTTATCAATAGATTTAAAATCTCTTACTCGTTACTGCATCCATTCATGAGATGTAATAGGAAATATTTCTTCTTCACATCCAATCATACATGCATTTGAGGAAAAAATAAACTTGTCTCTGGTCTAGAAGGACTTCTCAATTAAAGGCAGCTCCAAAATAATTCTTAACAAAACCAAAAATGATAGTTTCTTGCAAAAACCACCGACCCTTGACTAATCGGTCGATGCTCCTATTTATAACATAAAATTAACTAAAAATAACGGCTAAAGTGCAGATAAGTAAAAAAAAATTTGCCACATGGCATTTTCTCCTATCTGTTTGTCTAAGAGTCATCTCAAGATATCACTTAAGAGGGTGACTTTTCTCATACTTCGCCCACTTGATGAAAAAATCCTCACAGGTGTTGGCATATGGGAATATGTGTTGCTCCATCAAGGTCGTGTAAATTTCTCTTATCTCTACTACATGTGCTCGATACTTGACTAGACTTGCACTTAACTATTGCATCATAGCCCGAGATTTCATCGGGTGTTCCATAAATCGTCACACCTGAATTGACACTGTGTCTGCCACCTTTGCTAGTTCTTTGGCCCATGACAAATATCGCTCATTGTGTGATTTGACTATGTCGCATAAGTTGACGAAGTCATCGGGCATGCCAAACTTGGAGAACCCAATATCCTTCATTTCCTTGTTGATTTTGATCCAGTTGCTCCCAAACTTGGCCCATTTTATTGAATTTCCCGATGAGGCTCCTAAGATATTCTTGTCTAATACTCAGGCATCTTTCCTGCAATCAAAAAATTAAATCCTTCAGAGACCGCGTATAGAGTAACACTGGGTAAAATACATGTATAAAGTGTAAGTATGAGAAATCCAGATTAGTACATACCTGTGAAGCTCACTAAACCTAGTTATTCGATACTTACGAGATATCTGTAGCTTTCGGATCACTTGCTTCACCTCTGTTAGCACCGTCATTTTTCTCTTAGTCGGGGTGGTGGGTCTGTGTGCCACAACATGAAAGATCGGGTATGGAATAACATGAGAGTCGAATTCACAATAGTGGTCGGTTGGACGTTGGAGTCGGGAAAGGATTTTAGAGCCAAACATGTGTTAAGAGTATGAGTATGTTCCAAAAGAGTCGGGTCCTATCATAAGGGAAGTCATTAGGTGCCTCAGTTCTAGGCAAGTTTTTAAAACATAAGTCATGTCGGCAAGTGAAACAACCATCATCATCTCATCATGAAGGATGGAAGAATAAAAATCATGGCCCTTGTGTCATGCACTCCATACAACTCCTATCAACTATATCTCACATGCCTCGAAACATATTCATAAAATATACGTTCACCTCAAAACATCCAATTGCCATGAATTCAGTGTTCCCTGACATGTTTCCACCCACTACCCGCTCTCTTATAAATTCTGGATGTTCTTCATGTATTCTACTCACTAGTCAAGCTTATGCATTGTTGGTAGTTCATCTCACAAGCTCATATTGATCAAGATTTTTGTTTCAGGCCCTTGCCAAGTTCCCTGAACATAAGAAAGATATGTGTCGCACCATGAGAACCCCTCAAAACACAAGAAGGGGCATGCAAAGTAGTATAAGTGCCAGGCTTGAGCCCCAAAGCGTCAGAGATTCGTTCTTACTCGCAGTAAGCATTCCTAAGGTTTCAAAGGGAGGTTCCTACCTGTGCACGAAAATGATGATATCGCACCGTGCAAAGTTCGAAGTGGAAGAAGTTGTGCCAGAAGGAAGGACATTGGAAGAAATTCCTTCCCAACAACAGATAACCCAGAAAAGGGGAAGGCCAAGGAAGAATAAGGAAGCTAGGGAAACCCAAATCCCAAGCGAGTCGTGCACAATATCGACTGTTGAGGAATTACTTATGCATTTTATTCGGCTAGAGCTTGTCGAAGTCACAAGTCGGGGAAGCGTGAGTGGAACGAGGAGGACAAATTCCACTAACACTAACATTTGAGATCCATCTCAGTAGCTGAAACAGGTCCAAATCACCATCGTCAAACTCTACTAGAAAAATAGAGAATTAAGACAACGGTTGGTGGCAAAGACCCTTGAGGTGTCAGTATCACAGGGTCGTGAAGGGAATGTGACATGGCTCAAGAGGCATCTCCAGGAAGCGCAAGATACAATCGTGCAACTGTGCAAAGCATAGAGGGTGTCGGAAGAATAAAATATGAAACATCGTAGAGAACGTGAAGTAGACGGTGAGAAAGTCCGCACAAATCTTTTCAACGTGTAGAAGAGACATGATTAACTAACTCTATTTTGTATTCTTAGACATGGCACAAATATTGTCATTTTTTGAAGATTTTTCATGTTTTTAACGTAAACCAGGTTGGTTGGCCAAATAGTGTAGACAATGTCTATTGTATGTAATTTGAGCTCGATTGAAACCTAATGTAAAAGTCCTGAAACTTTGATGAAAGGATTATGGTTGTAGTGGTTGGATGCATTGTTTCTTTTTTTTGTGTATGTATTTCTTGTGTTCTTCATCCATATATTTTTCTGTCTGATTCAGAACATATTTTCGAGCCTGGGATTCACTGCGTAGAGCCCCTTGTTCACACCTTCCAGAAAAACCGTATTTCCTCCAAGTTAACTCTGAATATTGCAATTTAATTCACCATGGGTTGACGACGAAGGTGCAGAGGTTGATGTGTTCTATCAGTAAATTCAAACAGTCCTTTTGAAAAACCTCTAACGTTGATCGATTTCATCATACAACACTAACGTGGAGAGAATGGCTTGGGACAGGAGGCAACGAAAATCGGTGACTTAACTCGCGAGTATTAGTCGGAGTTGGGACCTTCCTCCAGTTGTGTGTTCTTAAACTAAAACTAGGATCGTTGATGCCAAAAAGGCGTGGGGGATCGATGATCGGGGATAAACCTATCATGTATTTTCCTTTGGGTTAGAGTCTTAAAACATTCCCGATGCTGAAACATTTTGGGAGTCGACGATCAGAGAAAAACTTGTAGCGTGGTCCGAATGTTCATCATGGTTTGGTATTCTCCATTTCGTTAAGCGCATCAGGTATCGACCATCGACGATACCATTTCTTTCTTCATTAACGTTTAATCTTTTCGAATTTTACCAACATCGAAGGGGATAGATTGTTGGAGATATCCTTGTGTGATTCTTGTTACGAAATAAAACTTCCTTTTATCGATGCTGATGAATATCGACGCTCGACGACTACAGTTTTTTTCGAGTGATTTTCCTTCATCTTTTAAACCCTTACAATGTCGAATTTGGGTGCATTGGGTGAAATGTTTTGGTTGTTGATTCTTTATTTAAAGGTTAGGCCTTTTAAGTCATTAGTTTTCATATATTCAAGAAAACTTTGAGAGACTTAATGAGAGTCAATATGATAAGAAAAGGAAACATTTTTCACAATGAAGTTGAATTAGACAGTGCAAAATATCAAGTGGTACCCAAAACGTAAAATTTGACATAGGATTTTTAGGGTGTGTTTAGTTCTTAATAGTACGCAGGCTGACAGTGGAGGAGGTTATTGATATTATGGTAGTTGTGGGAGGTATTTACCTCCACGTGTAAACCTGACGAGAATAGAATATTTTGGGAAGCAGGAAGAAACCCTAATGAGTTGGCTAATAACCCTAGAAGACATGTTGGCTCAAGAGGACAATTTGTATTAGGTTATTAGCCTCCAAGAGAAGAATTCGTCTATAAGAAATAATATATACTGAATAGACAGATACCCAGGATGAGAAGTTGGCCCAGGCAGTTAGCCATAATTAGTATAAATACAAGAGGCTAGTCTTCATTCTAGCAGGCATTCTCAGAATTGCAGAGCAACACTTGTGCACACTGCAATTGCCCAGTTTGTGCACAGGTTTGGAGGAGAGTTGTCGTTGCAGCTGATGCAGCTAGCAGATTATGCTTTGGCTTGGAATATATCTTGGTTATGGTTTACACTATATGATCATCTCTTGTTTGATGCGCTATCCTTGGGGAAAGGTGTGCTACCCTTTGTTTGGGTATCTTGCCTAGGGTTTTCTTCCGGAATGATTTGTAGTCAAGGTTAAGGTGCTCGGAGGGTGGCTTCGACCTATGGTTGGCTGAAAATAGTGATATTGTCGATGGTAAAATGAGCACATTCATTCATATTCTAACAGGTTATGGGCCCACACCTCCTTTATTTAGTCTAATCACTGGAAGGAATCATAGCCATAAGGATATTAAGCTCATTGAAGAACTTCCACTGGGGTTTCTAGCAGGAGCAGTCACCAAAGCACTGCTACTAGGGTTACTAGTAGGTGCAGTTGTAGAAGCCCTAATCCTCTCATTGAGGCACCTTAAGTGAAGGGATTGACCTAATTTCCAAATAGACCAGTGCACCCTAGCCTAGTGCATCTCCTGGTACTCAGCAAGCCAAGACGTCAAGTTTTAGTTTTTGGTCAAATCTAGGGTTGACCAAGTCAAAGAAACCATCACTTACTCTACGAAGTCATAAAACAATTTAGATGGATCTTCTAACTTTAGAGCGTCAAAAACAAGGATTGACCTCATCCTTGCCAATAATAAAGTGTTGGATATCATGAAAGGAAAGATAGTGAAACCCCAGTTTGAATAAGGAAAATAGAAAGAACCGTAAAACATTGCAGTTATGAAAAAGTTCAAAGACGGTGACATCAATTCCATGAGTATCATAGTGGACTCTATAAAATACCACTTGATACCCTACATATCCCATCTTGACTCATCAAAGAAGATGTACGATGCCCTAAGAAACCTCTTCTCAGTCAGAAACTTTGGACAAGTAATGAGTCTGAAGAATGAGCTCTGTCACATGAAGATGAATGATGATGACATCATAACATCATACTTTGTGAGAATCCCCCAGTTAAGAGATCAAATAGAAGTTATTGAAGAGATCATTTCAAAGAAGGAATTGGTAAACATAGTACTCAATGGTCTTCCCAAGACATGGGATGCATTTTCCGCAAGCATGAACACAAGGAAGGAGTATCCTACATTTGAAGAACTTTGGACTTGCTGTGCTCAAGAAGAATCAAGGATTAGTGCAAAAGAGAAACCCCAAAATAAGTACGATGATCAATCCTTTATAGCAAGATTCAAGAATTTCAATAAAAAAAGGAAGTTTGGTTCAAGGAAGAAGCCAAATCAAGAGAAAGACATGTCAGAAATACAATGCTTCAATTTTCGAAAGTATGGTCACTACAAGAATCATTGTCCCAAGATAAATAAAAAGAATGGGACACATGAAGCATCTATTTCCAAAGAAAAGGAACCTACAAAGAAGACCAATCAGGATAAAACAGACTTCTTCTTCTAAGAAAAGGTAACAATACTCTTCTTAGTTCTTGTACATATGTTGTATACCTATCGCTTAGACGTTAATATGTTCCAAGAAGAACTATACCTATGGAAGAACAACCAAGATAAGGATTTATATCATTATACAAGTCAGATAATACACATGAAAGCATGAAATACATCAAACAAATCATGTGGAGGTTATTACAAGTTAAGTCGAAATCAGAATCAATATTGAAGAAACTTAGAAGAAGCAAAGACATAAAGAAGTCAACAATCAAGAGGAAATTGGAGAAAGACCTATGACACTTTGTAGAATACAATAAGGATGTAGATGGAAGCATGGACTCTGCTATATGGAGGGAGTCGATTATATATTTCTAAAATAAAAACATGCAGTCATACATGAAGAAAGGATTACGAGGGAGCTAATCCTATGATCCATTGAAGATGATAAAGTATATATCCATGGTAGCAGCGATGAAAGGCAATACATGTTTAGTTCGACCTTACTAGAAGTCTTCTTCAAAAATAAGCCTTACAGTATCCCTGGTTGTCCATCCACATCCGTGCTCTTATGATGAAAGGAAGAAGTGGAATCTTTAGGGCATGGAATCTATAAGAAACTCCATGGACCCAAGAGCTAAAGAAAAACATGAGGAAGAACATGAAGACTCCAAAGAAGAAAGACAAGCCAAAACAACCAGTCATTGTATCAAGAATCACAAGATTACCAGCCTGATATGAACTCACTAAAATAAATCATGCAAAATAACTGAAAGTTGTGATGAAGAATAGTGTATATGAATGCAAGAATTGCAAGACCCAAAACTAGAGGTTCTCCTAGATGGAGGGAGAAGACTATGATGATTACTTGTTCCAGTAATACCTCTACATGAGTCATTATATCATCCACAATATCCATGGGTTGGAGTTCTACATCAAATGAATGAAAAGATTGTTCTCCATAGAAATTGAACAAAGAGCGTATGAAGTGCAACCTCAAGGCTTTAAGGCATACCATAAAGAGACCCTTGTATGTATATGGAAGAAGAAGAACTTGGTGGAGAACCTCCAATGCATAGAATAAGAGTCGTGAATATTTTCTATAACAAATATATTATATCAAAATGATTGCTCAAAAGATCAGGATGATCGATTGCCAATCCATGACAAAGATCTCATGATGACAGAAGAAGTGCCACATGGATATGTTCTAATTTTACCCTTGCCACGATGTTGTGAGCTAGCAGGAACCAAAGAGGAATCCAACAATGATATATTTTATTGATCAGAGCTATATGAAGCCTTCAGAGAAAACCAGTGTTCCAGACCGAAGTACATTTGAGATCAAGCATTACATTCTCTGTGATGAAGTCCAAAAAGGAGAAAGTGGATATCCAATATATATCTCCACAGATGAGCAAATAAGTGGACATTTTGGTAAAGGTTATGTCTAAGATGAAAGAGTTTGCATACCCAAGATGGAGCTCGTGGAGATGACTTCCTTATTGAAAAAGGAAGAGATGACTCCTAGGTTGGGAGGGATCACTGATGTGTTATTGATTGATGGAAAGTCATTTTTCATTTTGAAAAATGGTTCAGGACGAGAAGTTTCTTTCCAGTTTGGAAAGTGGTTTGAGATTTCTGATAGACATGCATTTTCTAGTTCAAAAAATGGTCCATATCGAACGGTCATTTTTTTAAAGAAAATGGTTCGATGGATTGTTGATGTACCATATATAGTGATTTCCCATTGTGATTAACATGGGGAATGGTCTAGGGAAGTCTCTCTTGTTGAGGGTTACTCAAGAGGACTGACCCATCTCGTCGGACAACGATTTCCCATTGTGGTTAACATGGGGAATGGTCCATTTTGGAGGTTGGTGCAGGACAGTCATTTCCTTAGGAAATGGTCCAGACAGTCATTCCTTAGGGCAGACTCATTCTCTCCTGGTTGCACTTTGTTTCGTGCTGGAGGAATGGACCAAGGTTGGGAATGGTCTAGGTTCAACAATTAGGGATAGCCATTCCTTAGGGCAGACTCGTTCTCTACAGGTTACACTTTTTCTAGTGTAGGAGGAATGGCCCAAGGTGGGGAATGGTCCAGGATTAGAAATCAAGACCATTATTCTTCCTTGCTTGAGAAGAATAGCCCAGATAGCTCATTATTGATGTTTGACCTTCTAAGGGAAGATGCTATTCCAATATCTCACAAGATGTGAGTGGAAGAATGGCCAAGATGATTTAGTTTATATCATAACATTGTTTCTGTGCAGGTTGATATTAGATGATTGTTATGAATACTGTATGTATCTAGACAGTAGATGTACACTATTGTCATGTGTTCCATTGTTTGTGATTGTACGTCACTGATCAAGTACCTGTGTTCTACTTGGTGTGGTAGTGTACCACTGGATTGCAGTTGCGTACTACTATGGATAGACACAGTTGTGTTCTATTGAATGATATTATTCAGATTGCCTTGAAGACTATCAACAATGTTGGAAATGATTATTAGATTGATGGATGATCAATGGAAAAAGATTTCCCAGACGAAAAATGGTCCAAGAAATTTATTCTTCTAGGACATATGTCTGGATTAGAAGAATGTTTGTTGCGTCACTCTATGGTGTGAGTGACTTATCCAACATCATGTCTAATTACTCAGATGGAGTATGGTTCCGAGAGATGATGCAACTAATGACACTAATGGTGATTATGGTGCTCTTTATCTAGTCATGAGATAGTCAATACAACTATGTTGATGCTACCGAGTGAATGGCATGTTTGTGCTCAAAGACCATTACCTGTAATACCTCCCTATCTAGAAGGGAGTGTTGATATTATGGTAGTTGTGGGAGGTATTTACCTCCACGTGTAAACCTGACGTGAATAGAATATTCCAGGAAGCAAGAAGAAACCCTAATGAGTTGGCTAATAACCCTAAAATACATGTCGGCTCAAGAGGATAATTTGTATTAGGTTATTAGCCTCCAAGAGAAGAAGTCAGCTAGAATAAATAATATATACTGAACAGATAGATACCCAGAATGAGAAGTTGGCCCAGAAAGTTAGCCAAAATTAGTATAAATATAGGAGGCCAGTCTTCATTCTAGCAGGCATTCTCGGAATTGCAGAGAAGCACTTGTGCACACTATAGTTTCCCAGTTTGTGCTCAAGGTTGGAGGAGAGTTGTTGTTGCAGCTACTACAACTAGTAGATTACGCTTTGGCTTGGACTATCTCTTGGTTAGGGTTTGTACTATATGATCAGTTCTTGTTTGATGTGTTATCCTTGGGGAAAAGTGCGCTACTCTTTGTTTGGCTATCTTTCTTAGGGTTTTCTTCCCGAATGATTCTCAGTCAAGGTTAAGGTGCTCAAAGCATGGATTCGGCCTATGGTTGGGTGACAATAGTGATATTGTCGATGGTAAAATGAGCACATCCATTCATATTATAATAGAGGTCACGTACATACATGTATTTTAGTATAGACAAGTCATCTACATACACATTCCATAGTATATACATGCCACATACCTATTGATATATTGTATTCTATCTACAAGTTGGGTCTTGTACTTGAGGGTTGGATTCCTCTTCTCAGTTGGTGATGATATCTGTAGGTTGGGTCTTGCATTGAGAGTTGGTGATCTATTTGATTTGGTGTCCTTTTCAGTTGGTGTTGATAAACCCATGAGATTGTAGTATCCTTTAACATATAATACAAAACTTTTACACATATATTTGGTGTTGATTGTGTTCATTATTATGATGGTTCATAGTTATTTATTATTGATGTATGTTGTTGAGATATGTTTACATGCAAGAAATTAAGTGTGAATGGAAGTAATGAGTAATGATTTTGTGAATGGTGATTGATAACTAAATTTTTGTAAGAAGCGAAAAAGAGACTCACACTAATTCCCCCCCCTCCCTTTTAGTGTGGTTGTTGTGTCCAACAATTGGTTTCAGAGAAGGCCTTCATCATAAGCCTTACAAGATTGAAGGAGATTCGTGGACACACAAATGGATGAACATGATTATGAAGTTCATGTATTTGATGAGATGGATTACTCAACATGGAGAATAGAAATGAAATCGTATTTGAAGGAAAAAGGATCAGGCGTTTGGAACAAAGTTGTTGTTGGATTAATTCTCTCAAATAATCAGTCAAAATTTGCAACCCAAAAGGAATCTAAGAAGCACATTGCAGTAGTTTGTGTAGAATCAACCAACATTTATATTATAGATGAAGAGGAAGATTTTTTAAATTTTAATGATTTTTTTTATCTGAGTTAGATGATGTTAGCATGGAAATAGGACATTATTAAATTACTTTTGAGTATCTTGAAAACTACACTAAGGAAATCCTAGAAAATTACCCAAGGCATACAATGTCATTAAAGAAAATGATCAAAGAACAAGAAGAAATTACAAATACTCAATTAGAAGAAAAAGAAGAGATTAAAAGACTAAAGAATGAAATAATTAGTCAAGCAGGAGAAAAGAAGAAGGTAGATGATGAGCTTAGAAAAAACCTTGAAGAGATTAGAGAAAAAATGAAATCAATGTAAATTTGAAGACCCAAATTGAAGAAGCCAAAAGGATAGATGAACTATTGAAGAATCAAGTAAATGAAAAGGAAGAATCATGTCATAAGTTGGAAGAAGAAGTTGTTGATCTCAGAAGGAAAGAAGAGAAGTAAAAAAAATTCATGAACAACTCAACAATCATGGATGAAAAATTGAATTGTCAAAGATCACCAAATGATAAATCTAGTCTTGGATACAACAAGGAGAAACACACTCTGAAGCTAGCACTTCTAAGATGCATGATGTAGGTCCTTCATTGTCAAAGGGTGAAAGTAAATCTTAAAGAAAGGAAAACTTCATAAGATCAGAACAAGGAAGACACCAAGAAGCAAGTCCTACACCTCAAAGAAAGTTCCGAAGAGAGAAGCCTTCAAGGTGGACACAAAAGAAAAAGTATGAAAATGTTTTCAATGGTCATTGTTTCTCATGTAATGAATGTGGTCACAAAGCTTTGGATTGTAGACATTATGTAAGGAAATATGTTGGAAGATTCAATAACATGTTAAGATGTTGGAGATGTAATCTTGTGGGACATATTAATGCACATTGCCACACCATGTAGTGGGTTCGGCCACAAATATCAGGATTGTTGGAACACAAGAAGATAGTCCATGCGGAATGATTCATATGATATGGAAAGAAGAGAATGGAAGAGAGACAATGTTGAAAGGATGGAAGTTGAAAGAACAAGTACTAAGAGTACATGACACTCTCAGAAGTGGATGAAGAAGGTTGAACAACCAGACATGAATGAAGGTATAAATAATCCAGAAAGCTTCACTCTTTATTAAGAATACACGAGATCATGTGGAAGAATTCGTGTACATACATGAGGTGACCTATAGAAAGGTCACATACATATGTGAGATTTCTATGGACCAAGCTGCATACATGTGGAAAAATATTCAAGAAAAGAAGTGTACAGATGCGTTGTGGCATGGTTTGATGGTATAACTCTGTTTTGCAGGGTATAACATAGTTTGTTGCAGGTTTTCATGATTTTATGCTTGCATGTGTGTTTGATGTATGTATGGTGATGAAATATGGTTGAGTGTTGAAGATTATTCTTGAGGTCTATATTGGATGAATGGTACAAACTTTAGTGTGTGGAGTGATTCATTCCTGATAAGGTATATTGTTGGTTATATTCTCAGTGATGTTATGGCACCTTGTCTATGAGATATATCATGATTATGTGATGCTAGCTATAGATATATAATTGATCTATTGAGGGACACTCTTAGTACATGTTTAGAGTTACTATTGGTTGCATAGTACTTGTTGTAATGAATGGTTTTTGAGGCAGATATGCAGGGGTGATTTTAA
>ML781842.1:281523-292506 GCA_009831015.1 Picea engelmannii
AAAGGGCATCACCAAAAACTCGTAATGGCCGTAGTGACACCTAAAGGTTGTTTTTGAGATGTCCTCCTCCCTCATCTTGATTTGATGGTAGCTCGAGCGAAGATCAATTTTTGTGAAATATATAGCTCCATGCAGCTCATCCAGTAACTCATCAGTCCTGGGTATGGGATACCTATTTTTTATCGTCTTTTTATTCAAAGCCCAGAATTCAATGCACATTCTCATCGTTCCATCCTTCTTCTTCACCAAGACTACTGACGAAGCAAATGGGCTTGAACTTGGTCTGATGTGTCCCATGTCTAGAAGCTCCTTGATGGCCTTATCTATCTTGTCTTTATACTTCTTAGGATGCCTATAGGGTGTGGTGATAACAGGCTTATCCCGGGATTCTAGCTCAATGATGTGCTCAAACCCCCTGTCTGGTGGCACACTTGGAGGAATTGGCCCAAACACTTTCTAGTGCTTGTCAAGGATTCTTTTGATCTCTGGTGTGTAATGCACCTTTCCCTTCTCATCCGCCCGTGTTGAGACCTTACATTCCGCTGCATATACAATTTCTTCCCTTATGAATATGGCTTCCATCCTCTTGGCCATGACCACTCTGGCAGAGTTACCTGTCATGCCTCTGAGAACAACCTTTCGTCCTCCTTCCTCCACAAAGTACATTTCCATGGTCTTGTAATTTGTGGTGATGGGTCCTAAAGTGCTAAGCCACTGCACCCCTAGGATGATGTTGGTATCGGGAAGATCCATCTCATACACATCCTGAACTAACTCATGCCTTCCCAAGGTGAGTTTCATACCTGGTATGTATTTGTTACAGGGCATAGTACTACCACCTGCTACCTCCACTTTGAATCCTTCAAACTCTACTGTAGGTATGTGCCTCCTCTTTAGTAATGCTGCATCAATGAGATTGTGGGAAGCTCCTCCATCAATCAGAACTGACACTCTCTGTCCTTGTAAGACCCCTCTCATCTTGAAGGTGTTGAACTTGGGTACCCCACTGATAGATGCCAATGTAGCCTTCTCTCCAGCCGCACAATCTAGTTCTGGAACCTCCTCTTCTGCTACCTCTAACGTTTCAGCCTCCATGTTTTGTATCTGACCATACTCATCCTCTTCTTCATCATCTGAAGTGACATCAATGTAATGTACCTGTCCTCGTCCCATGCACTTGTGTGAGGGATTCCATGGCTCCTTGCATGTGAAGCAGAGTTGCTTCATTCTCAGTTCCCTCCTGGTGTTGTCATCTATTCTACCATGACCCTTGTCATAACCCTTAGGGTCACATCCTCCCTATTTTATTGGAGGCCTTTGATCTCTTCAACCATTGTTAAGAGGTGGTCTGGGTATGAATTTTGGTTTAGCAGCTGGACCCAGATCCATCTTCTTCCAAATGGCTTCATGTAGGCTGGTAGGCTTGAAGGCCTTAACCTAACCCTTCAAGGGTTCCATCAATCCTTCTGTAAAGAGAATCATGAGATTGGTTGGGGACATATCTAGCACCATCACTACCAACCTCTAGAAGTCATCAACGTATGCCTCAGCCGTACCTGTTTGCTTGAGTTGGGTGAGCTCCCAGAAATGTAACTCAAAATCTCCTAGATCAAATCTATCAATGAGCCTCTGAGTGAATTATGTATAGGATACAATCTGGTTGTGTCCAAGTGTGGTGAGCCCATGGTACCACCAGTCGTGGGCCTTTCCATCCAAGTACATAGTGGAAAACTTGATGGCCTCCATCTCTCTCATGGGGTTAAGCTGCAGGTAAGTATCCATCTTTTGCACCCATGCTTGTGCTGTCATCTTAGCCATACCATCAAAGTATGGAATCTCTATCTTCCCTGCCCTTTGCTAAAACTCAAATCTGCCCCTGTGGTTCGTCCTAGGCTAGTTTTTGAATCTGACTTGACAATACTGGTCTAGGGACATCTGTCTTTGAACTTTCATATCCAAGCTATAGTATTCCCTAGTACTCCTGGCTAATTGTTCCACAAAATATTCAACCTATTCATGCTTCCCTTGCTCATCTATGAATGTGGGCATGTATGGTCTGGGGTTAGCTCTGCTACCTAAGTGTTGGCCTAGTGGTTCATCCATGAACACTGGAACGTATGGCCTATGATTAGTCCTGCTACCCATCTGCCCATGGAACGTGCCACCTCCAAGACTTCCTTCAGATCCCGGTGCTTTCTCCGGTTATATCTGACTTCCTTATGGGTTCCACCGGACCCTCCAGCCTCCATATTCCCATACGTATCAGGATCTTTGCCTCGATGGGTTACTTGCATCAGAAGGTCAGTTATCCTAGTTTGGTTCTCGTTCATTTTCTGTAGATTCTCATCAAATTTCTTCAAGGTTTCAGAGATTTCGGCCTGTCACCTTCTGTTGGTTTCCTGATACTCATCCAACTGCCAGACCAATGTGCTTTCTGTGTCGTTCATGTTTTGCTGGAACTTACCAAATTCGGCTACTAAGAGAGCCAAGCCCTGAGGCTCATGGTCGTCTCCTAACCCTTCCATTTCTACCTCTATTTCATTGTTGTTTTTCTTCCTCAGACCCATAACAATTCCCCTGTACTTCTGCATGCACTAATCTCTCCACAAGTTTGGAGGATCGAGGCTCTGATACCACTGTAATGATCCCAAGACAAATTCTTTCTTGGAATCACTAACTACTACTAATTTATTGAGTTATTAAGTGCATACAAGATTCATCAACACATGGAGATCACAATATATTCAAGATGTAGAAGCACAAGCAAAGATCTGATCTTTTTATTATGAGCAATGTAAGACCAATACAATAGATGGTTGATCTAGCATAAACCTCAGATGGCCATACAAGCAATAGATATGAGCTGCTACAAAATGCTCCCGACAATACAAAATAAGCCTCCAAAGGTTGAATATACAATGAAGACTAAATCAAGCAGATCTGAGCCGTACTAATGCTCAACCTCCAAGCTGGAAAGTGCCACATCCTGCTAGAATGTCAAAGCCCTGAATAATTCTTCGCTGCTACCAAAAGTGTCCAATCATCTCGAGAAATATGCCAAATGATAGATCAGGCAACTGTAAGGAAAAGCCAGATGTCCAAATTCCCAAATCCACTCTAAAACCCCGTAGATCTGAATTCTCCACTGAATGGTGTGCCCCACTGGATGACTAAAACCCTAGCTAGTTCAGCCTTGATGAAGGAGGCCTCCAAATTCTCTGAAACTCTCCAATAATATAGATCGGGCTATGAGAATCCCGTGGGAGAAGTTGCGGGCTTGGATCTCAAGAAGATCTCCATAGATCTGAGTTTTACTGAATCACAGGACATCCCCTATGGCTCCATGACGTCCCAATCTGTAGACAAATGTAGAATGATGATAACCCTCCAAAAAATCCCTCAAACTGATGGTCCTGCCCCTGCAAACAAAACCCAACTGTCAGAATGGCCCCAGGCCCTCAGGATAAGCTGGATCGAACCTCCCTCGATAAGCTGGCCCTGAGACTAGAATGGTGTGGAGGAGTCTTTCATCCCCGAGACCAAGATGTGGAACAAGGTGAGTGGATATTTCACCACTGAGTTGCTCACAAGGGTTTGTACAGCAAAACCCCCAAACTGAATGCTCAAGAGCAATAGCAAATGCTAATCCAAAACCAGAATGAATAATAGGTGCACCCCAGCCTCTTACTTATACTTTTCCTTCTAATTCTCTGTTGAGTTAGGATAACTCCTAGGGTTAATCTTCTATTCTTCTGTTGAGTTATCTTTTACTCCTTTATCCTTTTCCTTTCTTAAGTAAACTTAAAAATATAACTTTTAACTTCTTGACTTTTCCCCCCTCAGTGTGATACTATGACCTAGTGGGGGTGCCCAGGCCACTGAGTCTCCTCATCACCTCTCTAAGAGGTGGGGGACATTACAGGTTGCAGAGAGAATCTGTTGAGGTAGAGGTGACGTCTGCATCATTTGTGGTATCAGAGCTTGATTCTTGTTTATAGATTTCAGGCAAGAGAAGCAGGAGGAAAAGGAGCACTCTGATACACATCAAGTGGTATCAGAGTGGGACTTCATCTATAGATTTCAAGTGAAGCGAAGAGAAGAAGAAGACAGAGTGCTAGAGACTCTATGAATGATTGTTTGCAGGTGAGCAGACAGAAGGACAACAATATGGCTACTGAAGGTCGAAGATACGTTGGAAAGAAAAGCCCAGAGCTGATGAGCGCTGCTTAAAGGGAGAAAGAACTTGTCGACATCAGGGCAAGGATGGATGAACTTGCATTTGAGATGCAGCAGAATGCCAAGTTGATATGGGTATATGAATGGCCCATGGGTAAGCCAAAGATAAAATGGCCAGTCAAGCAACTGATGGTCATAAGACAGTGTAAATTGTTAAGAGGGTGGTTGAGGCATGCTGAAAACCTCAACAGACCAAAAGAAAGGGTTCAGATATGTGAACTGGAGACTGGGAGAAATCTGAGTGAGGCTGAGGATGAAATTGGATCGACTAAATATCTCAAGCACTGCCAGGAGGGCAGAGAAAAAATTCTCAATTTCCAGGTGGGAAAAGGGTTGAGATCACTGCATAATCTCACAAACTGTCAAGAGGATAGTCAGGGAATTTCACATTGCCAGGTGGGAAATGGATCGAGATTGTTGCGGGATCTCATAGACTACGAGGAGGGCAGCAGAAAGTTTCCAATTTTCCAGGTGGGAAAGGGAACAGAGATGGGATCCATTGATTCCATAGATTGCCAGGAGGGTAGCAAGGAAATCCCATATTGCCAGGTGGGAAGGGATAAGAAAATGAGATTTTCTAAGGGTATCATAAACTCAGAGGTGAGTTTGAATCAATAGATGAAGCTGATAGAGGAGGAGGATCACAGGATCCTTCTAATGATTTGGGGAATTGAAATATTCCTACTATTTTCCCAAGAGGAGGCATAAATCTGTGTTGCAGATGCAGCAACAACAGAAGGACATCCAGCTGAGACTATCAGAGAAGAATTGGAGAATACTTTGGAAGCTACCCAAGAAGAAGAAGAAGAAGATGAGCATTTTGAGGAATGGCTCAATGTTTTCAGCTAGGAAGATGAGGATGCTGCAACACTGAAGCTGACAGCAGAAGAAGTCGAAGAGTAGGCAGATAGATTGATCACTCCATGGGAGATGGAGCTAGAGATGCTAGAGGATTGGATGAAAAATCCAGAGCCAACAGGAGAACTGGCAGAAGTTGATTTGTTAGAGAAGGTGATTGAATAGTAGGTTAGTCAAGGGGAGACAATAGAAATGAACTTTGCAGCAGGGTGGCAAGTTAAGGCCATAGAAGAAGATGAAGAAGATGGCACGGGAGATCATGGTGATCTACCCAATTGCAAAAAAAATTTGTAGATGAGGAGACTGCAAAAGTAGAGCCAACCACTGGAGCAGCTGGACGAAGTGATCGAGAAGATTTGGGAGCTGATGATCCGGTCCGAAAGGACTGCCAGCAAGGAGAGGCTGAGCATGAGAGAAGCAGCAGCAGCAAGGAAGTGGAGCAAGGAGACAACTCCAGAAGATGATTTGGGATATAGGAGGATTTCCACAGCTGAGAGAGGAAGCTCATAAGCAGGAGCTCATGAATTTTACAGCTCAGGAGTATGATGCAGGAGCATCTCTCCACGTCATCTAGCCAGCCATCCAACCATGTCAGCGGTTTCAAATCGTGTGTTGAAGAGAGGCACAACCCTCATTTTCAATTTTGAAATTGAATGTAATTAAATGTATTAGGTTGTTGAGCCGTGAAGCCGTGCTTTGCACAGGCGTAGAATAAGTAGGCCTTTAATGCTTTGAAGGCTAAGATCTAGATCTGATTTTCAGACTAGACAACCCATTTAATTCCATTAAATAGGGTAGGTTAGTTTGGAGGGAAGAGCTTGAAGAGCCCCCTCATGTAAAAGATCAATTTCGATCTCATTTTGTAAGTAGTTGTAATAGTCGAGAGAGCAGAAGAGAAGG
Source organism: Picea engelmannii (assembly GCA_009831015.1). Classification (NCBI taxonomy): domain Eukaryota; kingdom Viridiplantae; phylum Streptophyta; class Pinopsida; order Pinales; family Pinaceae; genus Picea; species Picea engelmannii. The sequence goes on from ML781842.1 coordinate 287,518, forward strand.
AGCCAAGACTCTGTTAAAGTTTGAGCTCGAGAACACTCTTGTAAAAACATGCATTTTCCATTTAATACAAAGAACAATAGTTTTTCCTGCATAGTCCTTGTGTTGAATGAGTGTCTGTGTGTGTTCTTATTATGCTGTGAATGTATGTTGTGGTTGTGCATTTGCAGGTTGTTTGATTTTAGGTAGAGGTCTTTGAGGCTTCACAATAGGAGGGTGTGACAGAACACTGTGGGTTCTATAGGCCGTGCACACAGATGCACTTTTGAACTTTGCGGATTCAGACAATGACATGCTAAGTGGGCACAAGAGATGAAATCATCAACTCAAGGGAGACCTGTGAGGTTGTTGAACACCTCATGAGGCAAGTCTGTGTAGAAGAGACACAGTTGAAGACAGAAACTTTGTTGTGAGTTCTGTAAATCTCTGCCAAGTGGGCAATGAGCCAGTGAAAGGAGTGCACAGAGGAAGAACTCTGTTGTGAGTTTATAAGAAGACAAAATCTCTGAGGAGTTTTGTATAACTCTGCCAGGAGGGCATTGAGTCAGTGTGAAGACAGGCACAAGAAAAAATAACTCTGATTTGGTGAAGTGTCGAAGAAGTCTGAGTGCAGGTTTCATGAACTTAGAGGTTTGCAAGGTGAGAGAAAAGGATTGGATGCTCCAAATCACGAGTGGCGAAGTTGCGAGGAGCGGAGACAGCCGTAGGATCTAGGTCGTGGAGGACCATTAGATCAGAGCCTCATCACGCGTATCACGCATTCGGAGGTTCAGAGGTTGAGAGAACCTCTTCTCGACACCAAAAGTCGCGAAGTGTCGAAGGGAACATGTGACAAAACCACAAGGTGGGGCCCACGTGATTGACAGGTGGACATGTGTTGCCTGGAGAAGGGAGTCAATGCTTCGTTGATTTCTTGTGTCTCGGGGATTCGCAGGATTAGAGCATGCGAGCTCGACACTACAACTCATGAAGTTGCTATTTGTGAGAGGAGCTAGTGTTTATCCTAGCCAATGGTCACACATAGAGAGTGATGACAAGGAGGAGCCATACCCATATCGGCATTTCGGGTATTGTAAGATTGGAAAGGAAGAGTTGGGAGTTTCGACTCACGAACTCACGAGGTCGCAATATTGTGACAAGGACTTTGGGTTAGGCCCTTGGTCATAGGCACTGTGGTCACTTTGGAAAGGTGGAGCTCGTGCCTAGTGTTGTTCGCATAGGGGAGTTTCCAAAAGGACCTATGGATCGATTGGAAGGAGATTCCAGCAGGGAATCAAAAGAGCCGCTTCGGCTCCTAAAATAGATTGAACGATCCTTAAGACCAGGAGGTCGCACAGAGAATCTGTCGAGGTAGAGGTGACGTCTGCATCATTTGTGGTATCAAAGCTTGATTCTTGTCTGTAGATTTTAGGCAAGAGAAGTAGGAGGAAAAGGAGCACTCTGATACACATCAACGGGTATCAGAGCAAGACTTCATCTGTAGATTTTAGGTGAAGCGAAGAGAAGAAGAAGACAGAGTGTTGGAGACTCTGTGAATGATTGTTTGCAGGTGAGTATATAGAAGGACAACGATATGGCTACTTAAGGCCAAATATACACTGGAAATAAAATCCCAGAGATGATGAGCGCAACTGAAAGGGAGAAAGAACTTGCCGACATCAGGGCAAGGATGGATGAACTTGCATTTGAGATGCAGCAGAATGCCAAGTCGAGATGGGTATATGAATGGCCCATGGGGAAGCCAAAGATAAAATGGCTAGTCAAGCAACTGATGGTCATAAGACAGTGTAAATTGTTAAGAGGGTGGTTGAGGCATGATGAAAACCTCAACAGACCAAAAGAAAGGGTTCAGATATGTGAACTGGAGACTGGGAGAAATTTGAGTAAGGCTGAGGATGAAATGGGATCGACTGAAGATCTCAAGCACTTCCAGGAGGGAATAGAAGAAATTCCCAATTTCCAGGTGGGCAAAGGGTTGAGATCACTGCGGGATCTCACAGACTGTCAAGAGGACAGCCAGGGAATTTCACATTTCTAGGTGGGCAATGGATCGATATCGCTGCGGGATCTCATAGACTGCCAGGAGGGCAGCAGAAAGTTTCCAATTTTCCAGGTGGGCAAGGGAACAGATATGGGATCAGTTTATTCCATAGACTTCCAGGAGGGTAGCAAGGAAATCCCATATTTCCAGGTAAGCAAATGAGACTGTCTGAGGGTCTCATAAACTTAGAGGTGAGGTTGAATCAGTAGATGAAGCTGACAGAGGAGGTGGATCAGAGGAGCCTTCTAATGATTGGGGGAATTGAGATATTCCTACCATTTTCCCAAGAGGAGGAAGAAATATGTGTTGCAGATGCAGCAACAACAGAAGGATAGCCAACTGAGACTATCAGAGAAGAATTGGAGCAGAGTTTGGAAGCTGCCCAAGCAGAAGAAGAAGAAGATGAGAATTTTGAGGAATGGCTCAATGTTTTCAGCAAGGAAGCTGAGGATGATGCAACACTGAAGCTGACAGCAGAAGAAGCCAAAGAGTAGGCAGATAGATTGATCACTCCATGGGAGATGGAGCTAGAGATTCTAGAGGATTGGCTGAACAATCCAGAGCCAGCAGGAGAAATAGAAGAAGTTGAGCTGTTAGAGAAGGTGATTGAACAGCAGGTCAGTCAAGGGGAGACTATAGAAATGAACTTTGCAGCAGGGTGGCAAGTTAAGGCCATAGAAGAAGATGAATAAGATGGCATGCGAGATCATGGTGATCTGCCCAATTGCAGAAAAATTTTGCAGCTGAGGAGACTGCAAAAGTAGAGCCAACCACTGGAGCAGCTGGACGAAGTGATCGAGAAGATTTGGGAGCTGATGATCCGGTCCGAAAGGACTGCCAGCAAGGAGAGGATGAGAAAGAGAGAAGAAACGGTAGCAGCAGCAACAACAACAAGGAATTGGAGCAAGGAGACAGCTCCAGAAGATGATTTGGGATCCAAGAGGATTTCCACAGCTGAGAGAGGAAGCTCATGAGCAGGAGCTCATGAATTTTGCAGTTGAGGAGTATGATGCAGGAGCATCTCTCCACGTCAACCATCCAGCCATTCAGCCACGTCAGTGGTTTCAAATCGCGTGTTGAAGAGAGGCGCAACCCTCGTTTTCAATTTTCAAATTGAATGTAATTAAATGTCCTAGGTTGTTGAGTCGTGAGGCCATGCTTTGCACAGACGTAGAATAGGTAGGCCTTTAATGATTTGAAGGCTGAGATCTAGATCCGATTTGCAGACTAAACAACCCTTTCAATGCCATTGAATAGGGAAGGTGAGTTTGGAGGGAAGAGATCGAAGAGCCCCCTCATGTAAAAGATCAATTTTGATCTCATTTTGTAAGTAGTTGTAATATTCAAGAGAGAAGAAGAGAAGGAGCTGAGACTCTGTTAATGTCTGAGCTCAAGAACACCCTTGTAAAAATAGGCATTTGAAATTTAATACAAAGAAAAACAGTTTTTCCTTCATAATCCCTATGTTTAATGAGTGTCTGTGTGTGTTCTTATTATGTTGTGAATGTATGTTGTGGTTGTGCATTTGCAGGTTGTTTGATTTCAAGTAGAGGTCTTTGAGGATTCACACCAGGAGGGTGTGATATAACACTGCAGGTTCTGTAGGCCGTGCACACGGATGCACTTCTGAACTCTACGGATTTAGACAGAGACATGCCAAGCAGGCACAAGAGCTGAAATCATCAACTCGAGGGAGACCTGTGAGGTTTTTGAACACCTCATGAGGAAAGGTTGTGTAGAAGAGACACAGTTGAAGATAGAAACTCTACTGTGAGTTTTGTAAAGCTCTACCAGGTGGGCATTGAGCCAGTGCAAGAAGTGCACAGAGGAAGAACTCTGCTATGAGTTCAGAAGAAGATAGAAGCTCTGAGGAGTTCTGTATAACTCTGCCAGGAGGGAATTGAGTCAGTGTGCAGACAGGCACAAGAAGAAAGAACTCTTTGAGTTCTGTAATTAGAAGAAGAATCCACTGAAGGATCTTCACAAGGTTGTTGAACACCCTGACCACTCAACAAGAGGTTGCTTGATTAAAGGATAGCTAGGAGGGCATCCAAATTCTCCATCTAAGGGAGAAGGGAAAAGGACCAAGTTCCTTAAGAGTCTGAGTTTTAGAAAATATCAGAAGAGATAGCACCTTTGTGTGCATGAAGACTCTGCAGAGGTGTAGAAGTCGCAGAATCCTATTGAGGATTCGAAAGGATAAGCTCAGGAGGAGTAGCGTCTTTGAGAATGCAGGCGAGACCCAAGGTGAAGAGCTCACAGGGAAAATAAACAAAGGCTGAGGCCTTTGAACATTTGAAATTCTTCCAAGTCCGGGAAGAAAGCGCCAAAGCTCAGGAGGAGCACAACTGCCATCGGATTCATTCGAAGAGATCTGGACCATTGAAGATTTCACATACAGGAAGTAGCAGTAGGAATGCAAGAGCTAAAGAGACTCTGAGCCATTGGATCTCGCTCAGAATAGCCAACAACCGTCAGATTTTTCGAGAGGAGCTTGAGGTTTAAACCCTTGTAAGCAGAGAAAAAGTCCTGAAGGAGTATCGTATCGGGAATTCGACATTTGGGAGTTCGGGACTCTGGAGGATGAGAGTCCGAGCCCTCGAAATCAGAAATCTCGAAAGGGAAAATTAGATCTGAGTCGTCCGTCTATGGGAGGATGCGTGTCGTGAGATCATCTATTTCGGCGATTCAGACACCGGGAGTTAGAGAAGGAAGTCTCTGGACTTCAGGAGTGGCGAAGTCGCGAAGAGATCAGGACCGTCCATCTGAGGACGACAGGTGGTATGTTAAGAACCAAACATCAATATGGCATAGAAAAACCTCAGAAAAAGTACTCAACGCCTTGAAAAAGAGATAATTTCAGATAATAAGCCTCTTCGAGGGGGAAACCTCCTTTTACCCCACTTAAATGTTCAAGTACAAGATGATTCAAAATGAAAATGTCTCCTTGG
>ML781842.1:297775-373447 GCA_009831015.1 Picea engelmannii
TAATTACAACTAATGGCCTAAAGCCGACATAAATAAAATAACATTACTAATCTAATATGCCCCAATTAAGGGGTAATAAATAACATTACTAATCTAATATGCCCCAATTAAGGGGTAATGAGCCAATATTAGGGCTTAACATGGTAGCAATCGCAGGGTCGACAAAGTGCCGAAGAAGTCTGAGTGTAGTCTTCGTGAACTCGGAGGTTCGCAAGGTGAGAGACCAAGGATTGGATGCTCCAAGTCATGAGTGGCGAAGTCACGAGGAGCGGAGAAAGCCGTAGGATCCAAGTCACTGAGGACCATTGGATCCGAGCCTCATCGCGTGTATCGCGCATACAGAGGTTCAAAGGTTGAGAGAACCTTTTATTGACACTAGAAGTCGTGAAGTGCCAAAGGGAACACGTGGCAGAACCACAAGGTGGGGCCCATGTGATTGACAGGTGGACACACGTTGCCTGGAGAAGGGAGTCAATGCTCTGTTGATTTCTCGCATCTCGGGGATTCGTGGGATGAGAGCACGGGAGCTCGACGCTACAACTCATGAAGCTGCAAGTTACGAGAGGAGGTAGTGTTTATCCTAGTCGTTGGTCACACATAGAGAGTGCTGACAAGGAGGAGCCATACCCGTATCAGAATTTCGGGTATCATAAGATTCGAAAGGAAGAGTTGGGAGTTTCGACTCATGAACTCGCAAGGTCGCGAGATTGTGACAAGGACTTTGGGTTAGGCCCTTGGTCACAGGCACTGTGGTCACTTGGGAAAGGTGGAGATCATGCCTAATGCTATTCGCCCAAGGGAGTTTCCGAAAGGACCTGTGGATCAATTGGAAGGAGATTCCAACAGGGAATTGAAAGAGCCGCTTTGGCTCATAAAATATATTGAACGATCCTTAAGATCGGGAGGTCGCGCAGAGAATCTGTCGAGGCAGAGGTGACGTCTGTGTCACAGGGCCTGATACAGACCCTTCCATCCCTTATCTGTACTCATATGATCGGTGGCTATGACCACAGGCCTTATCAGAGAGGTGCTCATCGGCTTTCGCGATTCGGGAAATCGCGATGCATGCATTTCCCTTTCTCTCTTGTCTTTCGAAGGGTTGAAACCCAAAACAGATCTAACCGCTTAACGAGATTAACAACAACCCAGGTTAAGTCTAGGTACCCTAGCCAGGATTTCACATAACGGAATTTCGGAAGGTGAAATGACAGGAGGACTTACCATCAAGTATCCCGGGTGTCGAAACACCAAAATACCATATCTCGTCTGCACTATTATTATTTTGAGGTTTCACACTTTGGGTTTTCGGGACTGGCAGGTACAAGAGAGCTTGCCAATAGGTATCTCGGGTACCGAATTATCAAAACCCCCAATATTATCCATGCTAAGCCATTTCGCCACTTCCCCTTTCGGGATTTCTCATTAAGTGAGAACAAGGGGTCTCACTCCTAGGTTTCCCAGAAGTCAAAAATGCGGAGTCATCAAAACACTAAACATGCTCCACTATTTCGGGGTTTCCTCCATTGGGATTTCGTGAATCGGGATTTCGAGACTGACGAATACATGGGGCCCGCACTTAGGTACCCCGTGTGCCGAAATACCGAAGTATAATAACTTCTCCAAACCCTATTTTTCAGGACTTCGTAAGTCGGGATTTTGGGATTTGCGAGTACAAGTGAAACTTACCCTTGGGTCTTCTGGGTTCCAAAAATCCAAAATCCCGAATCAAGTCACACTATGCCAATTCGGGATTCCACGAGTTGGGTTTCGTATATTGGAACATCGCAATACAAGAGGCCGAAGCTTCATGCTCCTCGACTACCCAAATGCCAAAAAGATGATACACCCGCTCATCATACACTTGACCAAATTCAGTGTTTCGCAGTTCGAGATTTCGCAACTAGTCGGTACAAGGGACCTTATCCTTGAATATCCCAGTTCATGAAATATCGAACATCAATACTTACCCATGCTGGTCCAATTCCGGGTTTCGCGAATCAAAGTTTAATGACGTGCGCAGACAGGAGGTCTCGCACCTAGATCTTCTGGGAGCCGAAACTCCGAGATACAAACTCTTAAACCTACGCATCTATTTCGAGATTTCACCCATCGACATTTCATGGGTCGGGGATTTGGGACTTGCCAGTACAAGGAACTCGCCTCTAGATATCCCGGGTATCAAAACTCTAAGGTATTATAACTTCTCCATACTATTATAATTTTGAGATTTCGCAAGTCGGGGTTTCGCGACTCGCGAGTACAAGGAAATACTCCCTTGGGTATTCCAGGTTCTGAAACACTGAAAATTCCTAACTCATCCACATGCCATCATTTCAGGTTTTCGTGAATCAGGGTTTCAGGCCTTGTGAGTACAGGAGAACTCACACTTAGGTACCCCGGGTGCCGAAACTCCAAAAACTAATAACTTACCCACATGCTAGCATTTTGGGATTTCATATGTCGGGATTTCACGAGTCGTGAGGACAAGTGTTCTTACCCTCTAATCTCCCAGGTGCCGAAAATCCGAAACGCTTACTGGCCGTGACATGTACTCTACAGTTGGACGGTCCAAGTACTCCCATGGTTCTTGGAATCGATGGTCCCGATTTCTTCGCTATTTACGAAGGTTAAAAATGGGTCGAGTCATTAACGCATTCATTCCTTCATCCAATTTAACAGTCATAACATACCTTAGATCCTCCGAAAGGATCTCATTCATGCATTTAGCAAGAGGAAGGGTATCCTGGGTACTGAATGATCGAAAGGTCCTTAATGCATCCACACGCTGTCATTTCGAGATTTCGCGGGTCGGGGGTTCGGGACTCGTGAGTACAAGAGGACTCACACCTAGATACCCCAGGTGAGAAAAGTCTGAAATATCGAAGTCTAAGTATACCATTCTCTCCCGTGCAGGATTTTAAAAACTATGCCATTAATTCCTTCTTTAGTCCCTTGGGTAAATTTCACCAGGTTTGAAGACCCGACTAGAAGGTCCTCTTAAAATCTCTGAGCTATTAGCTTCTGTGACTGGTAGTGAGCAAGCTCAAGGTTTTTACTGTGACGACATTCCTTTCTAGGCACTTACCCTAACTCTATAGAGTGAGGGAACTTTCCCGAAAGGATGTCCCTATGGGGGAAAGGAATCTATCCAGAGTATTACATGAGGTAAATAAGGGAACAATTTCTCGAGAGCAGACCTGAAAACTGCACTTATTCATTAAATATATATATATGTATAAGCTATATGCGGTAGTTCCGCTATAAGCATGCAACCACCATTTCTGATCAAAACACCATACAGACAGTATTATACTAAAATCATTCATAATTTCACAAACCATGAGCATACATGTCAAAATATTTAAATTCAAGATACAAGATATAACACTTATCAGAAAACACTGGGTTTGATGCAACTGTTGAGAAGGGTGCTCTTTTCCACCCAACTGTAGGCTTAGCGACTCCGAATGGATTTACCACTAGCCACCTCCGAGCTAGACCACGATCCTTGAGACTCTCTGTTATTGGATAAATCCGTAAGTGCGGACACTAACCGATCTCCCTAGATCCACCTGGATCTAGAACAAAGCAAGACAGAACATGACTCTTTCCCTAGATTTTGACCATTGAATTAAATAGAAGGCAAGAACAAATAACATACCTTGTTATCACTTCCTATGGTCTTTGTTGCTCCCTCTTCACTCCAGTGCTCTTGTGCAGTCAAGACCAAGACAACACAAACCAACCAAAGTGAAGAAAGCACAATCTATTCAATAGTCAATCTATGTATATGATCAAAGAATTATACAATAAAGTGGAATTAGCTTTACGGGAAAGGGACATATTACTGTATCATATTAATGGAACGTAAATATTACAACCTGAGCCTTGATGTTACAAACTTCCTTTCGATGGCCCTTGGCTCCGACACACACACTTGCTCACTTGCATGAAGAAGATCAACTCTTTTGGATAAACTTGCTGAAGTCTCCAAGCTATTGCTCAAGCACAATCCTTCACACAATTCTTTCACCAATTCTCCAATGAATCTTGCTTAACCTTCTTCATGAGAATTCACTCAATATATAGGAGAGAATGAATTAATTACTTGGATAAGAATGATCCCAAAATATCAGGGAATCTAGTACTAGGATAACCATTCAAATGCTATCTTATCCTTCTAGAAGACTCCCTTCTAGAAGCATTGAGAATTCATCTTTTTCCTTGATTTAGAAAGAGTTCGCACCCTAGCAGTTCAACACAGTGCGAACTTCTTGCACCCTGGCTTAAGGCAGCCTGCGAGAATCATGCATTCTCACAGGCAAATATACTAGCAGCCTGTGAACAATCTTCAAAAATGAGTTTTCTGGAAGAGATGAAAATAACTTTTTCTCAGGAGAAAGTTGTTATGAAGAGCCTGAGTACACCATCATCAATACATCATCATTATGACCAAAATCATGGGTAACAGAATTCCCCCCAAAGTATGAGGTTGGAACCAATGACAACCAATAGACTTTGTAAGCTGCATGTGTGTGTCGGGAACCAGGAGAACACCTAATCGGAAACCCTACGAACAGCCAAGCATCTGCAGAATATCATATATATCAATTCTAAGGTAGGCATTCCCATACTTAGATCACAGACTGATGACATTATAGACATGGGTCATGGCCACCAATCATACACTGTGGATCCATGCCGTCAAAATATCACATAGCCACTAGAATACATTGTGGATCTATGCGAGAAATTCAAATTGAGACGACATAGCCACGAGACATACACAGTGGATCTATGTGTCAGATTATACATACTCCATCACAATCTAGAAAAAAGAGATGATATCGAGGGTCTTCAATCTCTTCGCCCAAAGTATGAATCTAACCATGTGATTACATATGTTGAAGTCGAACATGGTAGAAACCACTTGATTACCGATCATTGATGAAACCGTTAACAAGTGCGAGGGAAATCACCATTGATGTCAATGACTCCCAAGGTACCATAGTACAATCCATCGAGTGTGAATAAATGAGTTGAAGTCTAACATCCAATGGAATCTTTCGATCAGGGGTCAATGATGTAAACCCACTGTCGAAAGCAAGGAAACCTGCCAGTGAGGCATGCAAGCTCCAAGGTACCAAATAATTTCTAAGTCTTGATTCCGGATAATGAGCTGAAGTCGATGGAACAAAACTCGTCATAGGAGGGCCTTGATGTATCCCCCATCAATGACACAAAATGAGTAACAGATTTTGAAGGTGAAACAGAGCATGATGTGAATTGGACTGGACACAGGGAAGGTCGGCATGCAGAGAATGGATAACTGTATATGGCCGACTCAATATAGGTTTCAGATGGACTTCTCTTGAACATATGAATGACACGACCAATGATTTGGCAGTATTGACTCAAAGATGACATAGGGAATGACCTTGTAGCAGATCGAATGAGAGACAAATGGATTTCCAAAACCGGCTTCATATGACGAATAGGGGTTGTCAGGTTTAAGAGCGACACTTACTGCCAATCAATACGAATATGAAAACATATCCCTTTGCCAAATTTTCCCCCACCGTTTCTGGCGAGTACCTCTTTATTTTTATGAAAGCTTGAGGAGGATAACATATGCTTGTTGATGTAAGCTCATCCTTCAGACGAGTCCCTCGGAGTATTTTTAACGAACCCTAAGAAGGAGTGGTTCGGTCCCATCACGGGTCTGGCAATGTTTGTTTAACAAGTCCAGAGCTAGAAAACTCGAAGGTTTTTCAAGATTATAGAGTTTGGAAAAACACTTAAAAGAGAACTCTCTCAGTTCCTTTTTCGTAAAATAGTCTGAATGAGACCGAAAAAGAGATAAATTATCGCTCATCAGACACTTACTTCAAATACTTTATCGAGCGTGAAAATAGCAAGGTCGCTCGGCTATCTTTTCATGTTTGGAGAGTCTGAAAAGAGCTTAAAGAGGACTCCAGGGGGGTTCCTTTTTTGTATAACCTTGTTGAGCCTGAAAAAGTGATAAAAGTATACTCGGTTACATTCTCATTGATTTACGAGCATGATAAAGAACAAATACTAAGCTCGGTAACTTATTCTCATGTATTTATGAGCATGAGAAAGAACAAAGACTAAGCTCAGGATTGTTTTCATTTTTATGCAAGCTTTAAAACAAAACAAAACTATGCTTGGGATAGATTTTAATTTTTACACAAGCTTAAAAACTAAACAACACTATGCTTGGACTTGGTTTCATTTTTACACAAGCTTGAACCAGAGGAAACTATGCTTGAGGTAAGTGGTTTCATTTTTACACAAGCTTGAACCATAGAAAACTATGCTTGGACTTCCCAACGCATAACACATGGATGGTGGGTACTTAGCCCCCATCTTAAGAAACTAGTGGCTTAACTTCAACATCAATTCCATAGGCTGAGGCAGATGCCCCCCAAGCTTTGTTTCATCCAACGAAAAAGGAGGAGGAAAATAAGCTTCAAATACTAGACGAAGGACTTGACTCAAATAGAGAGGGGGAAAGTTATTTCATTTTTTAATGAGCTTGACATAGAAACAAGAACTATGCTCGTAACCTCTATTTCATTTTTTAATGAGGTTTCTACAGAGATGAAAAAACTATCCTCAAGTGGTTTCATTTTTTAACGAGCTTGAAATTAGAAAACTATGCTCAAAGACCTCTATTTCATTGTTTTAATGTTGTTGCCTCAGAGACGCAAAAACTATCCTCAGAACCGTTGTTTCATTTTTTAACGAGGTTGTAGCAGAGACGCAAAAAACTATCCTCGAATGGTTGGACCTCTCTTATTGATGATGGATTCGAAGAGGACAATTCTCTGGAATGACACCATGTCAGGGGACAAAACTCGGTCATGGCTTCCAAGAGGTCTTCATTGGAAGGAAGAAACACACTCTGGAAGGACACCATGTCGAGGGTCACGACAGGAGTAAAGAGATCAGGCTCTAACAACCCTATCAAAGAGATTACCATGTCAACTAATGGATCTAAGTCATCAGAAGTTGAAGCCATGGGTGACAATGCCACATAATTGACCTGTGGCGGGGGCGATACCATCTGCATATAAGAACCATTTAGGGAGGCAATCCAGGTGGGGTCAATGAATGAAAGTTGATCAACAGTCAAAACCCGTCCATCATGAGGGAAAGATATCACACGAAAAAGAGTATACACAATAGCTTTCATGGCATAGACATAATCTCACCCAAGGAGTAAAGAAAAATCCAAGGGGTCTTGGATGACCATGACATCAATAAAGACAGTTTTCCCTCCCAAAGTTATAGGAAACTGAGGAAGGGTCCCTAAAGTTTGACTGGTTCTTCTGTTAAAAGCTAACAGATTCTGTGTAACCGGCACAAGTGGAGGATAACCCAAATCTTGCCAAGCAATAGAGGACAAAATACTAACGGATGAACCTTCATCTATCAACGTCTAAGAAACATCTCGACCACAAACTTGCACTGTAATCTGGAAAGGAATGGAAGAGGGAAGATGAGGTCTAGTTAGCACACCCCAATCAAAATTGATGGCCTCATTATTTGGAGGGGGCTGATGGGAGAAGGAGGAATACCCCTCGGAACGGGAGATTCTGTATCAATGAGAAAAACATGGGCAGTATCGGGTTTACTCTCTAGCGGGAGAGTAGGATCGATCGAGGATGGGATCAGATCGACCTCTTCAGTTTCATTCTCCAAGGGGAGAATGGGGCTGACAGGTGGAAATGGATCGACCGCTGGGGTTCCACTCTCTGAGGGGAGAGTGGGATTGATCGATGATGGTATCGGATCAACCACTTTGTCAACTGGTTCAACTGAGGATGTGACTAGATTGACGACACGATCAACCGGATTGACCGGTAAAGGGATCAGAGTGATCATTCCATCAACTACAGATGGGTTGAGAGAAAGCTTGCGATAAGCGACTGGAAGTTGAGGCTGTGAAATAGTCATGTCTTCTAGGAATTTTGAGGCTTCGTCCATATGAGGGAAAAGGTGAGTGAGATGACTCCGTTTGCATAACATACACAGGAACTTAACTCTACTTTTCTTCTTCCCAACCATATCATGACTTGTTGATGGGGGGTTGTCATCATGTTGTTCAGAGGCTAATGACATAGGTTGGCGAGGATGCGTAGACCATGCTTCTATAACCTTGGATAGACCCGAGCATTCCTTAAGAAGATGGCTATCCTTACAAAGCCTGCAAGGGTACTTGGGCTTATGGGTTGTTTAGTTGATCTTGACATCATCAACACTCCCAGCACGATTAACAGTAACTGGTTTTTTTCCAACATGTTTGATAGTGGATGGAGGTTTTGACCCTTGTGGAACTTTATTCTTCTTAATCTTCCTGTCCTTCTTCTTCATATTCACCAGGTTACTAGCTTCAGAACTTTCACTCAACAAAGAAGATGAAATGGAAGGAAACATTTCAATTGAAGAAGGTGAAGAAGACCTTACTGGTGAAGAACGTGAAGGATCAACATGAGGTTGATGTTCTTGGGGGAAAGTTCTTGTGATTGAAGCACTAACTGCATTCGGGATTACATGAGTGGAAAAAAACCACACCGGCAATCCAATTGTGAGACCTGGAAGGCTCAAAGTAGCGATGTGAGGAAGACCAATGTTCCATAAGAAGGAAAAACAAAAGGTTCCCCTGGAGTAGAGGTTCCTCCATTGGTCATTTCGGGAACTGACACCATTAAAAACAAAAATCCAATCTAGAGTCCGCTAAGGAAAACAAACAGTACACGCTAAAAATCTAGGAAGCAAGCAAACAAACAAAACCTTCTCACCATGAGCACACTAGTTGGTGATGAAATCCAACGTTGCGGGAACAAAGTAAGAAGGGGCTGAGATAGAGCAGGTGGAAAAGTTACGTTGAAAACCTGCTTAACGGACTTACACCCTGGTGCAAGATCCCACACATAATCGTGGGTATACCCTCCAAGGAGCCCGAGTGAGTTTGGCCAACGTCGATTCCAAGTACCGTGAAGACTTTCCCCTCCACAGTCACCTCGTGTAAAGAACCTAGAGAGATAGGCCACTAAGGTTACCACAAACAACAATGATGCCTGGGGAAACAGTCGACAATCCGATCCACACACAAGGGCAGGGTATCTAGCCCGAAATCAACTTGAGAAGCTTCCACTCATCATTATGGGTATACCTTCAAGTGACCCCCGTAATGCGTGCAAACTCTACACCAAGACCAACAAAGCAGGGTGAGTAACTCTGTCAGTCTCAATGCAACCTCGTGATTGACCCTTATGTTAGAAGGGCTTCCCAGGACAAAATGTAATAAGTGGATTTAACCGCTCCTTAACTCAAGATTCTATGTTTGTTTGCAACTTTGGAAAGTTATCTTTCTCACCTATTCCAAATCCCTACAACTAATCTAATGTAGGTTTGCTACCAGAAAATATAAAAATGTCTAATCAATTTTTATAAGCACTTTATTTTATGGCTTTTGTTACTCAAAAGGAAGATGGTGTGGACAATATGGTGTTTTGATCGACTCGAAAATTATGCAAAGATATGAAGATGCAATCTTTTCATTTCGATGAAAGCTATGCTACGAGAAGGAGAAAACATTTATCATTCCCAGATGCACAATGTCCCAAAATCTTAAAGTTCATCAATATCAAGATTCTCAAGAAATGAGAAAAAAGGTACTAAACACTAATGCATGATTCATGGCCCCCCCCAGCCATGAGGGGGGAAATTTTTCATAATTTAAGATAAAAAAATGCCAAGAATCATGCAATTTCGCTACTTGAAATGCAAGGATGCCCCCAATCTAATATAAAGCAAGAAATTAAATCTTTTTGTTTCAAAATTTTCACTAAAAGAAATAATGAATTTTCTTAAAACAAAGAAACCCAAACTAGTCTTTTCGATTGCATAAAAAAGGATCTTTCAAACCATAAGCAAATGATTAAGACCAAGAAAAATCAACTTTCAACCAATCATTGGTTCTTAACTAATCAAACACACTCAGAGTTTGAAGTTAGAGAGAATGGTTTTGCCAAGACAAGTCAAGAAATGAAAGTCAAGACAAAAATGACAAGAAAAGCCTTGCAATCCGAAGACTGTCCATGCACGCAAATGAAGACAAGAAAGACACCAATCAATGGTCCAAGAAACACTTATGATGCACCTTGACTGATCTGGGAAGTTGAAGATGTCACAACTCAAATCCAAAAATTTGAAAAAATGAGTTCGCACGCTGGTAGTATTACACAGTGCGAGAATTAGTGATTCTCGCAGGTGACCTTTGAGCAAGGTGCGAGAACCTCACACTGCAACCTAAAGGCAGAGTGTGAACTCTGTGGATTCTTGCAGGCTATAGTGAAGTGCAGTGCGAGAACCTCTGAAACTAGTCAAATTTTTGGAAAATGAAGCAAAATTAAAAAAGGCCTCTGGACCCAGAGGGTCTATTAGGATATCCTGAAGACTCAGAGATTGATAGGACAGGAGAAAAGTGAAACCAGAGCAAATGGCCACAGAAAAATATCAAAAGCCACAAATAAAATGGGATTGTTCCCCAGTTGAGTCACCAATTTTTTTATTGGATAAATCCGTAAGTGTGGACACTAACCGATCTCCCTAGATCCACCTGGATCTAGAACAAAGCAAGACAGAACATGACTCTTTCCCTAGATTTTGACCATTGAATTAAATAGAAGGCAAGAACAAATAACATACCTTGTTATCGCTTCCTATGGTCTTTGTTGCTTCCGCTTCACTCCAGTTCTCTCGTGCAGTCAAGACCAAGACAACACAAACCAACCAAAGTGAAGAGAGAACAATCTATTCAACAGTCAATCTATGTATATAATCAAGGAATTATATAATAAAGTGGAATTAGCTTTATGGGAAAGGGACATATTACTGTATCATATTAATGGAAAGTAAAGATTACAACCTGAGCCTTGATGTTGCAAACTTCCTTTCGATGGCACTTGGCTTTGACACACACACTTGCTCACTTGCATGAAGAAGATCAACTCTTTTGGATAAACTTGATGATGTCTCCAAGTTGTTGTTCAAGCTCAATCCTTCACACAATTCTTTCACCAATTCTCCAATGAATCTTGCTTAACCTTCTTGCTTAACCTTCTTCATGAGAATTCACTCAATATATAGGAGAGAATGAATTAATTACTTGGATAAGAATGATCCCAAAATATCAAGGAATCCAATACTAGGATAACCATTCGAATGCCATCTCATCCTTCTAGAAGATTCCCTTCTAGAAGCATCGAGAATTCATCTTTTTCCTTGCTTTAGAAAGAGTTCGCACCCTAGCAGTTCAACACAGTGCGAACTTCTCGCACACTGGCTTAAGGCATCCTGCGAGAATCATGCATTCTTGCAGGCAAATATACTAGCAGCCTGGGAACAGTCTTCAAAAATGAGTTTTCTGGAAGAGATGAAAATAACTTTTTCTCAGGAGAAATTTCTTATGAAGAGCCTGAGTACACCATCATCAATACATCATCATGATGACCAAAATCATGGGTAACAGAATGCCCCCCAAAGTATGAGGTTGGAACCAGTGACAGCCGATAGACTTTGTAAGCTGCATGTGTGTGTCGGGAACCAGGAGCACACCTAATCGGAAACCCTGCGAACAACCAAGCATCTGCAAAATATCATATATATCAATTCTGAGGTAGGCATTCCCATACTCAGATCACAGACTGATGACATTATAGACATGGTTCATGGCCACCAATCATACACTGTGGATCCATGCCGTCAAAATATAGCATAGCCACCAGAATACATTGTGGATCTATGCGAGAAATTCAAATTGAGACGACATAGCCACAAAATATACACAATGGATCTATGTGTCACATATTATACATACTCCATATCAACCTGGACAAAAGAGATGATATCCAGGGTCTTCAATCTCTTTGCCCAATGTACGAATCTAACCATGTGATTACATCTGTTGAAGTCGAACATGGTAGAAACCACTTGATTACCAGTGATTGATGAAACCGTTAACAAGTGCGAGGGAAATCACCATTGATGTCAATGACTCCCAAGGTACCATAGTACAATCCATCGAGTGTGAATAAATGAGTTGAATTCGAACATCCGATGGAATCTTTCGATCAAGGGTCAATGATGTAAACCCACTGTCGAAAGCGAGGAAACCTGCCAGTGAGGCATGAAAGCTCCAAGGTACCAAATAATTTCTAAGTCTTGATTCTGGATAATGAGTTGAAGTCGATGGAACAAAACTCATCACAGGAGGGCCTTGATGTATCCCCCATCAATGACACGAAATGAGTAACAGATTTTGAAGGTGAAACAGAGTATGATGTGAATTGGACTGGACACAGGGAAGGCTGACATGGAGAGAATGGATAACTGTAGATGGCCGACTCAATATAGGTTTCATATGGACTTCTCTTGAACATATGAATGACACGACCAATGATTTGGCAGTATTGACTCAAAGATGACACAGGGAATGACCTTGTAGCAGATCGAATGAGAGACAAATGGATTTCCCAAACCGGCTTCATATGACGAATAGGGGGTGTCATGTTCAAGAGAGACACTTACTTCCAATCAATACGAAGATGAAAACATATCCCTTTCCCAAATTTTCCCCCCACCATTTCTAGGTAGTACCTCTTTATTTTTACGCAAGCTTGAGGAGGATAACATATGCTTGTTGATGTAAGCTCATCCTTCGGACGATTCCCTCGGAGTATTTTTAATGAACCCTAAGAAGGAGTGGTTCGGTCCCATCACGGGTCTGGCAATGTTTGTTTAACGAGTCCAGAGCTAGAAAACTCGAAGGTTTTTCAAGATTATAGAGTTTGGAAAAACAATTAAAAGAGAACTCTCTCAGTTCCTTTTTCGTAAAATAGTCTGAATGAGACTGAAAAAGAGATAAATTATCGCTCATCAGATGCTTACTTCGAATACTTTATCTAGCGTGAAAATAGCAAGGTCGCTCGGCTATCTTTTCATGTTTGGAGAGTCTGAAAAGAGCTTAAAGAGGACTCCAAGGGGGTTCCTTTTTCGTATAACCTTGTTGAGCCCAAAAAAGTCATAAAAGTATACTCGGTTACATTCTCATTGATTTACGAGCATGAGAAAGAACAAAGACTAAGATCGGTAACTTATTCTCATGTATTTATGAGCATGAGAAACAACAAAGACTAAGATCAGGATTGTTTTCATTTTTATGCAAGCTTTAAAACAAAACAAAACTATGCTTGGGATAGATTTTAATTTTTACACAAGCTTAAAAACTAAACAACACTATGCTTGGACCTGGTTTCATTTTTACACAAGCTTGAACCAGAGGAAACTATGCTTGAGGTAAGTGGTTTCATTTTTACACAAACTTGAACCATAGAAAACTATGCTTGGACTTCCCAACGCATAACACATGGATGGTGGGTACTTAGCCCCCAGCTTAATAAACTAGCGGCTTAACTTCAACATGAAGTCCAGAGGCTGAGGAAAATTCCCCCCAAGCTTCGCTTCATCCAACGACAAAGGCGGAGGAAAAGAAGCTTCAAATACTAGACGAAGGACTTGACTCAAACAGAGAGGGGGAAAGCTATTTCATTTTTTAATGAGCTTGACATAGAAACAAGAACTATGCTCGTAACCTCTATTTCATTTTTTAATGAGGTTGCTACAGAGATGAAAAAACTATCCTCAAGTGGTTTCATTTTTTAACGAGCTTGAAATTAGAAAACTATGCTCAAAGACCTCTATTTCATTGTTTTAACGAGGTTTCCTCAGAGACGCAAAAACTATCCTCGAAACCGTTGTTTCATTTTTTAACGAGGTTGTAGCAGAGACGTAAAAAACTATCCTCGAATGGTTGGACCTCTCTTGTTGATCATGGATTCCAAGAGGACAATGCTCTGGAATGACACCATGTCAAGGGACAAAACTCGGTTATGGCTTCCAAGAGGTCTTCACTGGAAGGAAGAAACACACTCTGGAAGGACACCATGTTGAGGGTCTCGACAGGAGTAAAGAGATCAGGCTCTAACAACCCTATCGAAGAGATTACCATGTCAACTACTAGATCTAAGTCATCAGAAGTTGAATCCATGGGTGACAACGCCACATAATTGACCTGTCGCGGGGGTGATACCAACTGCATATAAGAACCATTTATGGAGGCAATCCAGGAAGGATCAATGAATGAAAGTTGATCAACAGTCACAACTCGTCCATTGTGAGGGAAAGATATCACATGAAAAAGAGTAGACACAATAGATTTCATGGCATAGACATAATCTCGCCCAAGGAGTAAAGAAAAATCCAAGGGGTCTTGGACGACCATGACATCAATAAAGACAGTTTTCCCTCCCAAAGTTATAGGAAACTGAGGAAGGGTCCCTAAAGGTTGATTGTTTCTTCTGTTAAAAGCTAACAGATTTTGTCTAACTGGCGCAAGTGGAGGATAACCCAAATCTTGCCAAGCAATAGAGGACAAAATACTAACGGATGAACCTTCATCTATCAACGTCTGAGGAACGTCTCAACCACAAACTTGCACTGTAATCTGGAAAGGAATGGAAGAGGGAATATGAGGTCCATTTAGCACACCCCAATCAAAATGGATGGCCTCATTACTTGGAGGGGGTCCGATGGGAGAAGGAGGAATACCCCTCGGCATGGCAGATTCTGTATCAACGAGAAAAACATGGGCAGTATCGGGTTTACTCTCTAGAGGGAGAGTAGGATCGACCGAGGATGGGATCAGATCGACCTCTTTAGTTTCATTCTCCAAGGGGAGAATGGGGCCGACAGGTGGAAATGGATCGACCGCTGGGGTTCCACTCTCTGAGGGGAGAGTGGGATTGATTGATGATGGTATCGGATCAACCACTTTGTCAACTGGTTCAACTGAGTATGTGACCATATTGACGACATGATCAATCGGATTGACCGGTAAAGGGACCGGAGTGATCATTCCATCAACTACAGATGGGTTGAGAGAAAGATTACGATAAGCGGCTGGAAGTTGAGGCTGTGAAATAGTCATGTCTTCCAGGAATTTTGAGGCTTCATCCATATGAGGGAAAAGGTGAGAGAGATGATTCCCTTTGCATAACATACATGGGAACTTAACTCGACTTTTCTTCTTCCCAACCGTATCATGACTGGTTGATGACTGGTTGACGAGGGGTTGTCAGCATGTTGTTCAGAAAATAACAACGTAGGTTGGCGAGGATGTGTAGAACATGCTTCTATAACCTTGGATAGACCCGGGCATTCCTTAAGAAGATGGCTATCCTTACAAAGCCTGCAAGGGTACTTGGGCTTACGAGTTGTTTGGTTGATCTTGACGTCATCAACACTCCCAGCACGATTAACAGTAACTGGTTGTTTTCCAACATGTTTGACAGTGGATGGAGGTTTTGAACCTTGTGGAACTTTCTTCTTCTTAATCTTCCTTTTCTTCTTCTTCTTATTCATCGGGTTACTAGCTTCATAACTTTCACTCAACAAAGAAGATGAAATGGAAGGCAACATTGCAAGCGAAGAAGGCGAAGAAGAACTTACTGGTGAAGAAGGTGAAGGATCAACATGAGGTTGATGTTCTTGGGGGAAAGTGCTTGTGCCTGAAGCACTAACTGCATTTGGGATTACCTGAGTGGAAAAAAACCACACCGACAATCCAATTGTGAGACCTGGAAGGCTCAAAGTAGCGATGTGAGGAAGACCAATGTTTCCATAAGAAGGAAAAATAGAAGGTTCCCCTAGAGCATAGGTTCCTCCATTGGTCATTTCGGGAAATTATGCCATTAAAAACAAAAATCCAATCTAGAGTCTGCTAAGGAAAACAAACAGTACACGCTAAAAATCTAGGAAGCAAGCAAACAAACAAAACCTTCTCACCATGAGCACACTAGTTGGTGATGAAATCCAACGTTGCGGGAACAAAGTAAGAAGGGGTTGAGATAGAGCAGGTGGAAAAGTTACGTTGACGACCTGCTTAACGGACTTACACCCTGGTGCAAGCTCCCACACATAGTCGTGGGTATACCCTCCAAGGAGCCCGAGTGAGTTTGGCCAACGTCGATTCCAGGTACCGTGAAGACTTGCCCCTCCACAGTCACCTCGTGTAAAGAACCTAGAGAGATAGGCCACTAAGGTTACCACAAACAACAATGATGCCTGGGGAAATAGTCGACAGTCCGATCCACTCGCAAGGGCAGGGTATCTAGCCCGAAATCAACTTGAGAAGCTTCCACTCATCATTGTGGGTATACCTTCAAGTGTCCCCCGTAATACGTGCAATCTCTACACCAAGACCAACAAAGCAGGGTGAGTAACTTTGTCAGTCTCAATGCGACCTCATGATTGACCCTTGTGTTAGAAGGGCTTCCCAGGACAAAATGTAATAAGTGGATTTAACCGCTCCTTAACTCAAGATTCTATGTTTGTTTGCAACTTTGGAAAGTTATCTTTCTCACCTATTCCAAAGCCCTACAACTAATCTAATGTAGGTTTTCTACCAGAAAATATAAAAATGTCTAATCAATTTTTATAAGTGCTTTATTTTATGGTTGTTGTTACTCAAAAGGAAGATGGTGTGGACAATATGGTGTTTTGACCGACTCGAAAATTATGCAAAGATATGAAGATGCAATCTTTTCATTTCGATGAAATCTATTCTACGAGAAGGAGAAAACATTTATCATTCCCAGATGCACAATGTCCCAAAATCTTAAAGTTCATCAATATCAATATTCTCAAGAAATGAGAAAAAAGGTACTGAACACCAATGCACGATTCATGCCCCACCCCCCCCCCCCCCCCCCCCCCTGGCGATGAGGGGGGGAATTTTTCATAATTTAAGATCAAAAAATGCCAAGAATCATGCAATTTCGCTACTTGAAATGCAAGGATGCCCCCAATCTAATATAAAGCAAGAAATTAAATCTTTTTATTTCAAAATTTTCACTAAAAGAAATAATGAACTTTCTTAAAACAAAGAAACCCAAACTAGTCTTTTCAATGGCATAAAAAAGGATCTTTCAAACCATAAGAAAATGATTAATACCAAGAAAACTCAACTTCCAACCAATCACCGGTTGTTAACTAATCAAACACACTCAGAGTCTGAAGTCAGAGAGAATGGTTTTGCCAAGACAAGTCAAGACAAAAATGACAAGAAAATCCTTGCAATCTGAAGACTGTCCATGCACGCAAACGAAGACAAGAAAGTCACCAATCAATGGTCCAAGAAACACTTATGAGGCACCTTGACTGATCTGGGTAGTTGAAGATGTCACAACTCAAATCCAAAAATTTGAAAAAATGAGTTCACAGGCTGGTAGTATTACACAGTGCGAGAATTAGTGATTCTCGCAGGTGACCTTTGAGCAAGGTGCGAGAACCTCGCACTGCAACCTAAAGGCAAAGTGCGAACTCTGTGGATTCTCGCAGGCTACAGTGAAGTGTAGTGCAAGAACCTATGAAACTAGTCAATTTTTTGGAAAATGAAGCAAAATTAAAAAAGGCCTTTGGACCCAGAGGGTCTATTAGGATATCCTGAAGACTCAGAGATTGATAGGACAGGAGAAAAGTGAAACCAGAGAAAATGGCCACAAAAAAATATCAAAAGCCACAAATAAAATGGGATTGTTCCCCAGTTGATTCGCCAATTTTGTTATTGGATAAATCTGTAAGTGTGGACACTAACCGATCTCCCTAGATCCACCTGGATCTAGAACAAAGCAAGACAGAACATGACTCTTTCCCTAGATTTTGACCATTGAATTAAATAGAAGGCAAGAACAAATAGCATACCTTGTTATCGCTTCCTATGGTCTTTGTTGCTCCCGCTTCACTCCAGTTCTCTCGTGCAGTCAAGACCAAGACAACACAAACCAACCAAAGTGAAGAAAGCACAATCTATTAAACATTCAATCTATGTATATGATCAAGGAATTATACAATAAAGTGGAATTAGATTTATGGGAAAGGGACATATTACTGTATCATATTAATGGAAAGTAAAGATTACAACCTGAGCCTTGATGTTGCAAACTTCCTTTCGATGGCCCTTGGCTTCGACACACACACTTTCTCACTTGCATGAAGAAGATCAACTCTTTTGGATAAACTTGTTGAAGTCTCCAAGCTGTTGTTCAAGCTCAATCCTTCACACAATTCTTTCACCAATTCTCCAATGAATCTTGCTTAACCTTCTTCATGAGAATTCACTCAATATATAGGAGAGAATGAATTAATTACTTGGATAAGAATGATCCCAAAATATCAGGGAATCTAGTACTAGGATAACCATTCGAATGCCATCTCATCCTTCTAGAATATTCCCTTCTAGAAGCATCGAGAATTCATCTTTTTCCTTTCTTTAGAAAGAGTTTGCACCCTAGAAGTTCAACACAATGCGAACTTCTCGCACCCTGGCTTAAGGAAGCCTACGAGAATCATGCATTCTCGTAGGCAAATATACTAGTAGCCTGTGAACAGTCTTCAAAAATAAGTTTTCTGGAAGAGATGAAAATAACTTTTTCTCAGGAGAAAGTTCTTATGAAGAGCCTTAGTACACCATCATCAATACATCATCATGATGACCAAAATCATGGGTAACACTCTCTATCTTTGTTCTTCAACGATCGAGAACGAAGGTTACTCTTCTTCTTCTTTTCTATCACTCACTCTGTATTTTTTTCCAGATTTCTTCCGGTCTTTTCCTGTGATCCCCCCTTGCGTCCCTTCCACACCTTTTACCTACCTTTTCTTTTCCGGCAAGGTTACGTGTAGCACAAATTTCCCCGCGGTGGTTAGTTCTGAGGCCTCCACGGATGGGCAGTTCACCCCCATCCCTCATTAACTCATGAGGAGCCTCTTCACCTACCAACCTAGTGAGTAATTCATTTCGGGGCCAGCGAGCCACTCTTGGTTCTCCTGGCCAGTGAAGACCAAATACGGTATTGGTTTCAATGGAAGTTAGTGCCACCATTCCAGGTGCCTTCCACCACCTTTATTTATCCATTGTGGTATATTTTTCATCACATCCCCCTCCCAACAGTCTTGCAACACACACACACACACACACACACATATATATATATATAGATAGATAGATAGATATATTCATAATGTTAATTTACATTCATCGACCTTATATACTAAGGTCCATTCAGAATCACACATTCACATCTTTAATTTTTCCACAGTTCTTGGCCACCATAATTATTTTTATAGACTGGGGGAAACATGGTGTTACAATTCCCTCCCCCTTAAAGAAACATCGTCCTCGATGTTCTATCTATCATCATGACATGTATGTATAGAGGTAAACAAAATTGGATATGCCTGTTTCATGGCATCCTCCATTTCCCATGTAGCCTCATCTGGGCCAAAATGTCTCCACTGCACCTTGAATTGTGCAATGGTTCGATTCCAGAGTGGAGTTTCCTTTCTGTCTAGTATGCATTGAGGTTCTGGTAAAAATTCTCCTTCCAGTTCCACCTGGATCACAGACCAATCAATTATATGATTATAATCATCTACATATTTCTTCAATAATGAAACATGGAAAACATTATGTGCTTTTACTGTGGGAGGGAGTGCTAGCCTATAGGCTACAGGTCCCACTCTATCTAGAACCTCAAAGGGTCCACAGTACTGAGGTGCCAAATTGGCACAAGCTCCCATTTTCAGGGAACTCTTCCTGGGCCTAACTCTGAGATATACATGGTCTCCCGTCTTGAACTTTCTTGGAGTTCTCTTTTGGTCGGTGTAACTTTTCTGTTGGTTCTGAGCGACCTTCAGGTTTTGTTTTATCTGAGTCACTTGTTGTTCCATTTCTTTCAACATGTCAGGTCCAAAAGAAATTATGTTTACGGGATTACTCCAACTAACAGGAGTGTTGCACGGCCTACCATAAAGGACTTCAAACAGACTCATCCTTAAGGATTCTTGGTAGCCATTGTTGTAAGTGAATTCCACCAGTGGCAGGTAGTCTTCCCACTTCTTGGGTTGATGCATTACATGCATTATTAACATCTCTTCTAGTATTTGGTTCACTCTTTTTGTTTTTTCGTCAGTTTGAGGGTGATAGGCGGTGCTAAACAACAACTTGGTCTCTAAACCAACCATCAATGACTTCCAAAAGTTGGAAGCAAATTTCGTGTCTCTGTCAGACACGATCTCTTTCATCATACCATGCAGTCTGAATATCTCCTTCATGAATACCTGGGCGATGTCTATTTCCTTGCAAGTCTATTTGACGGGGATGAAATGAGCAGACTTGCTCAATTTATCCACCACTACCATAATGGCGTGATTATGTTTGGTTGAGGTTGGTTACCTAGTGATGAAATCCTTGGAGATGGTTTCCCATTTCCATTCTGGGATTGGTAAAGGTTGCAATAATCCTACTGGGTGTCGGTGTTCTGCCTTAACCTGTTGGCACTCTATGCATTTGGCTAAGTACTCGGCTATGTATTTCTTCAATCCAATCCAGTAGAATTATTTCCTGGTGGTCGTGATCATTTTCTGATATCATGGATGACCAGTATAGGGTCTTTTATGTAGTTCATCCATAATGAACCTCTTCAAGTCGTCACAATCTGGAATATACAGTCTTCTTCGGTATGTGAGAAAACCTTCTTCTGTCATTTGGTAGCCTTCATAATTTATCCCCGTGGGCTCTTTCTGTAGGTACGAGGTCACGGTCTAGATGAAGGGATTTGTTTCTTGTTCATTTCTGACTCTTTCTTTGACATTCGTCTTCCAGGTACTCACTGTGGCTAGGTGAATTGTTTTCATGCTTCTGCTAAGGGCATCATCCACCCTATTTTCCCTTCCCTTAATATGTTTGATTTCAAAATCAAACTTGTTGAGGAGGGACATCCACCTAGCTTGTTTGGCATTGATCTTTGATTGGTCAAACAAATATCACAATCCATAGTGGTCTGTCATAAGTACAAATTTTCTTCCCAGGAGGTAATGCTTCCACATTTTCAAGGCGTGCACTATGGCAGCCAGCTCTAGATCATGGGTCACATAGTTGACTTCGTGCTCATTCAATTTTTGGGATTCATAGAAGACCACACTTCCTCCTTGCATAAGGACTCCTCCAAGCACTTCCTTACAGGCATCTGTGCACATGAGGAAGTCAACTTCTAGATCGACGATCTTTAGCACGAGTGCATGGGTCAGTAGATGTTTCAGGGTTTGAAATATTTCTTCACATTTTTGTGTCCACATGAATTTTGTCCCCTTCTTCTGGAGGGCAATGATTGGACAACCAATCTTGGAGAATCCTTTTATAAATATCCTATAGTATCCTTCTAATCCCATAAAGGATCTGATATCTGAAACATCCTTTGGGATAAGCCATTCCATGATAGACCTGATTTTGTCAAGGTCTACTACTACTCCTTCTTTGGATAGAACATGGCCCAAGTAATGTATTTGCTTATGGAAGAAGTCACATTTGTCAAATTTGGCATAGAGCTGATGTTCTCTTAGCACTTGCAGCACAAGCCTAAGATGCTCTTCATGCTCTTCTCTATTCTTGGAGTAAATTAATATATCGTCAATAAAAACCAGCACAAATTTGTCTAGGAATTTGCTGAGTACATTGTTCATCAAGCACATGAAAGTGGCAGGGGCATTGGTTAACCCAAATGGCACTACCACAAACTCATAGTGACCATACCTCGTTCGGAAGGAAGATTTATGGATGTCTTCACCCTTAATTTAGACTTGATGGTATCTCGACCTCAAGTCAATCTTTGAGAAAATAGATGCACCCCCCAATTGATCGAACAGGTCATCGATCCTAGGCAAGGGGTACTTGTTCTTTATGGTTACCTTATTGAGTTGTCTATAATCTATACACAGTCTAAGGGTACCGTCCTTATTTTTCACAAGCAGGACTGGTGCTCCCCATGGAGACACGTTGGGCCAGATATAGCCCTTATCCATCATTTCTCTTAATTGCAATTCGAGTTCAACTAACTTGGGTGTGCTCATCCGGTAGGGTGTCTTAGACACCGACACCACTCTCGGTGCAAGTTCTATCACGAAGTCCATGTCTCTTCTCAGAGGTAGACCCGGTACCTCTTCCAGAAACACATCTCTATATTCTCTCAGGGTAGGGTGGTCTTCGAGGCCTGGTTTGTCATCTTCAATAGTTTTCAACACCTGTATTGCATATAGGGGACATCCTTTTCGGAAATACTTTCTCATTTGCAGAACTGATATTTGTCTCACTGAGACAGGTTTTCGGATCCCTTGAAGGGTTATCCTTTTCCCTTCTTTACTTACACATTCTAAGGTTTTATGGTAATAGTCCAATCTGGCTTTATGGGCGGCTAGACATTCCATACCAATCAATAGATCATACTATCCCAGGGGTAATATGTTAAGGGTTTCTTGGGTGGGGAATTCACCCAACATTAATTGGCAGGTTGGTATGACCTCTGCTACCCTTCTTTTGGTGCCAGTGGCTAATTGTACCAACCATGTCTTGATAGGTTTTTGTGGCTGTAGTTTACACTTATCAACAGCCTTAGGGGATATATAACTCAAATTTGAACTAGGGTCAATCAAAATAGACACTAGATGGTTGGAAATCATACCTTCTATTTCCACCACTGAAGCTTGGTGGTCAGCTTAGCTATTATCCAAGTTTTCATAAATATGTGGCACACTCCTGGCCACATCATTGATGGTGGTAGCTTCCTGGATGTTATAAATTCTCTTACTATTCTGTTGTTGGTGTGGGAAGTCTCTCAGTAGATGTTCTTCTCTGCAACCCCAAAATTTCAAAGGTTTTCTCTTTGGGTTATCAATCTTCACTGGTATGGATCCAGAAGTTTTATTTCTGCCCAAGGAGGGAAAATTCTGCTGGTGTACACTCCAGGCTGGGAAGATCATTCTTGGGTTCTTCTTATAGTTCTTAAATACTAGGGATTTAATCCCCTTTTTCTAAAATCTCGAACTATTCTTTTGTTTCCATCCTTTGCGAGGTTCTGTTCAATATCCAAGTTGTTCATGACAATAGGTTGCCTTTCGTATAGTGCCTTCTAGGGTCTTTGTCTCATCAAATTCAATTTTGTTCTGATAGTCCTTAGGTAGTCCGCTGATGAAGCGTTGCACCTTTGCCTTTTCTAATTTTATATAAGGTACATACCTCAACAAATCGAGGAATTTGTTGACATATTCTTCTATAGTGAGTTGTCCTAGTTTGAGTTCATAAAACTCTTTAGTCTTCTCGTCGAAATATTTTTTTGACAAATACTTCTTCCGGAAGTATTTCTCAAATTGCTCCTAAGACATGTCCTCTTCGTGAACCCCTTTCACATTCTTAAGGTCTTCCCACCAAATGGAAGCCTTTCCGTTCAAGTTGAAGGTGGCCACTCGGGCCTTCAAATTTTCTGAGAAGTCATGGACTTTGAAATACTTCTTTAGTCCAAGCAGTCAAGCCTCTGCTTCCTCTCCCTTTTTTATTTCACTGTCGAAGGAGGGTGGTTTGGCCTTCTTGAATTCTTTGAATTTATGACCCTTGGAAAGCTTTCGCTTCTTTTGTCTTCTTCAGGAATAAGAACTAGTTATGTTGCTAGAAGAGCCCTCCGAACTGCCAGCTTCCTTCCCAAAGGAATAGTTTGCCACTTGTCCTTTACCTCTGGGATGGACCTTTTTCGAGGTGATCCTCTTAGTGTGGCCACTGATATGACCATGTTCCTGTACCTCAGGTTCATGTTGCATTTGTCTTTGTAGGTCGGATAAGCTCTGCAGTAAAACTGTGTTAATTTATGTTTGCTTCTCTTGTTCTTTCATCATCCTCTCATTGTCATCCTTGCAGCTTTGTAATTCGACCATGAGATTCCTCACAGTATCGGCTAGATCTGGAGGGGTCCCTACCGCCCTCCTTTCGTCAGACTCTTCATCTCTATTGTGGGAGCCCTCCCCCACTTCATGGTGAGTCACCATTCTATACGTCTGTAATTTCCCATGGCTGATTTTCCACTTAGGTGCAAAATACAAACGCTGGTTGTTAGTCAATATTTATATACATTCATAACCTGTTCATAATTCATATTTCTTTCACATGCATACACATATTCGAGGTTTTCATTTTGAACTTTGACCTTTTGATACAGACCCTGCCATCCCTACAGGGCCTGATACAGACCCTGCCATCCCTTATCCATACTCATATGATCGACAACTATGACCATAGGCCTTATCGAAGAGGTGCTCGTCAGCTTTTGCGATTCAGGAAATCGCGATGCCTACATTTCCCTTTCTCTCTTGTCTTTCGAAGGGTTGAAACCCAAAATGGATCTAACCGCTTAACAAGATTAATAGCAACCCAGGTTAAGTCTGGGTACTCTACCCTTCGGGATTTCGCATACCGGAATTTCAGGAGGTGCAATGACAGGAGGAATTACTGTCAAGTATCCCGGGTGTCGAAACACCGAAACACCATATCTCATCTGCACTATTATTATTTCGGGGTTTCACACTTCGGGTTTTTGGGACTGACAGGTACAAGAGAGCTTGCCAATAGGTATCTCGGGTACCGAATTACCGAAACCCCCAATATTATCCATGCTAATCCATTTCGCCACTTCCCCTTTCGGGATTTCACATTAAGTGAGAACAAGGGGTCTCGCTCCTAGGTTTCTCAAAAGCTGAAAACTCTGAGTCATCAAAACTCTAAACATGCTCCACTATTTTGGGGTTTCCTCCATCGGGATTTCGTGAATCGGGGTTTCGATACTAGAGAATACATGGGGCCCGTGCTTAGGTACCCCGGGTGCTGAAATACCAAAGTATAATAACTTCTCCACACCCTATTTTTCGAGACTTCGTAAGTCGAGATTTCGGGACTTGCGAGTACAAGGGAAACTTACCCTTGGGTCTTCCAGGTTTCAAAAAGCCAAAATGCCAAATCAAGTCACACTATGCCAATTCGAGATTTCGTTAGTCAGGTTTTGTATATTGGAACTTCGCGATACAAGAGGTTGAAGCTTCACGCTCCTCGACTACCCGAATGTTGAAAAGTAGATACCCGGTCATCATACACTTGACCAAATTCAGGGTTTCACATTTTGGCATTTCACAACTAGTGGGTACAAGGGAACTTATCCTTGAATATCCTAGTTCCCGAAATATCGAACATCAATACTTACCCATGCTGGTCCAATTCGGGGTTTCGCGAATCGAAGTTTCGTGACGTGTGCAGACAGGAGGTCTCACACCTAGATCTTCCGGGAGCCAAAACTCTAAAATACAAACTCTTAAACCTGTGCATCTATTTTGGGATTTCACCCATCGGGATTTTGCGGGTTGGGGATTCGGGATTTGCGAGTACAAGGAGATCGCCTCTAGATATCCTGGGTACTGAAAATCCGAGGTCTTATAACTTCTCCATACTATTATCATTTCGGGATTTCGCAAGTCGGGGTTTCGGGACTTGCGAGTACAAGGAAATACTCCCTTGGGTATTTCGGGTTCTGAAACACTGAAAATTCCTAACTCATCCACATGCCGTCATTTCGGGTTTTCGTGAATCGGGGTTTTGGGTCTTGTGAGTACAGGAGAACTTGCACTTAGGTACCCTAGGTGCTGGAACTATGAAAACTCATAACTTACCCACACACTAGCATTTCATGATTTCATATGTTGAGATTTTGCAAGTCGTGAGGAAAAGGGTTCTTACCCTCTGATCTCCAAGGTGCCAAAAATTCGAAACGCTTATTGACTACCACGTGTACTCTACAGCTGGACGGTCCAGATACTCCCATGGGTCTTGGAATCGACGGTCCCGATTTCTTTGCTACTTACGAAGGTTAAAAAGGGGTCGACGCATTAACGCCTGTGTTCCTTCATCTAATTTAACGGTCGTAACAGACCTTAGATCCTTCGAAAGGATCTTATTCATGCATTTAGCAAGAGGAAGGGTATCCTGGGTACCGAACCACCAAAAGGTCCTTAATTCATCCACATGCTATAATTTTGGGATTTCGCGGGTCGGGGTTTTGGGACTCGTGAGTACAAGAGGACTTGCACCTAGATACCTCGGGTTCCAAAACTCTGAAATATTGAAGTCTAAGAATACCATTCTCTCCCGTGCAGGATTTTAAAAACTACGCCATTAATTCCTTCTTCAGGCCCTTGGGTAAATTTCACCAGGTTTGAAGACCCGACTGGAAGGTCCTCTTAAAATCTCTGAGCTATTAGCTTTTGTGACTGGTAGTGAGCAAGCTCAAGGTTTTTACTACGATGACAGTCCTTTCTAGGCACTTACCCCAGCTCTATAGAGTGAGGGAAATTTCTTGAAAGGATGTCCCTATGGGGGAAAGGAATCTATCCAGAGTATTACATGAGGTAAATAAGGGAACAATTTCCCGAGAGCAGACATGAAAACTGCACTTATTCATTAAATATATATATGTATAAGTTGTATGTGGTTGTTCCACTATAAGCATGCAACCACCATTTCTGATCAAAACATCGTACAGACAGTCTTATACTGAAATCATTCATAATTTCACAAACCATGAGCATACATGTCAGAATGTTTAAATTCAAGATACAAGATATAACACTTATCACAAAACATCGGGTTTGATGCAACTGCTGAGATGGGTACTCATTTACACCCAATTGTAGGCTCGACGACTCTGAATGGATTTACCACTAGCCACCCCCGAGCTAGATCACGATGCTTGAGACTCTCTGTCTATGTTCTTCAGCGATCGAGAACAAAGGTTACTCTCCTTCTTCTCTACTATCACTCACTCTATATTTTGTTCCAGAGTTATTCCAATCTTTTCCTGTGATCCCCCCTCATGTCCCTTCCACACCTTTTACCTACCTTTTCTTTTCCAGTGAGGTTGTGTGTAGAACGAATTTCCCTGCGGTGGTCAGGTCTGAGGCCACCACGGATGGGAGGTTCACCCCCATCCCTCATTAACTCATGAGGAGCCTCTTCACCTACCAACCTGGTGAGTAATTCATTTCGGGGCCAGCGAGCCGCTCTTGGTTCTCCGGGCCAGTGAAGACCAAATACGGTATTGGTTTCGGTGGAAGTTAGTGCCACCATTCCAGGTGCCTTCCACCACCTTTCTTTAGCCATTGCAGTCTCTTTTTCAACACATCCCCATCCCAACAGTCCTGCAACATATATATATATATATTCATAATGCTAATTTACATTTGTCGACCTTGTATACTAAGGTGCATTCAGAATCACACATTCACATCTTTGAGTTTTCCACAGTTCTTGGCCAACATAATTATTTGTATAGACTGGGGGAAACAGGGTGTTATACAATTCAAGTAGTAATTAGTACTCTTGATTCATCTAATTGAGCTTTTAGTCCAATCTTCCTTTAGTGATGTTATCCTTTCTTCAAGGGATTTCTTGGAGGCATGCAAAACAATGTTGTTCTTGTTCAAAAAAATCAATCTCCCATTCCAATTGTTTCTTCTTTGATTGCAACTTCTATAAAACTATGAGTGTTGCAACTGACCTTGTTACTTCTAGGGCTTTGATTTTCTGTTGCTTCTCACTCAAGATACTAACAGCCTCAATAGTTGTTTGAGGATCCTTCCCTAAAGAGACAATCTTTTCCTCTGAAATCACCTTTTCTTTCTCCAAAGCCTTTACTTCTAGGGTCAAGTACTAATTCTCTGATAGTATGTACCTTGATTTTCTCTTGAATTTCTCATTTTCGAAGGTATTCTTGACATAACCATCATAAACTATTTTTTTGGATCTCTTTTCCATTATGATGGTGTCAATACAACGAAATTCACAAGTTTTGATTTTAATCCATGTTGCTCTCCATTATCCTTCATATCTTCTTCGGGTTTGACAACTAAGGGCTTGAAAGTAGCCAAGGTGAGCTAATCTGTGAGGCCATCATAGATAGGGAGCATCCTAGGTTGTGCAAGATAATTGTCAGGCTCTAGGGTTGAGAGGGCTATATTAGTGCTTCTCTACTTCTCCTTTTCTTCTCTCATGATAGCATAGGGGTCCATGGAGTCCGGGGGCTGAGTGTTCTCAAATGAAGGGAGGGAAGAGCTAGTCTCTTGAGATGTCTCAACATCAAGCATGCTGGAAATCCTCCTAGCAAGGCTACAGTGAGTAATTTTGAGAATATGGAGGGAGTAAAAGTGGATTGGGTCATTTGATAAAAATGCCCAACTACTTCTGGAAAGCTATTCTCTAGGGTGTTTTATGCTTATCCTTTTGTTTTAGGATCACCAGTTTTGGCCTTCTTGGTCTAAGGCCATACTCCATTTTGCCAATTTTCTCTTTTCCTTTTCCTTTTCTCTTTTGATTCTCTTGCCTCTTTGTTCTCTACCTCTCTTGTTGGTTGGAATTTTTCCTCTACCCCTATTAATATTTCCTACTATTAATGTTGCTACAACCATGATTTGTCTTGTTCCTTCTCTAGGTGCTTATGTTTTAACTACATTCGTGGCCACCCACTCTTCCTCGTGCTTCTGGGGAA
Source organism: Picea engelmannii (assembly GCA_009831015.1). Lineage (NCBI taxonomy): Eukaryota > Viridiplantae > Streptophyta > Pinopsida > Pinales > Pinaceae > Picea > Picea engelmannii. Next base: position 326,335 of record ML781842.1, read on the forward strand.
ATGCCCTAATGATCTTTTGTCGTCCTTCCATGCCCTCTTCATCCTTATTTCTCTCCTATCCCCTTACTTATTCCCCCCTATCCCTTGTAATTGTAACCTCTGGAGGCTCCTCTAATTGACTTTGCTCTTGAATGGGGGGTGCTTTCACACAATCTATACTTTCCCAAATCCTAAATGCAAGTAGGCTTAGATTGACGTAACATGGAGGTAACCCTACACTGTCACCCCAATAGGGTACCTCTTTCTCTTTAAAAGGAGGAAAATCTCACTCCAAGGGAGACGTCCCAGGACCTAGTCGATTGATGAAGGGCAAAAGGACACGATGAAAATCCACCCCTCTCTCTAGGTCACTCAGCAAAAGAAGTCACTTGGGTAAAGTTTAAAGGGACAAGGGAAAATGAAAGTGGATTTGTACCTTCCCTTTACCAATGAAACATCAAACGTTAGTAGCAACAATTATAATCAATGACTTCTTAAACAAATTATGTGTTTCTAGAACAAGTTATTATACAATAAAGATGAGATTACAGTGGTAGCAATGTATCTTGAAAGTTGCAAGTTATGATGACAAGGAAAAGATACAAGGGTCTTGAAAACTTGGTAATGCTTTGTCACTCACAATTTGCAAGATAAATACAAGTCAATAAATGACAAAAAAGGGGTTGTCAAAGTGTTTATAACAACAACAATTTAATAGCTATGACAACAACAAACCACTTCAGAAAAAGGGACTTTTCTAAGGCAATAACACACACTTTTAGCACTTAATGATAGAAATTTGTCTAGCACAAGATTCTAGGCAGTTTTGTTGTTATAATGGGCTGATGAGGGCTGTAAAATGTGGTTGTAACAATAGTTACAACAGTGACAAAGTAATTTCTAACAGCTTCATAAATGCACCTTTAGAATAGTAACAAAGATAGTTTAAAGCCTCAAAGTGATAGTGCTTTGGCTTGTGCAATTTATGGGTTCTTTTACTTAGTTAATGGGCTTGATAAAGCTGCTAAGAAGAGGTTGTAATAGTGATGTTAGCAACAACTTACTTAGTAGTTTGTAATCTATGCTAGGTTAGTAAATTATTAGAGTATGAAGTGAAATAATTTGAGTTGAGTCTTGTCAAGAAATAAGAGGAGAGGACTGGTGCCTTCAAGGGTAGTGGAGGCAAGGAGGGTGAATTCTTCTAAGGCTGTAAATTAATGATGATGCACAAAATTCTAAGAGGGAAAAAGTATAGGAGAAGTAGTAACTTAAGTCCTCCTAGACTTTGACCTCAAGAGACAAAATGCTAGGGTGTAGGCAATTCTATGCCCTAGCACCTTGCTCTCCTTAGCCTTTTTATGGAGTAAAACTTATGAAACAATAACCAAGTACAAAACCCTTAGAGTGATATCAATTTAGGGCTCTAGGGTTTCAGTAGTTACTAGATCAATTTAATGAAAAGTTTGGCAAATAAAAACTAAGAAAGTAGCAACTTAAGTTTCTTACTTCAAGCATTAAATACACCATGCAATTTCATAATCTTGTAAGAGGAAATAAAACCATACGATAAACCATTCAATAGATGAAAAAATGAATATTTCACTTAGTTGCGCTAAGAATAATCATGAGAATACCATGCAAGATCACCATAAAACTTCCAAAATTGATCCAAGCTGCAAAAATTAGCATTAAACAAGAGTGGCACCTCACAATTTCAGCCAATAACCCTAATAGTGCACAAATTTTAGACCTCTTGTCTCCAATGACAAGTTGTTATGTAAAAATGAGAGTACTTTATGTTTATTTATACAAAATTTTGACCTTTAATTCATTTTTGGGTCAAAAACAAGGCCGACCTGACCAATTTACAATAAAAATTCAATTTTGACATAATTAAAATAAATTTGCATCTAGAAACACCTCCAAGGGTGACGACATGCCCCTATAGGGTGACATTGAGCCCCATATGTCGAACTTTGAGATGGAAAAGTGGGGCGCTTGGCCTCTAGAGGCCCCAAATGATTCCCACACGTGCCACCAGACTCACAAATGTCTCCAAAAATGAAACCCTAACTCTGAATGACATCTAGGGATATGATGGTGGCGTCTAGGGCCCTCAAGGGCTAACGTCCATGTGGGAAGAGCAAGGTACCCTGGGTCTAGGTCTACCAGGGTGCCTCCAAAGGCAACACCCTTCTTTCTCCTATTGAAAATCTTCAATTTCTTCTTACCCCTAGCTGGGGGTTTCAACATCCATATGTGGTCTTTAAGCCCCCATGAAGGTCTGAGCTAATCATTCCCTCATGTGTACCTATCCACCGGGAAAGGTCCTACAACAACAACAAGTACACCCTCCAAGGGTTTATAAGTCACAAGGATCATAGCATGTAAATCACATCCAATAATTAAATTACCCAAACATGTGCATCAAACCCCCCTTAACCCTGAAAAATGCTCAAAGACGTTATGGAATTTGACAAGTTAGGTTTGGAGAAGGTATTAGGGTGTATTATTGGGATAATCTCTCTTAAGTTTGGGGTGTTTCCCAAGTGGGATATAGTTCAATTCATTTAAGTGTATGAGGTGGCATGGGGTAAGTATTTGGGCATGGGGTGCATGTAATAACAGGGAAATGTAAAGTCTTACATGTGGGTGCCTTTGTAGAGGGCGAGTTGTACCTTGTTATAAATGCAATTGTTTCCTAACCCATTCATTGCATTTTACTCTTATCTTTATTTCTTTTGATCTTTTTCTCTTGTGTTTCAAGGGAATAGTTAAGGGCCACTATCCTAGCTTGATGACCAGAGGTGACAGTGTTATCCACAAACATTTCACGGAAATGAGAAGGCTGGCTCATGATGAGGCCCCCTTTCTCTTGGCTATGCCACCAAGAGACACTACTCTAGTTAGGTGACCAGATAGGTGGTAGTGTAATACCGCTACATGTCCATGGTCATAATAGGTTGGCTTGTGCTGAGACCCCCTATCCATCAACTAATACCTTGAGTGTTTATGTTATCTTATGGGTCCCCTTTTCTTACTGAGAAGCACTTCACTTCTTTCTCAGGGATCCCTGTGTGAAGCATTTTGAAGGTTTCAACAATGGATTTTAACTCTTTCTAGCTACTTTTACCCTCTAGGTCATTAGCCCCTTCTTCCCACGAGGTAAGGTACAACCATTCCTAGTGTATCCAATCCCAATGCCCAAACAAGGATAGGGGAGATTATTATTCATTCCTAGTGTTGTTATTCATGGTATGGAATGGAGGTACAACCATTCCTAGTGTTGTTATTCATGGTATGGAATGGAGGTTTGCAAGGTAAGTGGCAGTAAAGTATGGGTAATGGAGGTATGTATCCAATCAACAAAGGGGTTTGCATAGCATTGTTTATGGAATTTGAAATTCAACCACCATATTTATGAAAGTATAATTGCATTAGAGGAATTTTGGTCTCATGTTAATAGGTTTCCTATGATGTACACATAGGAACCTAGTGCATAGACCATTTTTATATTCTCTTAACTAAGTAGAGCTCATTTCCCTTTCTAATTAATCAATAAGCATTTTCAAAGAAAATACAAAATAAACATAGTAGACCCTAAAAGGTGAAGATACTCAAGTCATGCCAAAAAATGAAAGGAAATACAAAAATCTTTCCTCGACCATCAAACATATTAAAAAAATAATAATAATTATGGAGAACACATTGAGTGCCCACAAAATAACTAGAGGCATATATTAATCCTAAGACCATATGTTTCTCAATTAAATGTCATGAAAAAAAGATGAAAAACAATGTTTTACTCAACAAAGGTCTTTAACTTTAACCCAAACCCTTGACTGAATGGAAATCAGATGAAGCCAATCATTCCATAACAAAAGGTTCAGTCAAACATCAAATGAGAACTAGAAGCATTCAAGGGCCTAACACATTTTTAACCAAAATAAACACAAAATTCCAAACTTGACAAAATAATCCAAAATGCAACAAACAAACAAACCATTAAAATTTATCAACATATTAGAGAAAGGAATCAAATAAATTTCATCTATTTGAATGAGCCCATTCTTGCTTAGCAGAATTCTTGTTAAATCAAGTATCTACCCTTTAATACTAGGACACTATCTATGTGAAGAGATAGGTCCCATCTTCATCAAATTCCAACTTCATTTCATGTCACATACAAGAAAGAGACAATGTAATAGTTAAATATAAAAAAAAACTCAATCTTAAAATAACATGCATCAAGAAAATGTGGCCCCAAAGTTAGAATGAAAAACACAAAATATAAATTATAGAACCTATTTTTACCTGAAATGCAACCTCAAATTGTCATATAGTAATCTTGCTATGATAACGAATTTCCGACCTACTCCAAAAATAGAGGAAGAACGTATCACAAGAGTCACATCATCTGTTCTATTCCATTCACTATTTCTTGCACCACCAATGGAACACATATACTGAAATAAGTGTTCCCTAGGCCCTCATATATATTGGATTAGATCAAATGTTGGGGTATATCAATTTCTCAGTTCTCATATTGGTGCTCATTTTCTTCATTCTGAATAAGACCCTCTCCATATGGACTATCATTATGAGCCTCCAAAGAATTATGTTCCATATCAAGTTCATTAGAGAAACTTGTTATATTGTTTTCTCCCCTTCTATCACAATCTGATCACCAAAGAGCTAGTGCTCTTTCATATGGAAAATTGGTAATTTCATACTTTGTTACATATAATCTTAAACATATATCCATATGTTTATCAAGCTTGTTCCTCATCTTTGACTTCAAAAATGATAGTGCACTAAACATTCTCTCATCCTCCACTGATCCCAAAATCATGGTTTGACACAAATCTGCTAATTTGAAATATTCATATATGTTTTCCTGTAAGTATTGGCTAGCACCTAAAATAGTCCATAATCTTGTTATTGCACCATATTCTAGAGGATTCTCCATAGAAAAAAATTGATTCCACATTGTTTCAACGAAGTGTGTGGCTTGTTGAAACAATTTTGATTGATCCAAAATACCTTCAACCTATTCTCTGTGTATCTCGACCTTCTTGCAAAAGTAGTACACTAAAGTATTTAATTTTTCCACAAAGTCACATTTTAAAGTAGGTTGACATTTTAAATTGTTCCAATATTCATGGTACACCACAGACATGGCCTCCAACAATTCATCTCGAGAGAATCATTATCTTATCTCCGATGACAGTGACTTTGCAATTTCTATCAAGTTGTGTCTCACTAAAATGACAACATTGTCGAATAGGTCCCTTGACACAGGGCACTCTTTGGTGGTTCGTCTTGTATTATCAATAGAATGAAAAGGAACCATATCCCACGCACTTCCATATCCCTTTTTCATCAAACTTCAAATGATTTTCAGTATTTTCTATATGGGTAAAATCATGAAGATGGGTAACACTTTCGTGACAATTGGGTTCCCAAATTCCTAGCGGCAATTTTTCGGCTGAAAAAATGTTGCTAGGAATTTTTTCGACCGAAACTTGTTTCGGCCGAAAATTTTCACGTCAAATTTAATGGCGCCCTCGAAATTCATGTACAATGTTTTTCGGATGAATTATTTTCCTATGGTAAGCATATTTCGGTTGAAATACTTTTCGGCCGAAACGTTTATTTTTAACGGATTCTGTTAAAAACTAGGTTTCGGTCGAAAGAATATTTCGGTCGAAAACTTGAAAATGGGACTGTTTGCCGGAAACTGCAAATTCTCTCCATCTTAATTCATCTTTGGAGGTAGCAGACTCCTACAAATACTCAGAATTTAGTTTTAGAATTGATACCAACATTTTTTAAATTGAATCTACTTTCATTGGGTATAATTTGTTTTAATTTTCATTGTTTTTATCTCATTTTATTTAATTTTATAAAAAAATCACTGCATAATATTTTTAGGTGAGATTATGATTCAGTGAAATGAAAAATCCATATCTCTAAAAATACAAAGTGAAAAATTATGGAAAATTTATATTCATAATCCCTAAAGTGTTCTCTTCAAAAGGGAATTTTTAGATTTTACTTTCAAGTAAAAATTAAGATAGATACATGGTGGAGGAAAACACGTGTTTAAAATCTGTAACTTTTTCAGATTGATCAACTTCAAAAAATTCTAGAAATTATAATATTCATACGTTAGATTCAAAACTATAGTCATCACAAACTAGAGTCTCTGTAGATTGATGCAGTATATTTCATTTGTCAAAACCAAAAGTTTAATAATGGATACATTGTTGTGGGAAACAATAACTCATTATTTTTCCCTTCATTTTTAAGGAACATACTGTCAAACAATTGCCAAATTGACATATCAAATCTTAATTAAAAAAAAATTGAAAAATACTTAGTAGAAAGCTAACAAAATTCTTCACAAGTTTTTTTTTTACAGTAAAGTGAAATTCTAAATAAAAAAAATACTTTTGTTTACGGGAAGTTGAAGAACATGTTAAAATTAAAAAAAAATTGTCATAAAAAAGCAAAAGTGTTACCCATCTTCATGATTTTACCCATATCAATGATCGTAGTCTAATTTGTAAACCGTGGACCTGCGAAAGACTCTAGCACCATATACAAATTATCCAATAAAAGGCATGCAAATTTTCTTGCATTTGTGTATTCTGCAATATACATTGTGCAACTTTGAGACATTTTCACAAGGACATTCATTTCATCTAGCATAGAAAGAATTCCAACGAATGTTAATAATGTCTCTATGTCAGTTAGTCGAAAGAGAAGATCTTGAGATTTATCTACACTAAAGCGATATTCATACATCACCCCTACCAAGGACTGGTACTCACTAAATAAACTTTGAGCTGGTCTATTCAATGAGATCCATCTTGTATCAACATCTTTTAATAGCTTGTTTCCATTTGTAACACCGTCAGAAAAAAATTTAAACTCTGAAAATCGTTTGGGATTACGAGAAAAATATGCATAAGCCTCTCATACAAGATATTCAACTTTTGAAACTGATGGAAACTTGCTTACTATTTTAAATTCAAGATTCATTCTATGACCCATACAATGAATACTCAACATATACGGTGAAGTTGATAGTTGTAGTCTAACACAAAGGCCATTCCTTTGTCCTTGCATTACCGATGCTCCATCCCCTCCAACACATACCAAATATTTTGTGATCATTAAAGGATCCATACCACCACTTTCCTTCAAACTATTATTAACAAGTTCATAAATATTTTCAGCAGTAGAATTCTCCTTCATTTTATGAACCCCAAGTAGATAGGAATCCCTAATATGGTCATTAACCATATAAATACTCATATAAATCCATGAAGTGTTATCAATAGTTGTAACCTCATCTAAAGACAATGACACAAACCTAGCACTTGCAATCTTCTCTTTCATATCATCCTTTTCTACTTGAGCTAGATATTTTGCCCATTCCCAACCACTCGTTAAAGACCAATGAGAATATGAAAAGTTTGGCATTTTAAGAAAATATAGATATTTCATGTAATCCAGATAATATGTCATAGGACACCTTTTATATAAGATGTGAAATACAGTGCTTAATTGAATTGTCTTGGATAACAAATGTATTTCCATCGTCTTTTCAAATAGAGATGTGATGCTTCCTTCACCTGCCTCGATTTTTTGCTTACTTATTAAATATTCATTATAGTCATCAGCATATTTGACATGTCGAAATTCCTCGGAAGATTTCCATCTGAAAATAGATTTATCCTCGCCATCTACAATTTTATTTTCATACACCTTTCCTATATGCTTCTCAATTGTATCTAACCTCATCTGAAATGTCGTTGGCATGCCAAGTTTCCAACTACATATATTGCATCTAACTTTTAGTTTCTCTTTCTCCTTTTTTGGAGATAATGGATCAATAAATGGGAATTTTGAGACCCAATCTGGTTGGAAGCCTCTCCCTATGTCCCATTGGCCCTTTTGTCTTTTTCGTGAATTGGTTGTGTTCTTTTCCAATGAAATATTTTCGACATTTGTACTTCCAATTTCTGGTGAAAATGCATTTATCTCACTTTGATCACCAGAGGAAAATATTTCCTTATCTTTTATTTGGATATTAGATGCATTCTCACAAGAGTTGACATCTCTTTCAGTGATAGGTTGCTCAAAAGAGCTTGAAGCATGAAGAGAATGTGGATCCTTGGATTGATGTCTTCGAAAGTATTATGATAGATCATTTTGTCTTTATATTTTCTTCCCATAATCGGTGTTTGGCATCTTAATAAATATTCTACAATTGAAATTTCAAATTGATCTAGAAGCCAAAAGTGAAACCTGCAAGAGAAATAATATAAAATTAGTAAAATTCCGACCAAGTATAGAATACTCAATTTGAATGAAGCTACTCTAATACTTTCTCCCAAATTTCTCCTCACATTGTGATATGCTTCAAGGCCTAGAAATACTTCAAAGCTTAATGGATATAATGAAAATAGGTGCAATTCCATACATTAATATGTGTGATGGTAGTAAGCTCTATAATCCAGATGGTATGTGGAAGCAAGAAATAAAATGTTACAAGTGTAATGAAAACAAGAATGGTGGAAAACTAGAGGTTCCCTTCAAAGACTCGAACAATGACAATAAGAAAGAAGAGAAAACATTAGGATACCACCCCAATATTCAAAACCATTGAGAGATTGAGAATTCAATGGGTGTATACATGGTTTAGATGGTATAGTTATCTTACATTAGGGTTTGGAGGGTTTTGGTCCTTGGATCACCCAATAACATTTTCAAAATTGGTCAAAAAAGGCATTAGCATGTTGGAGTTTCCCAGGAAGATTGTGTCCACTAATTACCATTTCAGTGTGAAGAATAGAAAGAAGCACCATTCAATCCACCTATAAATTTTGTAGGTTATGTGTATTCAAATGATAAGTTGAAGGAGCTAAGAAACATGGCTTATCTATTAGATGAGAACTACATTATTCCCAAATTGGAAAAACATTTTTCTGCCAAGTGGATTTCCCGAATGATGCGTGAATGTCAACACTCTTCTTCAATTCAAATCGATTGTTTCTACAAGTGGTTGGAAAACCAAAGAAAGAACAAGTACTCCATAGGAAATTGTAAAGTAACAACGAAACTCTCATTAACTGATCAGGTTGGTAACTTAGATTCTCATAAAATAAGTCTGGATGTTTTTGTAAACAAATTAGTTTTCCATAAAAGTAAAGTCTCTATTCAAATTAATAAGTGGTTATCAATGCATATCTTACCAAGCTCTTTATTATTTTGGGCAGTTTGAAATTTTTTCTTCTTTTTGTCTCAGCCTTCTACTCTCATCTCCACAAGATTTCATTTGTTTGACCCACATCTTTGATTCTATACAACATTACCCTGGCTTCTAGAATGTCTTCTTTAGAGTTTTGTAGGAGTGAGTGATCTTATGGTATAGTTGTTCTACTTACTTTGGCACTTTATGGATAGTTGATTGAAGTGCTCTATTGAATGGGGATGACTCTTCTACAATTTCATGCTCTCTTATGCTAATAATATTATTTGGATGACTTCTATGGGATGTTAAACCAGGTAATACTACATTTTGTATTTTCCATTGGAGATTTTATGTCAATGTGTGTTATTCTACACTTGATTTCATGCGTGCATAAATACAAAACCCATATTAGTTGGATATCATATTTTCTTGTGAGCTCCCTTTAATTTTCTAAGTGTAAGGAAGCAAGGAAAAAGTTGGATTAGACCTACAATTTGTGGTCTTTCATCATTTGAAAGAGTTATCCCATTGATCCTTGTTTGACCCCATATGCCCCATAGTTGCTAGGAAGGGGTACCTCCTTGCAACCATTTAAAAAATTTGTATTTCAAACTTTCATCTATTTTTTAGTTTACAGATCTAGAAATTACTAAAAGAATATCATGCCAGATCTATCCCTTAAGTCTAGTGTTGTTTATTGCAAAATTTAAAGGAAGTTGGACTAAACTCTGTTTTAGAAGTCTGCTAAATAAATTATTTTGAAGCATTTTCGAGTAGCAAACTTCCACCCACTTAGCTTTGTATCTCAAGATGGAAGTTATATTTAAAGAATACTCATCATTTTCATATTGTGACACATACAAAGAAAGTACACAGAAGTGCCATATAGTGAAGCCATATTAGAAGAAATGTTTTATGGCTTTGCATTTCAATACAGATAATGGATGCAAACAGTGGAAGTGCATAACCGTGCAAAATTAACTGACAATTTTTTCCATTAATAACCAGCTTGAGTTGTGACCATCCTGCTCTGTTAGTTTAAGATTGTCCTGGAATAATTTGGTTTATTTAGTTATTTTGGATTCTACAAATCCAATTATAAGGTAGTTTTCCATATATTGATTCTTGATTGTTTTCAAATATAAGAGCTTCCAAGAATATTTTATGAGATTTTGTCTATATCTCGAATTGGAAGCACAAAGCCAATGACAAAGATACAAATTAAATCAGTGAAAAAAAAAACTTAAAAGACAAGGAGAGGATGTAGTACAGAGTTACTTTTAGCTATTTGATATGTGAAAAGTTTGAACAGTTTGAATGTCGCATCAATATTTAAAATCTTAAGAAGGGTCATGACTTGGAATCTTGACCTGGATTTTTACTTTAAAAATAAATTAAAATAATAGTTATGTTTATATTGGAAAAACAAACATTTTGGCCATACCTGTACAACTTCATTACAACAATATACATTTGCTTCAAAGTGTAGAGAAGGAATTTTCCAAACTCGTGAAGTTGAAGCTGCTGGAGTGTTATTGGTATCAAGGGATGGGTCTGGAATTTGAACACAATCATCGTCCAACCAATAGTAGTGACCTCCAACCCCTCTAAATTGTCCTACGTGACCTTCAACCCATTTATTCACATCATGGATGAAGTTGTAGGTGTTTCAATGTGTCTAAACCCTCTTCCTTGAGGGTGTTGGACCTATCAGGGCCTAGAGTAGTCTCATGAGGGCATCCCAGATTGCGTAAATTGTGTGGCAGTTCCCTGGAGCACTCCAGGGAGCATGCTTCTGAAATTCCTTGGGGAGTGCAAGTGAATGTGCTCCCAAAAATGCTCCCAATCTGGAATATTTCAAGAGTGCACTCCTTAGGACAAACATACTGCATTTTAAAAGAAGTTTAGTTCTAGAGCAGGAGTGAGAAAACTAGGAGTGGTCCCTTGCAACACTGGGACTCCCAGTGTAGCCCCCTCATAGAGATTATCTTGATTGTTAAAACTTGATAGTAATCTTTTACAAACACAACTTCTGGTAACAATATTATCTTTCCTTTTTCGTCATAATCGGAGGAAACTTTAAGTATAAACAAAATAATAATATGCAGAGTGGACGAGTATGAAGCCATTTCTGAAACCCATTTCTCAAAACACCCTTTGTGAACTTATGTTTAATAGCATGATTGCACTTTATTTTGTTAACAATGATTGCACTTTATTTTGTTAACAAAGTTGCGCTAGTTAAAGTGTTGGGTGTACAGGTATGATCAATTGCACTATCTGTTATAAATAAATATGTATTAGATTTATTTAGAATTCATTCTTATATTTTATTTCTTGGATGTTGGATCCTTACATTATCCTGTTTGCAGACAAAATCCATCTTTGAGTGGTATAAAGCCATTTCTCTGCAAATGAGCCATGAAGGAGTTCAAAGTCATGGAGCGACAATCTTGCTACCACTGTATAAAATCACCGAGGGATTTGTGGGGAAGGTGATTTCTGGTGAGGAAAATGAGACTATTGAATTTAACATGGCAGTATTAATAAGGATGGTTGGATAACAATTTGCTCTTTTTTAGAATTCCAGTATCTTACATTAATTTTTTGGTTATTTAATCCTTTATGCAAGGGACTTGAAGATATTGTAAGATGATGTTCTATGTCACATGAAAGATATCATGGGGGTTGAAAGTTTTGTACAAGCCTTCAATTTAGTGAGATAGAAAGTAAAGGAAACACGAGACAAGAGAAAGAAAATAGAGAAGATAGGTGCAATCATTAACCCAATGCGGCATGTGCAAAATAAGATCAAGTTAACAGGAAAACACCAAGCTCTGAAGAAAAAGAAGATTTTGAAAAACAAGATACAGAGAGGTTGATTTCTCCCAGCCTAATTATCCTGTTTGGAATTTACTCGGTTTTCTACTACTTGAGTATTACACTCATTTTCATAAGAAGGAGAAGGCATACAACGTTGCTTGGAGACACTCGATTCAAGTTTTTATGTGCTCTCTGAAATTAACTTTGCTAGTCCACAACTGGAAATTAGATTTAGCTGAGCACTTACATCAACATTGCATTCAAAAAAATTGGATTCAACTAACATGCTTTTAACATTTTTTAACAGAAGTTTAAGTACCTTACTATTGGCCATTGATGTCCTTGAGACATCCTTAACGACCTGAAATAAATCGAGGGGCCTACAATTTAAAATATAAAATGGAAAAAGAGAAGGTTTGGCTTGCAACTTCAATTTTTTTACTGCAACCTGTTGGGTGCAAGAGAACAGGGTAACCTTATGATCTGGATACTTTCACTAGCTTCAGCAAGATGGTTGTATTTCAGTGAAGTCTTACATCAGATTTTTGTCCTGCACAGAAAATTAAAAGACTTAAAAATTCGTTATCCACCCTCCTAACTCTTGTCATTCCTTTTTCACTGCCCCTTAAATTTTGGCCCTAGTCCCCAATTGTATCGAAGCATGTCCCTCCATTCTTGAACCTTGGTGAGCATATAGGATGTTCCACCATTACATGAGCTTAGATTTACTTAGGATAGACTCTAGTCTTTTAGAGCAGTTGTAAAATTTCCTTCATTCCATGTTCCACCATGTATTGTTTTGAAATTTGAATAATAGCACAAATTTATTGCAACATGTCTGCAACAGATCCATTGATCTTTTGTTCACAATGAAGGTGTAACATGATACTAGTTGTTACAAAATAGTGTTTTCAAGGTCTAAAGAATGAGAGCTAACTTGGCTATATTGATTGCTTAGAAAATCCATGCGATTTGAATTCCCTCATTGTGAGTCTCATGTAATCAAATAATTTAAAGGCGTTAATTTTTTATAAAGCTATATAATTAAGAATAGTGTTGATACATGACTTAATCTATGAATCCATAATACTATCTTATAATTGTCGTTTGTGCCTTGTTAAGACTTTCAAAGAACCATGAACTAACTGTCAAGTTATAAAATAGAGCATTGTTTTAATTTTACCAATATGATTCATAATTCTTTGCTATGAGTAATTTAACACACTGAGATGAAGGACCAGGTAAATACTTATCAAGACGTTTGGAAACCTTGGTAATTATTCACTGCCAAAGCCTCGTGCGACACCTTCCGAGAAGGTTGGGATAATCGTACCAAATTCTAATTTATTCTTCTTTGAACAAGTGGCTCCACCACTGGCATCTCTTGCCCTTTTTTTCGTTCTGTTGAGGAGAAATAAGAACAAAGATTCAAGATATGAAAGGTAAACTGGGCCCGAGGGAATTAGAGATTTTCAGGATGGTACAAAGAATAACCTTTCACTCACTAGACTCTGCAGTTCTCACGAACGAACCAGACAAGTAACAAATATCTGATTTTAACCCAATGCATATATGGGCACTGGGCAGATCCCATACAATTTATACTAGGTGGGAGGGCCAAAATGCTCTCAGAAATCCCCTTGTTCTTGGAAATTGGGCAAAGGGAAGATTGTAGCTACCCAGTGCCCATACCACAAAATCTGGGCAAATTAAACCATAAACCCCGATTTTACCAAATGGCAGGGAGAATAAGCTATCATAAATTCCCATACTTCTAGAAATTTGGCTAATGGAAGCTTGGCCCTCCAAATTTCAGGGGAAAAATATAAATTTTTTTCCTCTATCCCTCCTAAAAACACGAGCTAACCTTGTACATGATTTTTCCCCTAAAATAAATTATGGGCTAATGATATAAGTTTAAAAAAATCACTCTAATACAAAAAATTCGCCCAATAAAAAATTGAAGGCCCCTAAATTTCGCCCATGAGCGAAATTTCGCCCCTAAAATCATCTATGCAGATATGTCATGGTACATGGTTGGTACATATGTGAGCTCCATTGATATATCTTATGATGTATTCTTAGAGGAATATTTGTTGCATGTCTTGGTGCATGCATGTGGTTGAGCTACATATTGGGACATGTAGTTGATGAGTTGATGAGGTGGTTATGTTGTACATCATTGATGAGTCATATCTTGATCTATAGTTAATGCATGATTGGTACATTGTTGGTACATTGGTTAAGGAACTTGCTAGCAGTATGATTGGCACATGGTTTATGGTTGATATGACATTCATGTATGGGAACACATCTTGATTGTGGTTCATCTTGTTGAGGTTTGGTGCAGGGTTGATGCACTTGCTTTCGTACATTATGTATGGGACGATATAGTTGAGACAATTGTTATGATGCTTAGTTGATATATTAATGGTTAATATACATGGTTGTGGCACTTGGTTCATGGTAAAGTCATATCATGAGTGATATGACACTTGTTTGAGGAACATGGTTGGCATGTTGATAGAGGCATATGGTTGGTACATGGTTGGCACATGTTCTTGGAATATGGTTGATACACTCCATTGATGATATATTATGGTATATTGTATGGAATTGATGTACATGGATGTTGTGCATGGTTTCCATACAGTATGGCACAGGATGTACATGGTTGATGTTTTTTTTGTGATTCTCTATTCATTGTTATCATATATTTTCGTTCATGATGTATGGTATGGAACGAGTTTGATGCATGTATAGGTGCAAGGATCATCATAAGAAGAGAAGATCATTCTTGAGCAGTTTATCTATGTTCTGGTTGAGTAGTAGCATTTGCAGCATAAGTAGATTACAGTGGTAGCATATTGTTCATCTTGCAGAGAAGATAGGGGGAGACATGCCCATAGGGGGGAGTTATTATTCTTCCCATTATTTGTTGCACTAGCATGATTCCAAGAGGAGAGATTATTGCCAGCCATGCCATCGACATTGCATCAGATTTATATCCCTTGTCCAAAGGGGGATATATTATTCATGGAAAGCTCAAAGGCATTCAAAGAGGGAAGTATCCCCAAGGAGAGTTCAGTTAGGGGGGGGCTACCTCAAGAAGAGATATATCATTTTTCATTGATGCCAAAGGGAGAGAAATAGTTGCATTGATGTGAAGAGATTAACAATGATGAGGAGAGATGATCACAGAGGGAGAATAAGCATTTCCATGTCCAAGTGTTGACATCAATGATTGGTGTTGACATCAATGTTCGTGTTTCCATCAATGCCAAAGGGGGAGATTGTAGTATTATGTTGTCATTGATGTCAAGGGATTAATTTCAAGGGATTCATGTCAAGTATTTTCATAGTGATGTGCTTATATCATTTATGTATTGATTGTTGGATCATGTGGTCATGGATGTAATTGATGTCAGAGGGTTGATGTCATGAGGTGTCATAGTGATGTGTTATCATTGATGTAAAGATTGATCATTGTTGTGTCATTCTATCATTGATGTATTGTCATGACTGGTAGGAAGTACCAAATGGATAAAATCCAAAGTGGTCCCCTTATGGTGAAATCCCTCACGGGAAGACGCTTTGCGGAGTTCAAATGGTTAAGTGGTTTGGTAGCCCCAATAGTGTAGTGTTTGATTGAGGAATAATGTAATGAATATCAGTCAATTTGTAAGTGATACTATTCTAGATGGATAGTTCGTGTCATGCCATTTCCGGTGATATGTGGAATGTCACATAACTCCTAATGGTTAGAGAGTTATGGCCATGTGAAGTTGGATAATCCTCATAAATTATCTAGAAGACCTTAGAAGATCAAAGAAGTAAATTTATTCTAGAATCTCCTAGAATAATTTGACCAATCTAAGTGGTTAGTCATGGGTTAAGTGGTTGCAACAAGAAAAAAGTTAAAAATAAATTAGTTGCAACTATAAGTGGAGAGTTTACTGTTTGTAGTAAAGTGGTTGTAAGTGGACAAAGTGGTTAGAAGTGGGTTAGCCCAAAAAGAAGGAATTTAGCTAGATGATAACCCCTAAAAGAAGCTACTTGGAGAAGTATGAATAATAGAACAAGGGTCTCTTATGAAGAGAATATCTTGAGCATATTGAATATCTATTCTTGGTGAAATATTTATTGCATGTACTCATGGACACATCCGAATTTTCGTAAGTATGAGGTTTGATGGAGGAATTTTTGGAGGTTCAAAAAACCCTAGTTTTCTGAAGCTGTACACGGGTTGTAGTGGGACAGGGTGCATACATCTGTGGGTTGAACAAGGATAGGGAGTGTATACATTAAAAGGAAAATAATATATTGGTTAGATGTTGTTGCTAGGTTCCTGAATTCTGAAGCAATTTCCCAGGGTATCATTCTACATGTTCATATCTGTTACAAAATTTATGGTATGATTATATGTTGTATTGATGCTTGGATTCACTCATGGTATGGTGAATACTTGAAGAATTATTTGTATGGTTGTTGTGTGATCTGATTATGCTATATGTTGGTTGGTTGATTGACTGAGAAACACTCTCATATTTGGTATAACTCTGATATGGTTGAGGGATATCTATCTTATATGATGATGTATGCATGAGATACATGCATAGGATTATTTGTATGGATTTTATGATGTTTGGATATGGTATATGTTGGATGGTTGGTTGAGTGGTTATGTTCTAATATAGTTGAGGGATATCTATGTTGTGTTATGGTGTATGCATGAGGCACATGCATAGGTTGTTGGATTTCCTAGATTTGTTGTGATTGAAGATGGTGCAGGTTGGGCAGTGACATGATGGTTGTAGTGATAGGTTACATATGTATGTGACAGAGGCAACAAGGGTCTGAAGGACAAAAGTTGTGAAGTTTCAGAAACCCTAGCTTTCTGAGGGTGTACGCAGGCTAAAAGTTGAGGAGGTCATGTACAAACATGTGTTGCAGTATAGAAAGGTCGTGTACATACACGTGTTGCAGTATAGACAGGTCATGTACCTATTGACATATTGTATTATGTCTACAAGCTGTGTCTTTTACTTGAGGGTTGGATTCCTCTTCTCAGTTGGTGCTAAGATCTGCAAGCTAGGTCTAGCATTGAGAGTTGGTGCTATTTTTACTTGGTGTTGATAAACCCTCGAGATTGTAGTCTCCTATAACATATAATACAAAACATTTACATATATATCTGGTGTTTCTTGTGTTCATTATTGTGATGGTTCATAGTTCTTTATTGTTGATGTATGTTGTTGAGTTATGTTTACATAAAAGAAATTAAGTGTGAATGGAAGTAATGAGTAATGATGTTGTGAATGGTTATTCCTAACTAAAGTTTTGTAAGAAATGAAAAATAGCCTCACACTAATTCACCCCCCGAGTGTGGTCGGTGTGTCCAACACAACTACCATTTTAGGAAAGTTTTAGATATAGATATATATTAGGAAATCCTAATATCTAGGGCATTCTAGATTCAATTTGAATGGATTGGGAAGATTCCCTTAGATAGGAGTCGGTTCTAGTAGCACAAGACTATTTATCATAAGTTTTATATTGTCAAGATTCAACTTCTAGGAGGTACCTTGGTACTCCCAATGCTTCTCACTATTGAATTGTACTTTTGAGTCCCATTGGCCTACTTTCTTTGGATATTCATGGACATTAACAAAATTATCTTTCCTATGTTTACAACTCTTCTATCGTAAATTCATTATATACAAGAATAATATGTCTCTCTAACTAGAAACATAAACAAGTCTTATAGTGAACATACATGCCAAAAGAACCAAAGTAGAGAGAGTCATAATGCCAAGAAAAAATGGATGATACAAATGTTTATGAATGAAAAAAATTGAAATTGGTCTGAGGGCTAGCTTTATCTTATAGGCATAATAGGTAGAAAATTTGTTTACTACAAGGAACACCATCACATGGTTTGATTATTTGCATGAAATAGGTAAAATTGCAATAATCATTTTATGTGAAAGATTATGTCCTCAACTAGGATTCTAGATCCATTTGATACCTTGTTCAAATTCAACACTACAATCCCACTACATGATCCCTATTTTTAAAACTTTGTAGTGATACGGAAGTTTGTAAGGATAATATAACTGTAAACTCATTCTGGAGGGATTTGTCCAGACAGGAAAATCCTCATCAATTCTAAGAAAATACATGTCATTACAAGGTTTCCACAAGATGGGTAGGATACCACTAAAATTTTCATGGTTCACATCATAGTGTAGAAAGAGGGAGATACCATGTACAAACATGGAGCTACCACAGAAGAGAAAATGGGCCTATACTTGACATATGGCATGAAATCCAAGAACCAGGGCTATGATGTAACCTCCATTAACCATTTTATGATTATCATTGTAGTACAATTGATGTCTACAATGGTATTGTAGATCTAAGGAAAGGGTGAGTGTACAAAATAGGCCACCCATGTGGTTGGAAACTATGAAAATGGCATAAATTTGAACTAGGTGATGTATGCCACTAATTAGGTACTACATAATGTATTGGATGCATATTATATGAACTAGGAATTCCATTTTAGGAGTTTTTTTATATTCATTGCATTATCACACTAGTTAGAACCACTAGGTGTTCAACTATTGTGGTGCAATCCATGGGAATTTTTTTTTGTATCCAATTATGAATCCCTCTCCTATTCATGAAATAAGGTAGCATAGGTCAACATTAGAACCATGTAAGTGAGTTACTATCAAAACATGTACAATGTAATTTTGTAAACCACTAGGATTCTTGTGGGTAGTATTGAAATGCATCGCCAAAAATACACTATTGTATGATGATAACATGGCTATTGGATGGTATAATGAACTTGCAAGAGGTGGTGGAGACCTAGGAATTTATGTTGACTCCAAGGCTTGTTGAGTGAGCCTTAAAGAGATGGGCCTAGCTGACTAAAGAGTAGTATAATAAATATGGAAAGTGGCATTGCTAGAATGTGTTGTGAGGGAAGGAGGCACTAGGAAGAAGCCTTGTATCTTCATGGAGGAGGGAGATGCATCAAATTCCACTAAGTAAAATATATTGGAGACACAAAGGATAAGGGTTATGCTTATTTTTTATGGAATGGATTATGACCCAACAGTGAGACTAGCCTACCACCCCCTCCTCTCTTAGCATGTGTATCTAGTAATCAACTCTATCATGTAGCCTATAAGTATCCCCATATACGATGGGTAGATAAATTTCTATCGACGTGTAGAAATACACCTATGGAAAGTGGAAATATTAATTTCTCAATGTTTTAGTTGCACTGAGTGCTCCAACACCATATAGTTGAAAAAGGTACACTCTCATCATGAGGAACCTTGACATCCCTTAGCCACCCCTGCAACTAATGATGCCAATCACACTTCCTAGACCTATCTTGGATACATAAGAACTAATGCCCCTTAGCTACACCCATGGAGGAGTTATATTTAGAATTGTTTGGTAGAGGCACATTGGAAAATGGAGAGGGAAGGTGACTCCCATGTGACATGTTATTCATTAGCTTGTTACCAAGGAAACTTCAACTAGACACAAGTTATGGAGGTTTGAGAACTAAGGACATTCAAGATAATATGTCACCACCATTATGGATAAAACAAAAATCTAGGACTCCATACTCAATATGATAGATGGACATCCACAAGGAATTTATGTTAGTGGAAAGGGAAAAGGAAATGGTCGAATATATGGGATATCAATTTGGATGGGTAACCATGTTAGGCAAGAAGGAGGAAGAGGATATAATCAACAAGTTTTTTCACCTTCACATGGAACTTTTATTAGTAGAGGATTTCTTACCACTCCATTTGGAATTCATAAGAAAGTAAGTCTCTCTATCAACTTCCACTACTACCCCTCCTATGATGACTATTGGCTCATTTTCATAACCCATGTCAAGTGTAGTGTATAGCCCACTAGTCACAATGCATGCAACTAGTTCTAGATTTGAGTTTGGTGTTTAGATCAAACAAAAATATTCTACAGTGGAGTATTCAAGATAAGGGAGTGGAAGAGTGGAATCATTCAATATACCACAATTAGTTCCTATGGTGGAATAATTTGAAGAGGGAGATGAGGTTTGATTGCAACTTGTCATTGACTTGTGGAAGATAGATCTACCCTCACTTTCTAAGATCATTATAGAATTAGAAACAAAGATGAAAGGAAGAGTTAAGGAGAAGTATGATTGCATGAGAAAACTATAGATTCATAATGTATATCTCAAGGAACAAACAATACAATGAGAAAAATAAAGAGAAGTGTTGCAAATACAAGTCAAATAGGCTACAACAAATTAGAGTCAATGGAGAAAACAAGGAACAAAAACCACCACATTTTTATTTAACCAAATGGAGTAGATAAATATTTCACTAGTTAAGTTAAAGAAACAAGATTGAATACCTGAAAGCTTTAAGAAAATGTTCTTGAAGTTGCAATGGAGGTAGGAGAAGAGATATCCACATGTTTTCAGGAGGTGCTTCCACACCTACCTAAGGCCTTAGAAATCACATATAAAGAAATCATTATAAAAATCAATGTAGCAACAACATTATGACATATTGTAAAGGAACGAAAAGGGTTGCTAGAGTCCATCACAAACTCAGAGGAAATATGTTAATATGAGAAGAAGAAATAACTTGCAAGACTAAAACACACTAAGGAAGAAGATCACAATAAAATAAAATGTTTGGTCTTTAACCATGTGATTACTAAAGCCTAAGTGTAGAGAATTTAAAGTAGGTATGACTATTTTTTCAGAGCTCATGGATAAAATTCTAGAAGCACAGATATATCCCTATAGCACCTAAGCATAAAATCTAGTAGAAAATAAAGCAACTATAAGAACAATATGAGAAGGTTTACATTGAGGCCATCACGTCAAACACTCCAAAAGAAAATATGAAAAATACTCAATGAATAATTTCCAAAATTTCTAAGTATATAATTTCCATGTCTATAGTTAGCATGATTACCATTTTTTTCTAGTTTTAGGTGAGACTAGGACTCATGGTCATATTTTTTATCCTCCATTAAGTATAAGTGTTGAAATATCTTATACCTTGAATACTTTAAGCATTGAAATGTAACTTTAAAATAAGAATTGGGAAATTTTCTTGCACACTAACATTTTCATGTGTTTTTGAAAGGTATCCATAGAAACCTTAAATAATCATCACAGTCATGAGTAATCATAAATGAAGCATGACATAAAATTATCAACATTAAAACATCTTAGCATAATCACTATTCAAGACATAGAAAAATTGAAGCATGAACAATACACCTAAATAGATATAAATCAATGACCTTATCATCCCATCACTTAAGTGCACATTAGGAGGTGGACCCTATAAGAGACAAAGGGAATGGGAATTCTACCTCTTTGGAGGAGCAAGATCTTGAGGATAAGATATTACTTTTTCATCTATGTGAGTGGGAAGAACCAAAATCACAATATAAATCATCATGTCAATCATACAAATAAATTTCAATTAGAAATGAAATAAAAGATCAAATACTTGGATATTCAATGGTTGTCCTCGTATGATATTATTTTAATGCTGCTCCAATATATATCCTCCACTACTTGTTCTAATAATTTAACCAACACTTAAAGAATCAACAAAATAATAAAATAAATTAATGAACATTTTTATGACTAAATAATAATTAAAAATACTTGAGTGCATGAATACCTGAATGATACCCTCTTGGTTTCGAGAATAATTTATTGGAGTAATCTAATATTGGATCAAACCTCCCTTGATTTGACAGAGCAGTAGTGAAGTCAACATTGACTTTGTTGTTGCTCTGTTGGATCAAGGGAAGTTTTCTCCAAGATTATCCAAATCATAATCTATTCTCTATTGAACATGGACAACCACATGAAGGTGGAAGGTTTTATGACCACTCCCCCCCCCCTTACATAACTCTAAATTCCCCATTACCCAATCTATCTGCTAGAAAATAGTTGAAAGCAACACATTAAGATCCATGCATAAACACTAGAAAAACAACAAATTCATAAAGAAACATATGTGGTTTTGTGCATAAAGAAACATATAGAAATAATTCATTAACATATAACATTAATTCATTCATTCATCAATCATAGACAAAAAATTATTCATCTCAATAAATTTTATCATCAAAAATATGTTTTCACAATATGGTACATGATGTTTCTAATATTATAACAAGTACAATCATTTTTTTTTGTTTCTTTCTGTTTAAAATGAATTCAGAAAGGAGTTTGTTAATTCCTTCTTCCTCTTCAGATGTTCTAGCCTCTGCATGTCTTATTGACAACCTAGTTGTGTAGTCATGACATCAAGGATGTTGGAAGGAGGGGTGTAGATCATCGGTTGCAATAAGAAAGAAATGTTAAATTGGTATTTATTATTATTATTATTACAAATATTTAATTAATAAAAAGAGAAGGCAAGCATAGTAGTTTCAGATGTGGACATATGTTCCTCTTCTTGTCTAGCCTCATCATCTAGATGCTCTGGAGTTGAAATAGGAAAGGTGATAATTAATACACCATTTTCAGTTAAATATTTTTAATTGTAATTTATAATGCATTTGTTATAGCACATGAAATACCTCCAGTACCGAGTTGCACACCACCTTCATTAGGTGACACTCTACCGTCACTAGGATGTGTTCTTCTAGTGGGGACACTTGTTTCTTGATTGGTTTCCTAGTTAAAAAAAACAAACACATTAATTTATGGCCAAAAATAATAATCAATAGATTGTACAAGTAATAAATTATAAAAATCTTATTTCTTTTTTTTACTTGTGTGTCAGTTTGAGTGTCAGAAGATTGTGTTTCCCCCAATATTTTTCTGCATTCAACCACAACTTGAAATCCATTCTTAAAAGAAAGCTTGAGGTATTCCTCTCTTGGAACTTCTTTTAACTCCAATCCCTGCAAATTTTCATAAGAACATGAATTTTGCTTCTTCTCTGCAATTAAATTAAAACTGTTAACATATTATTTGGATGGAATTGATTTTTTTATACTTACAATTCATACGACCAGTTTCGAGTAAAACCACTCGGGCCAAGTTTGTGTTGCCCATGTTTTTCTGTTCTAGCCTTGGTGGCTTTGAATGTTTCTGGGAAACTGTATTGAAAAATTTCAAATACGTAATTATATGTCTCAATGATGATAAAGCATCATAATTACATTATTAGAAGTGTCGCATACCTTCCAACACTAGGTGGTGTCTTTCCTTATTTTCAAAGCATCTTCTCCTTCGCATCTTCCTATAGGGACTTCCACTCCCTCTCAAGAATCATTGGAGGAAACTCATACTGACGATTCTTTTTCATATGTACCCTATATTGATCCTGCAAATAGTTTAAATATGTGCCTTCTTTTGAAGAGATTTTAGATTTGTTGAAGGAGCCCTCATCTAACAATCCAACCAACTTTTTAATGAGTTCATATTTTAACTTGGAACTTTGGGAATTCCACCTTGTGCATATGGTGAGCCCAAATATTTCCAAGGTCATTTTATTCATTTTTTTTATAAAATGTATCGTTTCCTGCAAAACGATATTATCATTAGCTTAAAATAATCGCACATTATACGTTAACTTCAATTAGATTGCACATAATAATTGAAGCACATATTAAATGCCTAGAATCTTTTATATTTTCATAGGGATGAGCTCATCGTTTACCAAAAAGGTAACAGGTAGTATTCCTGCACTAGTGACATGCGAAGATCCAAGAAATCATGCTTTAAAATGTGCAAATCCATGTTATTCATCCACATCATCCCTTGCACCGACATCGACCATGGGGGGTGTACCGCTCTAAGTGATTGTCTTAGTACTGATATAGACATCAACCCTTGGGGGGTGTACCCATATGATGTTGTGATGGTGTAGCAACCACATTGGTACCAACACTAGCCTCCGTAGGCATATCTTGGGGATCAAAATCCCGCAAAAACTACTGTAAAAATAAATATTTTTTTATAAAGGACTTGTAAGAGTATAAAAATTAAAATCCAAAATAAATAAATGGGATAATTAAAGATCTTGTTTACCCCATCGTGATGATTTGTGTCCATCGAGTCTTAAATTATTTCCTTTATCTCATGTGTTTCATTCAAATTTGAATCAAAGAAGAGAGTTCGATGTTTGATTTTCTTACAAGCTTCCTTATTGTTTGGACTAGGTTGGTGGAGGAATAAATTTGTTCATCGGTAAGCTCTTCCTCTGCAAGATATGTGGATTATTGGATGGTTGTTTCTTTCCCCTTGTCACCCTGGGACAATGGTGTTGCCAACAATGCAATGCGAATATAAGAATTAGAAAAAATAGAAGAAATTCAAATGTATGCAAAATAAAGTTATTTCATGAATAGGCATGGGACAAAAATATAAAAATTGGTTTTGTTGGCCAAATGGATTAAGAGAAAATTCATTATTATAATTTACGTATTATTCTTCAATATGCTATATGGATTCAGAGGATCATATTGAAGACAATGTATGTTTCTTGTCTTGTCTTGGAAAATATTGATGAGAAAGATGTTGAAACACGTGTTAGTGATAATCTTGATATTACAATAAATGATAATCATAAAATATAAGATTCATTTCTTATAGGTTGAGTAAAATAGTATACGTACTGCCCCCATCATAAAAATGTCTTTATCTACTTGATTCAAATTGCAATCAATCAACAACTCTTCCCCTACAACTATTAATTTTGTTGCACATACGAATATACGGTATCCTTCATTCCCCTCAAATATGAAATTGGGTTGTTTATTTGTGGTCACAAGTTGTGTATTGTTTATAAACTCTGCAATATTTCTCGCTACTTTTGTCCTTCCATCCATATATATAGATGCTCCTTTATTTTAATCATTGTCTTTTAGTTGTATATAATTTGCATCCACGCAATATCTTTGACACATACTTTTTGTATATTGGACTATCCATATCCAATATTTGTAGATGTAATAGGGTCCAACATAATCCATCAATTTATTTATTCTGCCATAATAGACCTTTATTCCATCCATGGAAAATATCCCCAAAGGATGTAATGATGATAGAGAAATGTAGTATATCCTTTCGTTGACACAAAAACTAGTGTTTATTTGAGGAAGATCCTTGGGTACCCATTGTTTCACTAGATGTTTGTACCTCAAGGGCACCTTGATGTTGTTTATGCTCTCATCGTCACAGAACATGACCCCCCTTTAGCAAGAAAAAATTCCATGTGTTTATGGAATTTTCTTCCGATATTCTCACCTCTAGTTGATCTCCGCCTGTTAGACCTACTAGATGTCTCACTTTCCTCTATTATACATGAACTTCCCTCACTCGACGAATATATATATTACAAATACCTGTTTGGTTGTACGTCCTACAACACTCCATCAAATGAGAGAAAAAATTAGTGAGTGTCATAAGTGCTATGATGAAGCATATTGAGGAAACCAAAAGAACATAATGGTACAAGTGACTTTTGTTGTTACAATACAATTATCAACCCACTCATTTTTTTGCAAACTTAAGAATACAATAGTACAAGTGAGTTCATGCTTCATGGATTGACATAGACCTTAATTTTAAGAGAATGGAGGATGGACATTTGATCCAAGAGATATATGTACAAACATAATGGATTTAGGATTTGTGATACTCATGGGATAATCATATAATGGTCCATTAGAACCATCTCCCTTAACATTTGAAGTTGAATGGAGGAAATTCAAAATAGAAATCAGTCTAGAGGAAGAACTATAAGAGGAGATGGATTGAATAATGTGTTACTTCCTATAATAGGGGGGTCGTCACTATGACCTAAATGATATTGTATGAATGTTGGTATGGGACTGGTTGTATTAGAAATGTTGTTTGGGTCTCATGAAAGTGGAGGTGGTCCTCTGGGTCTACACAAATATGGAATTGTAAAACTAATCTCTATATGATTGCCTCTTGGTTCCCCTAGTAGATGGGAGAACTGTAAAAAATGAAGTGATATGCTAAGTGGAAGTTGGTCTAGGATGTAGATGTGGTTGCAGGATGAGGGAGTGGAATTGGAGGGAATCATGTATGTATAAGGCCAAGAATTGTACTATAAATCATCCAACCATGTTATAATAAGATAAGAACTAAATCAAATCATCCTTAGGAATATTCATGATCAATATTCATTATGTTCATGAGTGCATCTTTTGGTTCTTGAGTTTGAGATTAGTCTCAATCGTACATTTAGACATTTCCATATTGACATTAGGGGGACCATATTCAAATCTTTAGTTCAAACTTTAGTACTACTTTTAGTAGGTTTTGCATGCATGCATGCAACACTTGGAGAATTAACGGAGGGTGGTTGCTTCAAAAAGGCACTTTCCAATTTCGTAATTTGATATTTTGGGGAAGTTTATATGTTTAGAAACTTAATACTTTTAATGAAATTTCATGGAGAATTTAATAAAAATAGTGTTGAATTAATAATTCACTACAATACTTGATGTTTGATAAATTGACTTCCCTTGAAAACATGTTTACAAGAACAATTAAATTGATGCACTAAAAAATTCCTTTACTATAAATTTTGGAAGGTGAGAGGAACCATAGAAAATAAGGAAAATGATAAGGTCTAACCATCATATTCCAAAACCTATGAAACTACAAAGATATTCATGTGCCTAAATAAGGGAAATAAATCATGAAAAAAATTACCTGCAATGAGAGGTAATTTTGATTTCCTCTGCAATAGAGGAAGAAGACACATGATCAATGCAAAATCTAACCTGCTAAATATAAATGGAGACCCATGATACCTAACCCATTAATCAAAAAAAATTTAGGCTCACGTTCATGCTAAGAAAATATGTTAAGAAGGGACCCCAACCAAACATAATGCCACAGATGTAGATACCAAAGGTTGTTTCATTCATGAGAAATGGTTATGATGCAATGATTCTTATAAATTTGTAGCTAGATGCATGAATTCCTAATGACCATAGTCATTTCATTTAGAATGAAACTCAACACAAATATTAATAAATATTTCAAAGATCCCTGTAGTTGAAGTTTGAGCAGACTACTATTTTTTCAAAGATCATGGAGAAAATCATGGGTAGTGTTAGTAGGGAACCTGCAAGCAAGGCATTGCAAACACATGAAAAGGTTTTAGATAACTTGTGTAAGGAATTACAAATATTTTGTCAGAGAAACAAATTTATGACATTATGCCGAAATAGTCAGAAACATGTTGTACTATGTTTTTATTGATGTCAAAGGGTTGATGTCAAGTATTGTCATAGTGATGTGTTTGTATCATTGATATATTGATTATTGGTTATATGGTCATTGATGTGATTATTGTCAAAGGATTGATGTCAAGTGGTGTCATAATTATGTGTTGATATTAATGGGAGTTGTATCATTGATGTCATTTCATGGTTTATAGGAAGAAACAAATGAATAAACTCCAAAGTGGTCCCCTTATGGTGAAATCCCTCATGGGAAGACGCTCTTGAATAAAGTTCTCAAAGTGGTCGCCTTATGGTGAAAGCCCTCATGGGAAGATGCTTTGTAAAGTCCAAATGGTTAGGTGGTTGACTATCCCAGCAGTGTGGTTAGGGAACCCAAGTTTGATTGAGGAATAATGTATTGAAGATCAGTAAATTTGCAAGAAAAACTATTCTATATGGATATTATATGTCATGTCGTTTCCGGTGAAATGTGGAACGTCATATAAATCCTCGTAGTTATAGATTTATGGCCATGTGAAGTTGGAGAACCCTCATGAGTTATCTATAATCCCCTAGAAGGTCAAAGAAGTCAAATTATTCTAGAATCTCCTAGAAGAAGTTGACCAGACAACATGGTTAGTCATGGGTTAAGTTGTTGCAAAAAGAAAACAATTAAAAAAAAATTAGTTGCAACTAGAAGTGGAGATTTTACTCTTTGTAGATAAAGGGGTTGTAAGTGGACAAAGTGTTTAGAAGTGGGTTATCTCCAAAAGAAGGAAGTTGGGTAAGTTGGTTAGAAGATAACCCCTAGAGGAAGTTACTTGGAGAAGTATAAATAAGAGAGAAAGGGTCTCTTATGTGTATGATATTTCAACATATTGAATATACATTTGTGAAAGGTTATTTGGGAAGGTATTATTGATAGAGTATATTTGCGACAAAAAAATCGTAGCAAAAAAAGTGTGGCAGAAAAATCACGACATAAAAGTGCGGCATAAAAAGTGCGGAAAAAAAATTGCGACAGAAAACCTGTAGTAGAAAAATTGTGGTGACAGAATCACGACAAAAAAAATGGTAGCATAATCACGACATCAAAACCACAGAAGAAAAATCACGATAACAAAACCATGACAAGCGAATCACAACAGTAAAACCGTGGGAGGATATTTGGCAGTTGTATAAAGTTGGCAGTTTGGTAACCAAATTCGATTTGCATATTGGAATTGTTCCAATTGTTGCATGGTATGGTATAGGTCTTGATGATTAATATAGTATTAAAGGTATGGTTTTGGCACATGGTCTTGTGTAAGGGTTTATGTTATTTGGTTAATGGAGAGTATGGTGTATTGCTAGAGGTTTCTTGTTGGTTAACTTGGTGATATTGTGCATATGGTTGAGAGTATACTTGATGATTGATCTTTGTGAGTAGATCAGATTTGGATGATGAGATTGATGAGGCACATTGAGGTGACATTTTGTTGTGATAGGTTATGTTGTGCATATTTTATGCACTTGTCTTGGTATAGACTGTTGGTACAGTTTGACAAATTGATTTTTGTCTACAAGTTGGGTCTTCCACTTGAGGATTGAATTCCTCTTCTTAGTTGGTGCTGAGATTTACATGCTATGTATTGCATTGAGATTTGGCTATCTCTTTGAGTTGGTGTTGATAAACCCCAAGGATTGTAGTCCATAATACAAAAGAAAATTATACATATATTTGGTGTTCTTTGTGTTATTTATTGTGATGGTGCATAATTTTTTATTTTTAATATATGTCATTGATATATTTTTACATGCAAGAAACTAAGTGTGAATATAAGTAATGAGTAATGATTTTGGGAATGGTGATGGCTAATTGAAGTTTTGTAAGAATTTGTAAAAGGATCCTCACATTGATTCACCCCCCTTCTCGGTGTGGTTGGTGTGTCCAACAATTGGTATCAGAGAAGGCCTTCACTATAAGACTTACAACATTGAAAGAGATCCATGGACACACAAGTAGAAGAAGGTTGTGTAGAATCGTCTAACAATTATCTTATATATGAAGATGAAGATTTTTTGAAGCTAAAAAGAAAAATTATATTTCTTTGAAGCAAAATATGTTTTTGATCATGATTTTGATATTGCTGAATACATTAGGGAAACCCTAGAAAAATACCAAAGGAATACCACGGCACTAAAAAAAATACTCATGAAACAAGAAGAAGATATCAAGAGACTAAAGATTCAATTAAATGAAAAATAAGAATTATGCCATAAGTTGGAAGCATAAGTTGTTGATATTAGAATGAAAGAAGAGAAGTAAAAAGGTTCATGAATAGCTCAACAATCTTGTATGAAATCTTGGATTGTCAAAGATAACCTAATGATAAATATGGTCTTGGATACAACAAGGAAGCAACACACTATGAATCTAGCACTTCTAAGAAGCATGATGTAGGTCCTTATTCTCAAAAGGTGAAAGAAAATTTGCAATTCAAGAACCTACTGAAGGGAAGGAAATTTTCATAAGAACAGAGAAAGGAAGACACCGAGAAGCCACCTTTACACCTCAAAACAAGTTTAGAAAAGACACACCTTCAAGGTGGACACCAAAGCAAGGGTGTGAAAACGTTTTGAATGGTCATTGTTTCTCATGTATTGAATATGGTCACAAAGCTTTGGATTGCATACATTATGCAAGGAAAGAGGTTGGAAGATTCAATAACATGTTAAGATGTTGGAGATGTAATCTTGTGGAACACATTGTTGCACATTGTCACACCATGAGATGATATAGTTGCAATAGGTTTGGTCACGAATTCTAGGATTGCTGGAATACAAGGAGGCAGTCCAAGAGGAATGCTTCATATGATAAGGTAATAAGAACATGAAAGAATAACAATGTTGAAAGGATGGAATCTCAAAGTACAAGTACAGAGAAATCAGGGCACTCTCATAAGTGGATGAAGAAGATTGAACAACCAGACATGAATGAAGGAATAAAGAATCAAGAAATATTCACTCTTTTTGAAGCATACACGAGATCTTATGGGAGAAGTCATGTACATATGTGAGGTGACCTATAGAACGGTTGCGTACATACGTGAGTTGTATGTGGAACAAGCAACATACCTATGGAAAAATCCTCAAGAAGAGAAGTGTACATATGAGTTGCAACATGGTTTGATGGTATAACTTTGTTTTGCAGGGTCTGACATGGTTTGTTGCAGGTTTTCATGATTATATTCTTGCATGTGTGTTTGATGTATGTATGGTGATGACATATGGTTGAGTGTTGAAGCATATATATCTTAGATGCATGGTACAAACTTTAGTGTGTGGAGTGATGCATTCCTGATAAGGTATATTGTTGGTTATGTTCTTAGTGATGTTATGGCACCTTATCTATGAGATATATCATGCTAGATAAATATATATCATTTATCTATTGAGGGACACTCTTAGTACATGTTTAGAGGTACTATTGTATGCTTGGTACTTGTTGTAGTGAATGGTTTTTGAGGCATATATGTCATGGTACATGGTTGGTACATATGTGAGCTCCATTGATATATCTTATGATGTATTGTTAAGGCCATATTTGTTGGATTTCTTGGTGCATGCATTTGGCATGTGTTTGCGCTACATATTGGGACATGTAGTTGATGAGTTGATGAGGTGGTTATGTTGTACATCATTGATGAGTCATATCTTGATATATAGTTGATGCATGATTGGTACATACCTGGTACATTGGTTGAGGCACTTGCTAGAAGTATGATTGGCACATGGTTTTACATTGATGTGAAATACATATATGGGAACACATATTGATTGTGGTTCATCTTGTTGATGTTTGGTGAATGGTTGATGCACTTGATTTGGTACATGATGTATGGGATGATAAATTTGAGACACTTTTTATGATGCTTGGTTTATATATTGATGGTTGAGATACATAGTTGTGGCACTTGGTTCATGGTAGAGGCATATCATGAGTGATATGACACTTGTTTGAGGCATATGGTTGGTACATAGTTGTAACATGTTATTGGCATATGGTTGATACACTCCATTGATGATATCTTATGGTATATTGTATGGTATCAATGTACATGGGTGTTGTGCATGGTTGGCACACAGTATGGCACATGATGTACATGATTGATGTTTATTTCATGATTCTCTATTCATTTTTGACATATCTTTTGATTCATAATGTATGGTATGGCACTATTTTGATGCATGGACAGGTCCAAGGATTGTCATAGGAAGAGAATATCATTCTTGAGAAGTTGATATATGTTCAGGTTGAGCAGTATTATTTGCAGAAGAAGCAAATTGTAGTGGTATCATATTGTTCATCTTGTAGAGAAGATAGGGGGAGACATACCCATAGGGGGAGTTTTTCTTCTTTCCATGATTGGTTGAAACAACATGATTCTAGGAGGAGATATCATTGGAATCCATGCCATCAACATTGCATCATAATGATATCCCTTTTCCAAAGGGGGAGATATTGTTCAGAGGAAGCTCAAAGGCATTCAAATAGAGGGAGCATCCCTATGGAGAGAACTACACTTTTTCGTTGAATTCAAAGGGGGAGAGAGTCACATTGATGTGGTGAGATGAACATTGATGAGGTGAGATGATCACAAAGGGAGCATGATAATTTCCATGTCCAAGTGTTTCCATCAATGATTGGTGTTGACATCAATGTTGGTGTTTCCATCAATGCCAAAGGGGAAGATTGTTGTACTATGTTGTCATTGATGTCAATTCTTATTATAGTGATGTCTTTGTATAATTGATATATTGATTATTGGTTATATGGTAATTCATGCAATTATTTTCAAAGGCCTGATGTCAAGTGGTGTCATAATGATGTGTTGATATTAAAGGGAGTTGTATCATTGATGTCATGTCATGGTTGATAGGAAGAACCAAATAGATGAAATCCAAAGTGGTCCCCTTATGGTGAAATCTCTCATGGGAAGAAACTCTTGGATAAAGTTCTCAAAGTGGTCCCCTTGTGGAGAAATCCCTCATAGGAAGACACTTTGTGAAGTCCAAATGGTTAGGTGGTTGAGTATCCCAGCAGTGTGGTTATGTAACCCAAGTTCGATTGAGGAATAATGTAATGAAGATCAGTAAATTTGCATGAGAAAATATTTCAGATGAATAGTATATTTCATGTCGTTTCTGGTGATATGTGGAACATCATATAACTCCTCACGGTTAGATATTTATGGCCATGTGAATTTGGAGAACCCTCATGAGTTATCTAGAAGCCCCTAGAAGGTCAAAGAAGTCAAATTATTCTAGAAGCTCCTAGAAGAAGTTGACCAGTCAAAGTGGTTAGTCATGGGTTAAGTGGTTGAAACAAGAAAAAAATAAAAAATAAATTAGTTGCAACTAGAAGTGGAGAGTTTACTATTTGTGGATAAAGTGGTTGTAAGCAGACAAAGTGGTTAGAAGTGGGTTATCCCCAAATTAAGGAAGTTGGGTAAGTTGGTTAGAAGATAACCCCTAGAGAAAGCTACTTGAAGAAGTATAAATAAGAGAGCAAGGGTCTCTTACGTGTATGATATTTTAGCATATTGAATATCCATTTGTGAAAGGTTATTTGGGCAGGTATTATTAATAGAGAAGATTCGTGGCATAAAAAATAGTGACAGAAAAAGGGCGGCAAAAAAATCACGGCAAAAAAAGTGCAGTAGAAAAATTGCGGTAGAAAAAGAACTGGAGAAAAATTGTTGCAACATAATCGTGGTAGCAAAACCACAGCAACAGAATCATGTCAGTAGAACCTAGAAGAAGAATCGCGATAGAAGAACCGTGGCAGCAAAACCTTGGTAGGAGAATCGCAGCAACAAAACTGTGTCAATAGATTTGGCAGCTACAAAATGTTGGCAGTTCGATAACCGCATCAGATTTGCATATTGGAATTGTTCCAATTGTTGCATGGTATGATATAGGTCTTGATGATTTCTATAGGATTAAAGGTATGGTTTTTGGATATGGTATTGTGTAAGGTTTTATGGTATTTGGTTTATGGAGAGTATGGTGTATTGCTAGAGGTATCTTGTTGGTTAACTTGGTGATAATGTGCATATGGTTGAGAGTTGACTTGATGATTGATCTTTGTTAGTAGATCATATTTGGATGATGAGATTGATGAGACATGTTGAGGTGACATGTTTTTGTGACAGTTTGTGTTGTGCATAGTTGATGCCCTTGTCTTCGTATAGACTATTGGTACAGTTTGATAGATTTCTTTATGTCTACAAGCTCGGTCTTGTACTTGAGTATTGTATTCCTCTTCTTATTTGGTGATGAGATATTTAGGCTGGGTATTGCATTGAGAGTTGGTTCTCTCTTTGAGTTGGTTCTCATTTTAGTTGGTGCTAATAAACCCCAAGGATTGTAGTTCGTAATACAAAAAGAAACTTGTACATATATCTGGTTTTCTTTGTGTTCTTTATTGTGATGGTGCATAGTTATTTATTTTTAATATATGTCATTGAGATATGTTTATATGCAAGCAATTAAGTGTGAATAGAAGTAATGAGTAAGATGTTGTGAATGGTGATGGATAACTAAAGTTTTGTAAGAAGTTGTAAAAAGACCCTCACACTGATTCACCCACCCCCCCGTCAGTGTGGTTGGTGTGTCCAAAAAAACAAACTCATTTGTTTGAGAAATATGTTTTATATCCATGAATAAAACTTTTGTCCAGTGATTAGGGAATGTGAATTTTCAATGAAGTTAGAGCAGAAAAAGAAGCACTATTTCTATGTAGTAGTTTGTAAACTCGAATTAAAAGAATTTCTAGTAATAATAAAATGATAGATTCAAAGCATAAAAGAAGAGCTAAAAAGATATATATTGACAGAGATACAAACACCTATTGAAGACATGTTCACTTAGAAAAAATACCTAGAAGTTTCAAATTTGTTTTTAAAAACTTATGAGATTATTTTTCATGAATCAAAGGTCTTGAATTTAATATAAATATCTTTGGGACATGAACATAAACCTCAAATTGGGTTGAGAAGGATATTTTGTTGAATTTTTCACATGTTAGAAGTAAAATAAGGACAAGATGCATCAACCACAGGTCTTGATCAAAATCTATTCATAATTTTATTTTGTATTATCAATAACTCGTAAATAAATTAGAAGATCAAAAATTGGAAATAAATCCCTAATACTTAAATGAATTGTGTTCAAAATTAAATTCAAGGGTTTATATTTATAAATTTTGTTTACATATGACCCCATCCATGATTTATATCTCACAAATGCTCATTTTAAACAAGAGGAGGCCAACCCAAACACTCCCAATGCTCCCAAAACTAGAAATAACAGCGATTGATTATAGTTTACTATAAGAAGTGGTGTGAGTTATAAGGTCTCACTTGTTTCAAAGACATTACATAGAATAACATAATGTTCATGTTTAGTTTGAGATGTTGGGAACTAGAGGATTATACAACTAAAATAATTAGAAGCATAACCAATTAAAAATAACATAAATTCAATGGAGGTTATTAAACTTGAATAAAACTAAGAGGAATACAATCATCAATATTTTAATTCTTCTATGAGAGATAACATTTCTTGTAGGATTTAATTCTAAAAGAGAAGCATAACCAATTAAAAATAACATAAATTCAATGGAGGTTATTAAACTTGAATAAAACTAAGAGGAATACAATCATCAATATTTTAATTCTTCTATGAGAGATAACATTTCTTGTAGGATTTAATTCTAAAAGAGATCAATGGTTTTAATCATCATTTTGGGTGATGGGTATTGAAAAATAGACCCCTTTCTTCTTGGGATATTACTATAGACAATTTTGATGACAAATGTCTATTTCATTTCAAAAATAGGTCAATTAAAATGAAATTATTTCTTCATATAGGTCAAATAATAGGGATTTTTTTAACCTATCTAGGAGGTACTATTTAATTGTGGGTCCTCTTCTATTTCATCCTAGGCATCATATTCTATCTAATTATGGTTCTTTTTCTATGGGATTGGGATTTAATTTTTGTAAGGAGGGATATATTGACTATAATGATTGGTTCAACTATCAATTTTGGTGGATGCACAATAATGATTCCAATGTTTTTAAATCTTTACAAGACCACTACCTAACTATCCAAATATTTTCATATTAGAATAACATTTTTTATAGTTTTGCATTTTGATGGTAATTGTAAATGGTTTTACATTTAACTTATTTAAAATATAAATGCACACAATAGACATAACACAATTCTCATGTAGGTGCATGTGTCATAGTCACATAAATATGATGTTTTTTTTTATGATTTTTTTGTTATCTATACCAATCGATTTCTACTAAGTGCTTCCTAGTGGAAGGTTGACAGTTTAATTCTTGTAGGTTCCTAGGTTGTGGCATATTTAACCATGTATTCAAGGGTCATATACCAAATTTCCTTCAAATCTTCTTAAGTGTGGGTGTCATTCTTCACCAAAGAGAACCTTGATTGTTATTTGATCATGTAAGAGACTATAGAATCTTCCAACAAACAAATTTGCAAGAGTGTGCCCTCTTTAAACCTATCAGAAGTGTATTTATTGATGTCTAGAATAGTAAAATCAAAAAATAAAATAGGTCTCTATCCTTCCTCACCATAGAACATCACAACAAAGGAGGTAAAAAAATCAAATCTAGAATATGAACTTTTGTCTCCTTTTACAAATTTATTGAACATGAACCACATGAACACTTATTTATCTGCACATTCATTGTCCTATGCCTTGCATTTTTAGTGGATCAATTGTTGAATATCTCCTAGTCAAAAAATACTTTAAATTTTAGAATTTTCGATAGCTGTGGTACTTGAAAACAGTAGTTAGAATAGGAGCCAAAAATACTTAGACTATGAAAGGAAAAAAGTGACTCGTTTTTTTATCTTGTCATATTCCATATTTGTTGGAAATAATAGCCCTCATATTTTCCTTAACAATTTTAGTTTTTTGATTGGTGGATGGTTGAGGTCAAAATTCATTACCTATAACTAGCATGCTCACTCAAAATCTCAATGTTCAATAACCAAGTACATTTTATAAAGGTGGCCCAATATACAAGCATGTGCCAAAGGGTAGATCAGATGATGTGTGGTAGATAGTGAAGGAGCATTACAAGAATGATATTATCTTGTGATGTAGGAGCATCATAATCAAGCCAGTAAAGAAAGCGCAAAAGCAGAGGATAGCTGGATATACACCAGCGCACATTTTGAAGGCATTTTGAATTTGAAAAGATGAAACATTAATGTAATAGCTGGAGGGACGTAATTGCCCTTAAATGTTTTTGGGATTGTAACATAGATCTTGAGTGCTTACTCTCATCTGTTGGTTGGAGGCATTTATTATATTAAATGTAAAGTAAATGTAAGCTTTTATTTCGATTAGATAGCTTAGAGTGTAGGAGGGAAAACTCTAGAAAGCTCCCTCACATGTATTGTATTGTATTATTATTATCCTTATTCTCATTGTAAGAATTAGAGAGCTATAGAGAAAGAGAATAGAAGAACATATATTTTAAAATTGGTATGAGAGGATAGTTGATGCTATAGAACCCATGTACATATGCACTTGGATTAATATAAGGAAGATTTGATCCAAATTTCATGGTGTTTTTTATGAATTCTATTTACATCTATTAAATGGTATGTTTACAGTTAATACTCAGTCTTTGTTATGCATTTTGTTTCAATGTCATGTGTATGTATGATTTCATGTTGAATGTATGAATTCTTTGAGAGGGAGAGAACGAGTTTCAATTGTTTCTCATCCTGAGAATTCCTGCAAGGAGTGCAGTGAAAGTCCACAAAGTGTGCATTGACAGGTTCTGAGTTTTACCTTAGACAATATCATAAGAGATACTATTGTTCTCATACCAACAGAAGTGTGAGTATAGCATAGAGCCATGCAAGGAGTGCACGGGTAGGTTGAAGTCTTATAATTTTTCAACCCAAGTGAGGGGT
Source organism: Picea engelmannii (assembly GCA_009831015.1). NCBI lineage: Eukaryota > Viridiplantae > Streptophyta > Pinopsida > Pinales > Pinaceae > Picea > Picea engelmannii. The sequence continues at coordinate 363,692 of ML781842.1, forward strand.
TGAAGGATTTCTGTTACAAAGAGTGCACAGAAGAGGAAGACGTCAGATAACCAGAGGTTATCGTGAGTGCCACAAGGAGTGTGTGAAAAGAACCCTTGGAATTATTAAGTTTGTAGTAGAAGCCAAGCTCAGAAGGGATAGAGAATTTGATGGATTCGAAGAAAAGAAGAAGATTGAAGTCACCTCACAGAGGTTTACCCTAGAATAATTGACGCCAAGTCCTTTGGCTTGGAGCCATTGAAAATTTGAACAAACGGTGGAATTTATCGGAGGGAGGAATATCAAATTTCTATGAGTTGTTGGATCTAGTAGATCAATGGGAAGGATAAGGTTGATAACCTTTCAACGCTCACAAGCTCAGGAGGAATAGTATCCGTTGGATATGGATCGATGAGAGTCATTGATTTCTTGAGTTCAGATCTCGACATTTCTAAAGTCGGGAGTTGGAGCATTGGGCTTGCATTACACAAATGGTCTCGATATCGCAAAACTCGAAGTCACGACACGAGCATGTCCGTTGATCGAGTTGAAGGCACATGACCATCAGATCTTGTCCTAGGGAGAGGTCCCACATTGGGTTTTGGGGTTTCATGGATGTGGAGTGTTGGGGTTGTATCACGTCAATACCCCTGAAATTGTGATTAGCGAAATACCTTTTCAGATAAAGGTTGTGGTCACACTAGTTGGTCACGTGGGTAAGAGTTCATGCCTAGTGCTTATTTACACAGATGTAACTCCTAAGAAGGACCTGTGGTTACAAGTGTGAAGATTCCAGCAGGGAATCAAAGAGTTGTTTCGACTCAAGGGGAGATTAAGAACGATCCTTAGACCAGGAGGTCAAGTAGAACTTGTTGAGGTAGGGGTGTTGTGTCATGTGGTATTAGAGCACATATTTTGAATCTCTGTAGTAAAGAGAAGATTTGAACAATGCCGCCCAGAAGACGTCAATACATACCAATGCCTGATCCAGCTGTGGAAAGGGAAATGAGAGAACTTCGTTCTCGATTAGATGCTATGGAGACAACATAGAGATGAGCTATTTATACAGGAGATGTCAATGAAGCCAAAAGTGAAAATGAGGCTAGAGCCAAAGAAGAAGTTGTAGCCGAATACGCTATAGAAGAACGTCTATTCAGATTTGTTGCAATAATAGGGGCCAGAGAAAAAATGGACATTCTGATGTATGAAGGAAACTTAGATGTTGAGGAGCTGATAGATTGGTTTAGAGCTCTGGATAAATACTTCGATTATGAAGATATTGAAGAAGATAGGAAAGTAAAATATGTTGTCAATAGATTGAAAGGGAATGCATCACTATGGTGGGATGAACTGCAGGATGATAGGCATTGCAAGGGAAAGAAAATAATCAAAAGATGGTATAGGATGGTAGCAAAAATGAAAGCCAAGTTTATACCCAAAGACTATCAAATTAACCTGTTTCAAAGAATGAAAAATTTGAGACATAAGGAAATGACTATTGTTCGGGCTAAATATATGCACTATTAATTCCCACATTTATTTATCAACTGGGGCTTGTAATCTTCGAGGTGCAAGCACAGGAAACACAGGATTAGAGCCTATTCTAGCCTAATCTAAAGCCGAAAAAACAATCTTCAAACCCACACTATAGCAAATTAACACTAAGGATTCATCACTGGAACATAGGAATAACTTAGTGCTATAAAGGCTTAGATCCTAGCCTTTCATGCACTCAGGGTGATGTTCGTGTGATTAATCGTGAGTAGCTTACCTAAGTTTTTTGTCCTTCAATGATGATTTCCTATAGCGGATCCACACTTAAATGCAATAAAAGAAACAAGCAAACAGAATTGAAATTCTCGATAGAAACTAAACTATGGGAAAGACAAATCACAATGAAAGCAAACTAATAATGACAAATAAGTGAAATTAATCTAAAATTGGATCTCAAGAATAATTCTTCAAATGGTTACAAGTGTCAACAAAATAAGAGTGCTCTACATAAAATGCATGAAAGAAGAACATATATCTTCTTAATGACAAGATTGGACAATGAGAAATGCACTCTTTTATGTTCACTCGAATTGCGGATTTGACAATTTCTCATAAACAGTAAAAGAAATAAGAGTGTAAGAAAATGGTGCAATGGTATTAGAACAATTTCTTGTATACTATTTTATTGGATTTCCAAGCATAATTTTACAAATGAATATCAATGAATGGAATGGTAATGAGACACTTCAATATCCAATGGTGGAATGAGCAAACAATGTTAAATGAAATTATAGAAGCAAAACACTATTACACCAATTGAATAATCATTCCTAAGTATGTGCTAATATGTATATGCTAACTTGAAACTAAACTTGCAACTCTACAAAAATTGAATGCAAATTAACAAGATAACAACTAAACTAGAAATGAAACTTATACAAAAAAAACACAAGCAATCTAATCTATGAGAGTAAAATAGGGTAGTAGGGTATTACTCAGAATGAGGGGCCCTTCCCATGCTGAATAACCCTTCTTAAAAGACAACCAACTCAAGTGAAGAAGATGCACAGTGAATCAACAACAGTCAATTCTCCTTTTTGATCAAAAACTCTGTTTTTACATGGCAATTAACCCCTTAAAGCTTCCTCACAAGAACAAACCTCTTACTTACAAAAACTTCATGAAACTAATGTCTCTTTCTCATATCCCTATGAGTTTTATTTATACATGAATAATCATTGATGATTTGATGGGACCGAATCCCAATGCTCAAATTTCAAATATTACATTTTTAGATAAAATCCTCAAAAATCTGGGTTTTATTGCAATTTGGGTAGATTCGAGTTATGGATCCACCCATATCTTTCCAACCAATTCAAAATGTTGAAAATGGTTTCTGGCTTCTGTAGCTGGATGATATTCCTAAAAACCCATTTTTATGTTTTGAAAGATATGCTCCCATGTGCACGAAAATCGAGGCGCAAGTTGGCAGCTTGAGTTTTGTTGCTAATTTTGGCAGAATCATTCCACCTGAGATGGATGTCCACACATGCGAGCTGGGTGAATTCTGTCTAATGTGTCCGCATGAAAACATCATTTTGGACAAAACCCATGTACGTGATTCTCCTCTAGAAGCTTTCCAAAATTTCAAATTATGTTTAGTACTAAATTAGCACAGGTTGCTACCAGAATAGGTGGAGACTTGGTACCGGAATAGACTGAGTACCGTATCATGATGATTAAGATTCAAAGTGATTAGGATCATACATAATCAAACATTTAATCGAATTAACTCAATAAAATTAAACAAATCATGCCTTAACCATAAGTTACCTCTCTATGCACATGATCAAGGTCATTAATTGTATTTATGGATGAAACAATCAATTAGATACACATATCATACGTAAAATTGACTCAGACATAGATAATATAGGGTAATAGAATTGTCAATACTGAGACTCAACATTCCCCCATGATTAAGTCATTGCATGTCCTCATACAACAATGATCTTCAAAGTTTCACAATTGATGATACTCCTCACTCGATCAAGCATTCCCTGAAGTTAAGTCTTATCCAATATTTTTTCGATCAAAGTTAGGATAAAGGGCTGGATGCGACTCTAATATGATTATAGGATAGTGGCCAAGAGTTTTCATAATGACTTTGACTAATAGGCCCCCTTGGCTAGATTACCTTTAAAACAAAAGTGATATAAGCTTAATTTAAATATCATTTGAAGAGAGGAACACATAAAAAAATACATCCCAAGATGATTAACTTGTTTCTTATCCAAGTTTGTAGAGATGAAGCTCTTCTTGTTTAGGTAACGTGAATTACATATAATGAGGGTCCCACTTCTCAAGCAAACCTATTTATTTTAAAGATAGAACTCTAAAGTGGATACTTGAAGGTTCTTAAGAACATCATCTGAGAGATATAAATGTCATCTCCTAGCCTTGATTTAATAATGATTGCTTTAGAATGATACCCAAGGGTTTATGTTCAGTTTTAAGTGTGCCACCTTATGTTTTTCAACTCCCTTTATCCGGCATAGCCCCGCTGCCAGTAGGCCTGTTCAGTACCCCGACGGGTTTACCTTAGTACCATACAGGCATGGCCCCACTGCCAGCAGGCCTGTTCAGTACCTCGATGGGTTTACTTGTACTTCCTGATACTTCCTTTTTATTATATTACTCAAAATATTTAGAATTATGTATACTGCTCATCGAAATTTTTAGAGTATAAGGAAGGCAGGTGGTACAAGAGTGTTTTAGAGTTATTAGGCACATAATTAATTGTTTGCAATTATCCCAAGGGTGACATCATCCACATTCAACTTAAATCTTATCTATTCAATGTATAATGTAACATCTCGGATAATGACTAAGAGGTCCCTCTAGTTAATCCTATTAGGGTTCTCATGAAATTTCATTGTGGTTTTGCAAGGGCGGTCCACCACATGAGGTTTTCATCAATACCTTTAAAGAGAAACTTGTAAAGATAAACTTGGATAAAAACGTGTTTGAATCAACTAGGTTAGTATTAGACATAATGGTGTCACCACTTTTCAATGGATATTTCAATTAGCAATCACTTCTTCAAAATGATGAGGTAATAAGACAAGTGCACCCATTATCATATAGAGCTAAATGTGAAAATATCTTCTTAAAGGATAGCAAGGATGATTCATTTAGGGTTGAGTGTAGAAATGTAGGAGGAAGATGTACATGAGAGTAAAAACAATTCAACACAAGACTTAAATGATCCTTGATAGAAAGAACATGAAGATATTAGCCCATACCTCTAATTACCTGAAGTTAAAAAAATGTTAAGCACATGACAAAGATCATATCACTTTGGCATCAGTACCAGATAAGTAATGGAGTAGGTTTCTACAGTACCAGAACATATAGTATTGGAACAGAGTGACATGATGGATGATTTTTGCTCATTCATGATGAAAACCACTTCACCAAGGAATTCAGTGATAATATACGAGGAGATATATACGAGGGCTTGCAAAATTTCATGGTAGGGAGCATGCAATAATTGAGAGTAACCATATGTTTATTGCATAATTAGTCTAATTTCTTTTAGTAAAATGAAAAATGTTGAGTTTATATGTCCTATTACTTGAAGCATTTAAATCGAGCAACAAAAACTTTGAGTATAGGATAAGAGCTACCAACACCTCATTACCAGTACCGGATCACCAGAGTACCGGATGGATGCAGGGTTGTGCTTCAGTACCATAAAAGCGTAGAGTTGTGGTTCAATACCGGAATAGTGTAGACCTCCTCCTTTGGTACTAGATGATCATACAGGTGACCATTAGTACCAGATGAGCACAATATTGGACGAAAACAGGAATGTTGTTCAGTATCGTATGAACACAGACCTTCTCCTTTGGTACCGGATGAGCACAGAAATGACCATTAGTATCATAATAGCGTTGAACTCCTCCAACGGTACTGGATGAATGAAGAGTTAAACATTGTTTGTAGTACCAGATGAACATAATTCTACAGTATCAGAATAGAATGGTACCAGAATTCTAGAAATGAATATCAAATCCCAGCACTGAATCATGTTGATTTGGTCTCACCGACAGAAGTTGCAAAATAATATGAAGGTTTCAGCAACCACTCCCCCATGCCTAAGGTTTTGCATGGACTCATGCAAACAATGTGAGATGCTAAAAAATGGCTACTCAGAGAGTTTTGAACACCAGCTAAAAACAAATCAATAGAACTAATTAAAACTGGATTTTTATTCATGCTTAAAAACAGAAACTTTAGGGAAAATGTCAAAAGTTGAATTATTAGCTATGAATAAAATAGTTTGGACCTAACATTCAGTTTCAATTACTATTAAAAGATAACTTAATTGATCATCCTTGTGAAATAGTGGTCTTAAAATAGATAGGTAAATATAAAGCATGAATGCATCATTTTTAACAAGTTTAAGGAAAAAGAAGAATTTTGAAGAAATAGGTCATGAAGCACTCCCTTAAGTGTTATATTCCATTGACAAGGATGCATTTTCTGCTTTTGAAAACCTTTGAGTATTATGTGTGCATTCAGAGGATGAAGAGATTCCCTTCTCAAAAGATTCCAAACAAAATCATCATAACTTTTAAAAAGAAATCTACTATAGGAACAAAAGATCTTAAACTGATTGCTTTATTAGCTTTTGACATTCCCATTTATGAAAAGTATGAAATATAGGTTGCATTGTACTTATGTGCAACATTTATTTATTTATTTACCTATCCTACTCTAATTGAACAAAATAAAATGTCCTTCAAGTATAGGAATACTTCCAGTGAAGCCATGTGCGTAACAGGGTTAGAAATTTATCCATACTCTGGTTTAAAAGATAAATTTAAATGCATACCGGAGTATGAAGGACCAACTGCTTTGATGATGAGATCAAGCAATAATGAAAAATATAAGAGTGGTGTGACCTAATAACTAATTGAATCCATATTTCAATAGGATCACTATATTCTTGTTTCTCTTCTTTGTTTAGGTCACACTGAATGTCCTCCTCTACCATGCTATGTAGATTATCCTCTTCAAGATGATTGGTCTTTGGAGTACATACATGATCTGCTGAGAAGCATGCTAAGGACTCCTCAATCTCAGGTTCTAGCAGTTTCTCTCCATTGAATGATTCTTCAGTCTCTTCTACAGGTTGGAAATGGTGATCAAAGGAGGCTTCTAGATCTTCTTGTGTATGTAGCTTATGGAAATCTTGTTTTTCTATCACTTCTGGAGAGGCAGATAGGTTATTGACTGCTGTCAATATTTGTTCATTTTGTGAGGCAGAGATTGAGATCCCAGTTGCTGCTAGGATGGAGAGATTTCTTCCAAACTCTTGATCATCTTTGAGTTCTTGTTGTTGGTTTATGGGTCCTGTTTCACACATGGATTAGTGTAGAGGGGGGGTTCTTACAGTGCCCAAATTATTATTTTTTAAATCCTAAGGAAATAAAAAGAAGAAAACTAAAAGAAAATGTAAGAAAATCAATTATATACTTGAAGTGCCATCGTGCTACTAGGATCCTGTTGCCACCAAGTTATCTGTTCACACGAGTTAGCTTCTCTTCTCATATATATATAAAATGGCTAATGCTAATAAAACACAAATTCTAACTACTAAAAGGAAGAGGACAATCTAATTTTGGAGTAACCCCACTAAAGTGGATGTGTGGGCTCTTCCCTCATGTCTTACCATATTCTCTCCGCAATTAGGTCATCCTTAAAACCACACCACAGTTGCATGAAAATAAACACGCTTGTATGAAAATAAACACACTTGCATGAAAGGAACAATCAAGGCTTTGGAGAAATAAAAGCAACCTACCTATGCTCTAATCCCTTTAATTCCCAAAATGTTGGGGCTAAACATATACACTATTAATTCCCACATTTAATCATCAATTGGGGCTCGTAAGCTTCGAGGTGCAGGCACAGGAAAAGAAGGATCAGAGCCTATTATAGCCTAATCTAAAGCCAACAAAACAATCTTCAAACCCACACTGCAACAAATTAACACTAAGGATTCATCACTGGGACATAGGAATAACTTAGTGCTATAAAGGCTTAGATCATAGTCTTTCATGGTAGATGCACTCAGGGTAATGTTCATGTGATTAATCGTGAGTAGCTTACCTAAGTTTTATGTCCTTCAATGATTATTTACTATAGCGGATCCACACTTAAATGCAATAAAATAACCAAACAAACCGAATTGAAATTCTCGATAGAAACTAAACCATGGGAAAGCCAAATAACAATGAAAGCAAACTAATAATGACCAATAAGTGAAATTAATCTAAAATTGGATCTCAAGAATAATTCTTCAAATGGTTACAAGTGTCAACAAAAATAAGAGTGCTCTACAGAAAATGCATGAAAGAAGAACGAATATCTTCTTAATGACAAGATTGAACAATGAGAAATGCACTCTTTTATGTTCACTTGAATTGCGGATTTGACAATTTCTCATAAACAATAAAGAAATAAGAGTGTAAGAAAATGGTGCAATGGTATTAGAACAATTTATTGTATACTATTTTATTGGATTTCCAAGCATAATTTTACAAATGAATATCAATGAATGGAATGGTAATGAGACACTTCAATATCTAATGGTGGAATGAGCAAACAATGTTAAATGAAATTATAGAAGCAAAACACTATTACACCAACTGAAGAATCATTCCTAAGTATGTGCTAATATGTATATGCTAACTTGAAACTAAAATTGCAGCTCTACAAAAATTGAATGCAAATCAACAAGATAACAACTAAACTAGAAATGAAACTTATACAAAAATAAACACAAGCAATCTAATCTATAAGAGTAAAATAGGGTAGCAAGGTATTACTCAGAATGAGGGGCCCTTCCCATGCTGAATAACCCTTCTTAAAATACAATCAACTCAAGTGAAGAATATGCACAGTGAATTAGCAACAGTCAATTCTCCTTTTCGATCAAAAACTCTATTTTTACATGGCAATTAACCCCTTAAAGCTTCCTCACAAGAACAAGCCTCTTACTTACAAAAAATTCATGAAACTAATGTATATTTCTCATATACCTATGAGGCTTATTTATAAATGAATAATCATTGAGGAGTTGATGAGACCGAATCCCAATGCTCAGATTTCAAATATTACATTTTTAGATAAAATCCTCAAAAATCTGGGTTTTATTGCAATTTGGGCAGATTCGAGTTATGGATCCACCCATATCTTTCCAACCAATTCGAAATGTTGAAAACAGTTTCTGGGTTCTGTAGATGGATGATATTCCTAAAACCCCATTTTTCTTTTTTGAAATATGCTCCCATGTGCACGTAAATCGAGGTGCAAGTTGGCAGTTTGAGTTTTGTTGCTAATTTTGGCAGAATCATTCCCCCTAAGATGGAGGTCCACACGTGTGAGATGGGTGAATTATGTCTCACATGTCTGCATGAAAACATCATTCTAGAAAAAACCCATGTACCCAATTTTCCTCTAGAAGCTTTCCAAAATTTCGAATTATGTCTAGTACCGGATTAGCACAGGCTGGTACCTGGATAGGTGGAGCCTTGGTATCGGAATAGACTGAGTAACGGATCAATCTGCTTAAGATTCAAAGTGATTAGGATCATACATAATCAAGCATTTAATCAAATTAACTCAATAAAATTAAATAAATCATGCCTTAACCATAAGTTACCTCTCTATGCACATGATCAAGTCCATTAATTGTATTTATGGATGAAACAATCAATTAGATACATATATCATAGGTAAAATTGACTCAGACATAGATAATATAGGTTAATAGAAGTGTCAATACCGAGACTCAATAACTATGAAGGAATACACTGAAGAGTTTTACTGACTAAACATCAGAGCTGATCATTGCGAGAGTGATGATGAAAAGGTCACCAGATACATGAATGGTCTGAGATATGACATTCCGGAGGAGATGAGCACGGTGAAAATATGAAATGTGGAAGATTCTTATCATATTTCTCTGAAGGTAGAAGAAAAATTGGCTCGAAAGCAAGGTCAAAGGGGTAGAGGTAGAAGTCAGAGCAGAGGCAAAGAAATTGCCTAGGACAGTGTAGTGTACCAATTCACTACCCAGGTTCACCCAAACCTCTCAATTTACCATTATACATGAATTTAAAAAAAAACAAATGCATTTAACCAGAATTAAACACACTTAATTCGCAGAGTAAAATATATATAAGTTACTGTTACCATTAACAAACCATA
>ML781842.1:379624-406763 GCA_009831015.1 Picea engelmannii
CTTCAGCACTTAGGCTCCCTGGCCTAACAAAACTCATAAGCCTACAGCTTATTCAAAACTTGGCTCACCAGCCTATAGAACATATTTACAATTCTTTGCATATAACATGATCTGCAACGGGGCTTGGCCTTGGGGACACTACAGACAGGGTACAGAAGCCGAAAGATGAAGAAAAGAAACCTCATAATCACCCAGAAAGAGGAGGAAGTTCACAAGGAATACAATATGCCGATAAGAAAATTTTTCCATGATCAAGAGGAAGAGGAAGAGGCAGAGGACGCGAAATAAAGTGTTTTGTTTGTGGAAAGATCAGACACAAATATTTTGAATGTCCTGATAGAAAAAGAGATGGAGGAGGTGAAGCTCACATTTCATAAGCGCAAAGGTGAAATGTTGAGGCAGTAGATGCAGAAGGCGAAAGATCCTTAATGATGAGGAAAATTCTCTTGAAGCCAGAGAAAGAGGCAGAGAATCCAATCCAGAGGAACAGTCTGTTTAGAACTACTTGCAAGACCAAGGATAGGGTATGAAAGGTCATTGTGGACAATGGAAGCATAGATAATCTAGTATCCACAAAAATGGTGGAGAAGATGGAATTGGAGACAGTCACACATCCAAGCCCATATAAAGTCTCGTGGTTGCAAAAAGGACATCAGGTAACTATCACTAAAGAATGTTTATTTGAATTTAAGATAGGGGGATACAGAGATGAGATTTTGTGTGATATTATTCCCATGGATGTCTATCATATTTTATTGGGAATAACATGGCAATATGATAGGAATGTTGTTCATGATGGGATAAAGAACACATACACCTTAGAGGAGAATGGTAGAATGCATATGTTGCTGCCAATTGAAGAAAATAAGGTGAAATCAGAAGCAAGCAACACTATACTTCTCATGAGTGGGAAGGAACTTTTTGATGAAGCCAAGAAAGAAGAAGACATGCAGTTTGTTGTGGTAAGGAAACTTAGATTCATTTTAACCAGTACTTCGATAGATGATCTACCGGAGGGAATTCAGGAAATGCTGGAGAATTTCGCTGAAATAGTGGTGGACAATTTACCTTGTTCATTACCACACATCAGGAGCATAAGGCATCACATTGATCTTATACCAAGGGATAGTTTACCAAATAAAGAAGTGTACAGATTGACGCTGCAGGAGAATGAAGAAGTCAAGAAGCAAGTCTAGGATTTGATGGACAAGGGTTTGATAAGAGGAAGCTTGAGTCCATGCGTTGTACCAACAATGTTAAGTCCAAATAAGGATGGTGGATGGATAATGTGTATAGACTCGAGGGATATAAACAAAATCACCATCATGTACAGATTTCCTTTACCAAGGATGACTAAATTCATGGATTGCTTGAGTTGTAACACACCCTGGCCTCATACCGTCTGAGACATGCCACTCCTCAGACGCTTTACTTAGCTCTTAAACCATCTTTGTAACATTCTCAGCCTTCAACAGGCCAGGTCATGCTACTCCAGAACACTCTTTCATGCTCAAAAACCAATTTGTAACGTCCCTGACTATTCATGCCGGGCCACGCTACACTGGAGAACACATACGTTCTCTGTGCGGAACATACTGTAACATACTTAGCATCTTAACTAAGTTATGTAACATATAATTTTCTAACTGCATGCAATTAAAACATATGCACACACAGAACTCTTGCAAAAGATTAATATATAAAACGTGAACAGACAAATACGCTATGTAAATGCATGAATTCACATTGAAATAGAAGTAAACATATATATGCAACATATACATGCAATACCCATAAGCATATAGATAGCTATAATCACGCATAGGATAAACCCATAAAAATAACACGTGTGTTGGTCCTGAGTTTATACTTTAAAGCTCTAAAGTATACCGTCAAGTCATTCGAAAAGATAGAGAAAGTTAAGGATAGAAAATTCAGTTATACAAAAGAGGGCTATGACTAGTTTCTTAACTGTCTCTGTCTAGCTTCCCTGATTTCCTGGATACTAACATCCCTTTCAATTGTTTCCCATGAACGTTCTAACTCAACCCGGTTACTTGCTATCTGTAATATGGTGTTAAATAAATTTAAGGAAATGCTCATTTGATCTGATAGTCTAGGCTCGATATTGGGCTATTTTGTAACAGGTACAGTCATGAGGGATAAAGACTGAAAAGATAAATTCTTGTGTTTTCTTTTAGGGTTTGCTATTTTTGTTTCAAAATATGTAAGAAGAACTCCAAAACCTTGAATTAATAGTATGACAAAACTAAAGGTCATTTCCGGTATCAGAGTTAAATTGTGAAAAGGAAATATGCATGAAATGAAAAGAAAACATAAAGTTGTCGAACAAGGTGAGGCATCAATTAAAGAAGAATCTCACTTTGTGACAGAAGAAGAAAATAGTTAGGAAAAAATCTTAATGAAGCATATGATATTGAAATATAAAACATTTATAGGTCTTGTCCCTGTTGATAGCCGATACAGAGGAAAAACTATAAATGATTAAATTGCAAGAATAATTAATCACCACAGTAGAGGTTGTACTAAATTGCAGTTAAGATTTCATCAAAGAGATATATGAAAAATATGAAACAACGGAGAAACACATCACTCATACTTGACCAGATCTAGAATCTTCAATCTGTATTTGTATTAATCCAAAAATATCTTCAAATTCTTCTTTACAATGCGCCCAGAAAAATCCTTCTTTTAGTCTCATGAAATTATACTTATACAAGATCACCAATACATTGATGGTTGGTGATTTCCTAACTCCTAGGGGCAAACAGTTACAAAAATGAAAACCTCAACCATTTGCATGATTATATTTTCTTTTTCTATCGTCTCGATAATATAAGCTTTCAAAATGATACTTCATTGTTTTATCGAAGTATCTCCTTCTTTTGACCCAATACATTCAATACATTTTTCAAGAAAGTGTACAAAATTTCTGGGATGCTCTGGAAAATCCTTCACTTCAAATAGATAAAATTTTCTCTAAATTTTTGGAAGCCGGTATTCAATCCCATTACCAAGAAACTTAATTGATTGCAATTTTAAGTTTGGCTTCACCAGCCACCTGTCTATTAGGGTAACATCAATTTCCTTTAATTGTGAAATTTCCATCTGAATTTCGTTCAAACCCTCTTTGAAATTCAACTGGTGTCTTACAATGTTTATTTGTCCTGATTGCCTAGTGCAATTGTCTCTTCTAATACCTAATGATCCCTTGTCTAACAAATCAAAGATTTCTTTGGTTATTTTCTTGTTTTCTGCTATTTTGGTTTCCGATACTTTGAGCATGATATCGCCTCTGATCTGCTCTGTGAAATATAGCTTTGGAGTTTTCGATACCTCTTCATTTTCTAAACATACAACTGCCTTTTGGAAAGTGACCCTTGCTGCTTTAGCTTCTTTTTCTTTAAAAATAATATCATCAAAAGAATTGTTTACTTATTAAAAATAATTCTGAATAATCTCTACATTGGAGATTAATCTTTGTTGCTCGACTTCTATCTTCGTATGTACTTCCAGTGACTGGTCCTAAAAAAATTTCAAATATATAACCTAGCCTTTCATTGAATTCAATTTAGTCTATAGTTGTCTTATCAATTCTTCGTTCTGAATAACCTGTATTTGGCTAGTCTGCATCTTCTTGTTCATCTCGTCTAAACTTGACTTAAGCGATTGAATTCTTGTTTTTCGACAGCCCTGTCTTGATCCGGACCTTTATTTATTTCTTCTCTGATATTTTTCTTGGTATCTTTTAGTTGGTTTTGCAAATGGACTATCCTGTGGTTACTCTATTTCAGCCTTGTTCTCATATTGTCAACAATGAATAGATTTGTTGTTTCCAAATCTCCCATGGAGCCCACTACCTCTGTAGTGAAATCTTCCTCTTCCAAGTTCTACCCATCTACCATCACCCTATGTTTCCTTACCATACCACCTTCTCTCATATACATCTCCTGCTTTAATACAACCTTCATCTTTTTACTGAAAAAGTAATTAGAGGGAGGTATTTCTTCTCTAGAGATGTGGGCGAGGTCACTAGCATATATGAATCCTATTTGAGGGAGCCCAAAAGTAGACTTTAAAGGGGTCAAGGAGGCAATGGGATTACCCGACTCTTTGGATTTTTTTTCCCCTATTGTCTTGGGGGTATAAACATGAATAGTAGATGATGAAGGGGGAGTAGATTGACTGGACTTGAGATGTGTCCTAGACCTTCTTTCTGTTTCTATTCCTGGATTCTCTGTCTATGGGACTTCTTCATTTTGTGAAGACCTTTTGGCCCCCTGTGGATTTTCCTCGGTGTCTTCTTTATCTTGCGCTTTATGTACGAAACCTGGGGGAGTGTTTTCTTGTTCTCGAGGAGGTGTTGTTTCTTCTCCCTGCAATACCTTGGGGGCAAGCCATTTCGTCTGTGTCTCTGGAAGGTTAGAAAACTGGTTTGCAAGTTGTATGGTAATGTCTATACCCTGTCTAACACCTCCTCATAGGTTTTGACCCCTTTGAAAATTTCATCGCGATGGGATTCCTCATGTTCATACGCTTTCATGCCACAGTGAGCCATGTGATTTCCCACTGTTTGATAAGGTTTTTGTTTCCTGTGTTCGAGATCCACCAACTTGACCTCCTCTAGAGATACAACTTCAACCTTGGAATGACCCAAGTTGAGTAGCAAAAGCCTCCCAATCTATATGGGAAAGACTGGCCAAAACTTCTTTTGAGCTGTCTTCAATTCTATCCCAATACCACATGTTATTATTTGATGAGCTACCTCCCTACACACCAGTTTGTTAGGGAGGAATTTTGGAAGTGCATGAGGAGGGATCGAACATCCAAAAACCCTGATATAGGATAAATTCTCCTCAATAAACCAATCGACAACCACCTTGAATTTTCCTATGACCAACTCTGAAATATGGGGGGGTGCACAACCATACAACATTGGATGCACCGGTATCACCACAAAATGGCAAATTTCGTAAAAAGAATCCTTAGCATTTTCTTCCCATAACTTAGAATGATATTCATGAATAGGTTCAGTGCAGGTTGGGTTCCAACTCCAATTCATTAAAGGGAAAGGAGTCATGAAACATATAGCATCCATAATGCATGTGGACATGTAAAAGGCTACTGGTTGGCCACTGGACCTCATGGTTTGATACTCCATAACCTCCTTAGCTAGGTTATTTGATATAATCTTTTTCCAATTGAAGTTATAGCCTTCAGTTGCTTCATGTAAAAGGGGCACCCATTCTACAGGGAAATGGGTAGGACTTTTCTTCCCGAAAATTATACATAGCATCATAGCCACATAGACCATGTACTCATTCAATAAGGCTATGGCATAAACGCTATGGGTATCAGCCCTGAATTTTTCTGGGTGTCTCCACCAGTCTTTGATTAAGTCGGGGTATGTTTGATCTGCCTCTGTGCATTCTTTCCTTTGAAATTCACTTACAAGCTCTTTATTATAAATGTACTTAGAATTGGGAGATAGTTTGTACATTAATTGTATATGCTCCAGTCTGAAAGAGACGACAATGACCCCTCAGATGTCCAAAATGCTTCTCGTCTACACATTTGTCCTCTCTAAAGCCCAACTGATCATATCATTGTATGTCATGAGTCGTGGGTACGTAGCTACTTTGTGAAATTTGGACTCTGCTATGTCCCAGAGTTTGTTTTCAGAATCATCGAAAAAATTCTTGATTTCGTAGTCCAAGGTTTCGAAAATTTTCCTCCAGGATTTGATGGAATCAATGGCATGCAGTGTAGTATCATATATGCCATCTCCTTCCGGTCTTGAGCTTTTAGCTGCTTCTTCACTTTTCTTAGGTGCCTTTCTAGGTACCATAATGTTGGCGCTAGAATGAAAACCTATTTTCAAAAGGAAAATGTATAAGCTTGGATAAATGCAACTCACTCTTGATTGTAAAAAGAAAGAATGAAATTCGAACTACAAAATGTTTATTAACCTTTATCTTGTCTTACAATTGGCGTACTGACACAGGCGATTAGGAATTAATGTTTTAATGAGGAAGATACACCTGGAGATACGCCTTCATCTAAAAAATATCTCCATTTCTCCGTTATTAATACCACCTCATATCGATGATTTCAAACAGGATTTTTGAAAGGATTGCTTTCAATAAATCTCGAAATGCGAAACGTGAAAAGTAGTTTAGTCATTATTAATCTCATTTTAAAATAACTTAATTTAGTTTTAGACTTTGTTAAAAAATCACGATTTCACATTTTAGAATTTCGGGGATCCTGTACCCAAGAGGTATGTCATAAACAAACCTCAAATCGTGAAATCACAATGGGATTAATTTAGGCGCTAATCACTTGTATTAATTCTTTAATTAATCAAGATTAGTAATTAATTTATTATTTTCGGAAAAATGGTGATTGAGCATTCGAGGGTCGACATTTTGAAAGCAATTTGACACAAGAAAACCCAAATCGCAAAAGATTAATGAATTGTTGATTGTGTTTAAGAGTTTAATTAATCACGACTAAGGGGTACTTTGTGAAACACGCGTCAGGACTTATAACAGTCATGTTTTTCATTTTCATTTCTTTAAATATAAAGCCTTTTCGAGATTTCAGCACCGAGACTCTAGAGTTGTTAACAAAAAATCATACCCCATGAAAATCCGAATCCTGAAACCCAAAAAAATTGAAATATTGTTTTTACTCCTTTTTAGAACTAAGGGAGGCTCCATGACTAGGAAAAAACAAAGTTTTAGGTTTAAAGGGTACAAAATTTAAACTTCTTGTCAACAACGTGAATAACAATGCAGCACGTAAATTAATCACATAATTGACACTTATCTTTGTGATAATATCACCAACTACGTGCAGACCTTCCACGAACCTCCCATCCTTAGACCACACTGTTCATCACTCTCAACAGTGAGTCACCCCTGAGCTGGGACTAAACTCCACCTGGTTAAAGGGGTTCCTAACCATGCTAAAGGCTCATAAACAACAGGAAAGACTCTGTCTCAGGTGCTCACTCAACTAACAACCTACAATCCCTCATTCCCCATGTGGCTATCCCACCCAAGGAAGTGTGCCCCTTCTCTGCTCAACAGTTCCTCGACTACCCCACTTCCCTTCCAGGGCTTCAACAATAGGTCGGATAGGAAGTCTCAGAGTCCTACAACTATAGTTCATCACCTTTAGGAAATCAATCCCCAACAATTATCTCACCTAGAGAATTTATCACGCCGCTAACAACCCACCTCTTCAATATCCCATGGGCCTGACAACCCGCTTCTTCAATCCCACTCCCAAGCTAACAGTTACCCAACAGAAGGCTCTAGATACGGGTTCAGGTAAAGTTATGAAGATACAATGGATCGTTCAATGGCTGCCAATATTCATGGATGATTGACTGTATATCTCAGTGATGGAGGAATCATGGGAAATATGATGGTATGAATGATGGAGGGTTCCCCGGAAATGAACTAAGTCCAACAATATGTATGCATGCCCCAAACTTGACACTTGTCATGTTGGAAGCTACTTTGGTCCACTTGTCCCCAACTTAGAACTTAGGATAACCTAATTATCCATACTTTATGATTTAATAAATATTAATATAATATTCCTTAACTTATCCCCTTCCCTTTCCCTAACTAGTGGAGTTTAGTCCCCCATCTCTTTTATCATTTTCGGCATGCGCACAATGATGTATCTTATATTAAATATGAGATATGTACAAAAACAGGCGCACTGACCTTTAAAATCTAGGCTCTCCGGCCTAATCAAAACATAATCATCCTAGCTTATAATACTCACTCACTATCCTATAAAACATATTAGATACACAAGGCTCTCTGGCCTCTACATCGTGTGCACTTAAGATGGTGCGGAGGTATCCCAGAATGTACCCAATTCGTCATTTTACTACGCAGTACATGCACGCACTACACCATGGAATGTGCATACCAAAATTATATCAAATCAGCTCACCAACTTATGTACATTTGTATTTACATTTGAAATTGGGTTCAGCCTTAGGGATATTACAATCCCCTCCCCTTATTTATGCACTGTCCTTAGTGCATCATGTACCCATGTACAACTAAATTTCAAAATCCTCAAAAAGATGTGGGTATTCTTCCCACATTGCATCCTCATGCTCCCAAGTAGTGTCCTCAGGACAATATCAAGTCCATTGGACCTTTACAAGCCTTATGGCTTGATTTCATAGTTGTTTGATTTTTCATTCCAGAATGTGCATCGGATGCACTTGAAAAGCGTATTCTTGCTCCATCTGAATCACATTCCAATCAATAAAATGATTAGCATCAGGTATATATTTATTTAGCAAGGATACATGGAATACATTATGAACAGACATAGATGTAGGCAATGCAATCATATAAGCTATTGGACCAATCCTCTCTAGGATTTCAAACGACTTACAATAGCAAGCTGCCAACTTTGAACAATTTCCCAACTTCAGGGAACTTTTGTTGGCTTTCACTTTCAAGAATACAAGGTCACCCACTTTAAATTCCCTGTGAGTTCTACCCTTATCAACATAGTTTTTCTGCCTATCTTGGGAAGCCTTTAAATTTTGTTTTATTTTCAACATTTTCTCTTCCATTTCCCTGAGTAATTCTAGGAAATGGAAGAGCAAATGTTGAAAATAAAACAAAATTTAAAGGTTGCCCAAGATAGGAAGAAAAGATATGTTGATAAGGGAATAACTCATAGGGAATTTAAAGTGGGTGACCATGTATTCTTGAAAGTGAAAGCCAACAAAAGTTCCCTGAAGTTGGGAAATTGTTCAAAGTTGTCAACTCACTATTGTGGGTCATTTGAAATCCTAGAGATGATTGGTCTAGTAGCTTATATGATTGCATTGCCTGCATCTATGTCTATTCATAATGTATTCCATGTATCCTTGCTAAAGAAATATATACTTGATGCTAATCATTTTATTGATTGGAATGTGATTCAGGTGGAGCAAGAAGGCACTTTTCAAGTGCATCCAGTGTGCATTCTGGACTGGAAAATCAAACGGCTCCGAAATCGATCCATAGGGCTTATAAAGGTCCAATGGACCTAGTATTGTCCTGAGGACGCTACTTGGGAGCATGAGGATGCAATGTGGGAAGAATACCCACATATTTTTGAGGATTTTGAAATTTAGTTGTACATGGGTACATGATGCACTGAGGACAATGCATAAATAAGGGGAGGGGATTGTAATATCCTTAAGGCCGAACCCAATTACAAATGTACATAAACTGGTGAGCTGATTTGATATCATTTTGGTATGCACATTCCATGGTGTAGCACGTGCATGTACTATGCAGTAAAATGATGAATTGGGTACATTTTGGGATACCTCGCGCAACATCTTAAGTGTGCACAATGTAGAGGCCAGGGAGACTTGTGTATCCAATATGTTTTATAGGTTGGTGAGCCAGTATTATAAGATAGGATGCTTATGTTTTGATTAGGCCGGAGAGCCTAGACATTAAAGGCCAGTGCACATGTTTTTGTACATATCTCATATTTAATATAAGATACATCATTGCACGCAGACCGACCATGATAAAAGAGATGGGGGACTAACCTCCACTAGTTAGGGAAATGGAAGGGGCTAAGTTAAGGAATATTATATTAATATTTATTAAATCATAAAGTATGGGTAATTATGTTATCCTAAGTTCTAAGTTGGAGCCAAGTGGGCCAAAGTAGCTTCCAACATGACAAGTGTCAATTTGGGGGCATGCATACATAATGTTGGACTTAGTTCATTTTCGGGGAACTTCTCCATCATTCAGACCATCATATTTCCCTTAATTCCTCCATCACTGAGATATACAGTCAATCATCCATGAATATTGGCAGTCATTGAATGATCCATTGTATCTTCATGACTTTACGTGAACCCGTATCCAGAGCCTTTTGTTGGGTAACTATTAGCTTGGGAGTGGGATTGAATAAGCAGGTTATCAGGCCTGTGGGATATTGAAGAGGTGGGTTGTCAGTCCTGTGAGAAATTCTTTGGGTGAGAGAATTTTTGGGGATTGATTTCTTGAAGGTGTTGAAATATAGTTGCAGGGCTCTGAGACTTCCTATCTGGCCTATTGCTGAAGCTTTGGAAGGGAAGTGGGGCATCCAAGGGACTGTTGAGCAAAGAAAGGGCACACTTCCTTGGGTGGGACATGCATGTGGGGAATGAGGGACTGTAGGCTGTTAGTTGAGTGAGCACCTGAGACAGAGTCTTTCCTGTTGTTCATGAGACTTTAGCCTAGTTAGGAACCCCTTTACCCATGTGGAGTTTATTCCCATCTTGGGGGTGACTGACTGTTGAGAGTGATGAACAGTGTGGTCTAAGGTTGGGAGGTTCATGGAAGGTCTGCACGCAATTGGTGATATTCTCACAAAGATAAGTGTCAATTGTGTGATTAATTTACATGCTGCATTGTTATTCACGTGTTATTTTTTTGGGTTTATCCTATGCGTGATTATAGTTGTCTTTATGCTTATGGGTATTACATGTATATGCTTCCTATATATGTTTACTGTTATTTCAGTGTGAATTCATGCATTTACATAGTGTATTTGTCTGTTCACGTTTTATATATTAATCTTCTGCAAGAGTTCTGTGTGTGAATATGTTTTAATTGCATGCAGTTAGAAAATTATATGTGACATAACTTAGTTAGGATGCTAAGTATGTTATAGTATGTTCCACACAGAGAACAGATGTGTTCTCTGGTGTAGCATGGCCCGACATGAATGGTCGGGGATGTTACAAATTGGTTTTTTAGCATGAAAGAGTGTTCTAGAGTAGCATGACCTGGACTGTTTGAAGGTTGGGAATGTTACAAAGACGGTTTTAGAGCTAAGTAAAGCGTCTGAGGAGTGGCATGTCCCGACCAGTGTGAGGTCGAGGTGTGTTACACTTATTACCTAAAATTCTCTCTTTCTCAAGGCGGTGAGTACTTATTTGGAGTTTTTTCTATGCTATATTGATATTTGGTTCTTAACATGAATATACATATTCAATAAAACCATCCATGTTTAAGCCACAAAGAAGCTTCAATCATGATCATGATTAGTCAAGGAAGAAATTCATAAGGACTACAACACAATGAATAACATTCACTCCCAGGTATGCAAATTTATTTTATGGTCATTGTTTTTATTGTACTAATTTTGGACATAAGGTTGAAGATTACAAGGATTATAAAACAAATTTTGAAGCAAGAAGTGCCTATGTGGCTCCACATAACATTGAATGTTACAAATGTCATAACTATGGACACATAGCTAGTGATTGTAGAAGCATGATCGATACTTCCATGAAAGAGGACATTGATATCAGATATAAGAAAGTTTGTATAAAAAAACACGAAGAACAAGTGAACAAAGACCAAGTCCCAGAGATCGCAATATTGGTAATAGAACGAGATGAAGAAAAATATACAGAGAAAAATAAAGATGTCAGATAAAGAAAAGAAGGACAAGCAAATAAGAAACATGTTCAAAATATTGTACTTTCAGGCATTGTAGAGAAAGATGAATCCATGAAAAGAAAGAAAGAAGTCAGAGCTCAGAGAGATGATGAATCTACCAATGAAGATGATGATGAGTACACTTCAGAGCAGGAATTGTTCTAAGCCATCTGGCTTAGAGACTCCCAGGTAATATGAATATTAGACAGGGTGATTCTATGCGATAGCTGTGACAAAGCAAAGAACCATCCTTCAAGAAGCTTGCAGAGTTTGAGTAGATAGATCCATAGCAGCCAGTTAGCAGAATTAAAATCAGTTGTAGCAATGAAGACTCCATGATACTATAGTGATAAATGGGTCAACATTATGGACAATTAAGCAGTAGAGTATTGAACAGTATGGACAGAGATGGATTTGTAAGAACACTTAGCAAGTTTGGGAAGATATATGACAGTGGACGAGAGAATGAATTCCAAATTGATATATATTTTTTGGACACATACAGTGCATACAAAAGTTCACATTCAAAACAGAGTAATGCTCAAAAACAACAATGACAAATCTCCCTACGAGCAATGGAAAGGAAGTGCAGACAACAACCTCTACATCAAGGTAACTCAAGGTAGTATTTTATTAATTGAAATTTATGTTGATAATATTGTTTTTGGAAGTACTAATGACAGGTTAAGACAAATATTTTCAAAGGACATGCAAAATGAATTTGAAATGTCATTACTTGAAGAACTATCCTTCTTTTTGGGTCTTCATATACGTCGAAGCAACCAAGGATTTTTTATTTCTCAAACTAAGTATATCAGAGAAATGATAAAGAGGTTTGGAATGGAATATTGCAAACCCATTATCACTCCTATGAAAACTAGTTGCAGGTTGAGCAAAGATGATGATTCAAAGTATACAGACTAGAGGAAATATAGGTCAATGATTGGTAGCTTACTATATGTGACAACATCTGGGCCAGATGTAATGTAGGAAGTTGGATAGGTGGCACGATTTCAAGAAGCACCCATGGAATCACATGTATTAGCAATGAAGAGGCTTTTCAGATATCTCAAAGGAACATAAGAGTTTGGATTATGGTATCCAAAAGGAAAGGATCTATCACTTATTTCCTTCACAGATGCAGATTGGGAAGATTGCATTAATGATCAAATAAGCACCAGTGGAGTAGTGTTCTACTTGGGTGAGTGTTTAGTATAATGGGTAAGGAAGAAATAATCATCAGTATCCTTATCTACAGCTGAGGCAGAGTATATTGCAACAACAACATGTTGTACATAGGTTCTATGAATGAAACAAACTCTAAAAGATATACAGGTTCAGTATGATGAGCCCATTCCAATCTTTTGTGATAATACAAGAGCCATCAATATCTCAAAGAACCCGGTGATGCACTCCAAGACAAAGAACATTCCAATCAAGTATCACTTTCTATAGGAACAGGTTGCAGAGAAGAACATCAGAGTTGAATATGTGAGCACAAAATAACAAGTGCCAGACATCTTTACAAAATCGCTTCCAAGAGAATCCTTTGAGTATCTTCTCTAGAGACTTGGAGTAATTTCTACTCCAAAATGAATTCTTTTGAATGCTTATCTTATATGTCTTAGATCTACACGAGGGAGCACCATAAAGAGGAAATTTCAAGTGGGGAGATCAGTTACAGGAAGATTTTAGTTAGGGGGAGTATCCCCAAGGACAGTTTAGTTAGGGGGAGCAACCTCGGATGGAAATATACATGTACCATTGATGACAAAGGGGGAGATATTTATCAGATACAGAGCACAAAGGAATGGTTCCATGGGGAGCGATGGTCACAGGGGGAGCATGAGTGACATGACTTCAATATTTCATGATATGACTTCAGTATTTCATCTGAGTGTTTCCATCAATGACAAAAGGGGAGATTGTTGATTAATTGGGTTGGTTGTCATTGATGTCAACCCTTGAATAAATTCTGGTAGAAAATTGTGGTAGAGAAAAGATTTGGGTAATGTACCCAAGTTTGTTTGATGAATAATGGTGTGAGATTTGATATATTTGTAGGTAAGACTATTCTAGATGGATAGTACATGTCATGTCATTTCCAGTGGTATGTGGAACACCACATAACTCCTCACAGTTAGAGATTTATGGCCATGTGAAATTGGAGAACCCTCATGAGTCATCTAGAAGCCCCAAAAGGTCAAAGTAGTCAAAGTGTTTGCAAAGAAGAAATTGTTTAAATAATAAAGTGAAGTGATGAGTGTACTATAAGTCAAAGAAGATATAAAAGAAATTATTTAAATAATAAAGTTAATGGAGAACTTAATAATTATGGAAAGTGGTCAAGTTAAGTGGGAAAATGGTTATAAGTGGGTTAACCCTAAAATAAGGAAAGTGGGTTAAGATGGTTAAAAGGAAAACCCTTGAGGATGCTACATGAAAGTATAAATAAGAGGCAAGGATCTCTCATTTAATCACACTTGAACATATTGAATATATATTATTGTGTAAGGCTTATTGCAAGTACTCATTGATACATATGAAGTTGCAAAAGTCTGAGGTAGCACGAAGGGTTGACGGCGAAAATTTCAGAATTACGGTGAATACTAAAAAAAAACCTAAGTTCTGAGCTGTATGTGGGCTAACAATGTCTTAGGGTGCGTACATACATGGGATGGAATTGTATTAGGGTGCGTACATGAGGGTAAAGCCATAGAAACTTGAGAATATGAACATGTCGAGGTTATAGATTCTGAGATCAAGCTCCTAGGAAGGTCTACAGTGATCAGATACATCAAATCTATCCACTAGTTCAAAAGGTATGTCTTATTTCTATGAGTAGTTGGATTTTAATGTATGCATGAGAAATGGTTATGGAGATTTGAGTATTCTCCCTAGAGAGACTATTGGCTGCATGGGATCTTCTATATAAGTTAGATATACTGAAATACAATGTTGGTATAATCAATATTTATCATTGATACTTATTGTTAGAGTTGAGGCACATGTTGTATTTCTTGGCATATGGCTAAGGGTTTTTGTGGTACATGGTTGAGAGCTTGTATTTGTGAAGTGGATGATGTATTGAGAGGTTGAATATCAAAAAGGGTTTGATGTCTATATCATGTGTGGGTTATTATACTTTTTCATGATTACACAGACTTATATGGCACATGACTAGAGAGAGATATAGCATTTTTGGGTAAAGGTTATGTATGAGGATGCATGAACGGGGTATAGTTACAGTCTAGATATAGTGATAGGTTGCAGATCTATGTGAAAAAAGTTATAGAGGGTCAAAAGTTTTCAGAAGAAAGAAAGCCATGGCTTTCAGAAGGTATACAGAGGCTTCATAATATACAGGACGCGTACATATGTCGACGGTTGTATATATAGGGAACGTACATACACATGTTGTAGAACTACAGGTCGAGTATCTATTGTATACTAGTTTTTAGAGGGTATATGTAAGCTGCATAACAGATAGGTCATGTACATGCGCAGTATATTGTACATATAGGGTCTATACATATGCATGCTGCAGAACTACAAGATGTGTATATGTTGTATTTGGTTGATACATGTTCAATTCAGGTACATATTGATTGCAGGGTAGTAGTACAGGTTGGTGATGCAGGATCATCACAAATATCAAACGAGCGTGGAGCAAGTGCAATGTATTTTTTTGAGCACATGATAAATTGCTTGATAAACTTTTTGAAGTTGATTCGCCAAATCTTTAATGAATCCATTTATGAAGGAGCGCCTTTGTATATTTTATTGGACCTTGAGCTATTCACTCTCATCCTTAGTAGATAGGAGGCATTTAAACTATTTAATGTAGGTAGATAGATTTGAATGCATAGATTAGATAGTTTAGAAAGGAGGGGGGAAAAACGGATATAGACACCCTCATTGTACATTGTAGAAGAGGCATGATTATTCAAGAAGGAAGAGCACAGGAGAATAGCAGAGAGCTGTAGAAGAACATCCATGTATAGATCTTGAATTAATAGAAGAAGTTGATTCAAATCGATGGTTTTGTGTCTATTCTCTGTGTGTTGATGTTAAATGATGTGCTCATGAGTGTTTGTTTTCCTACTATGAACTTTTTTTATTTCTATGTATATGATTTCATGTTTGAGTTTGAAGTCTGAAGGGAAGAGGAAATGAGTTTCAATTGTTTCTCTATCTGAGTGAGGATTCTGTGCAAGGAGTGCAGTCGAAAACGTTCGCAAGGAGTGCATTGACGGAGGCTCAGGTAGTTTAACTCTTGTTCTCGTTCACTCAGAAGTGAAATTGGTTTACTAGAGCTATGCAAGGAGTGCTCAGGCTAAGGGAGAGTCTCAGTTGTGAATCTGAGCAGAATCTTTGAAGGACTGTTGTTGCAGGTGTGCGCAGGGTCGAAGATAACCCAACACTTGAAGTGTTGGCAGATTGCCACAAGGAAGGCATGCAAAGGGTTCTCTTTTTCTAAGAGGATAAGAAGCTATAGAAAGATCAAGAGGGATAAAACCTTCGAAGTTGTTAAAGGGCAGCGTGAAGAAGTTGGTGATTGGAAGCTTGTAATAAGTGTTACAAGTTCGCGTACAGGAGGAAAAGTTCTGAGGGGGGGAATACTTAGTCATTCTCAAGAAATATTCAAGGAGGAGAATTCGACGGTCAGGATCTTGTGGAGGGGATTCGTGAAAAATCCGCTAGCCATCAGATCCACCAAAGTAACGAGGAGGTTACGGCCACACCAGGAGGTTAAGCTCGGAAAGATCGTGAGCCGTAGGATCGTTGTTGGGTTGCCCGTCAGCTATCAGACTAGGTAGAAGTTGCACTGGGGTTAAGTCCTAGTGAGTAGAGGAAAGTCCCGGAGAGGCATCAGGATATTGAGGTATCGAGGTTTCAGAAGTCCGGAAATTCGAGACCTTTCGAGTCTCAGAAATACCGGGGAAATCCTAGTCGTGGATCTCGGTAGGACATGCATCAGGAATCTGGAGAGAGTCGGGGTTCAACACTTCAGGGTTTTCGGAGACAAAGGGAACTGTGTATCAAGGATCGTGACATTGTGAAACACGATTTCCCAATCGCCAAGGGGGTGTGGGCTACAGGTGTCAGAGTGGTGGACATGTGGCATAAGTTATCGGGCTTTCGCAACGATAATTTCCGAAACATCGACATCAGGTTTCGTGAAATCGCGAACCCCAAATTCCCGATGGAGTGAAGGACCGTTGAAAAGTCAACCTGCGCATGCGTCAGATTCTCGGCGTATCGGACATCGGGAGTCGGTGTTGCAAGTTTCTTGACATCGCGAATAGAGAAATCATGATAGGAGGAAGCCAGTGTTGATTGGTTGTCAGGTCTCGGAGGTTTGAGAGGCCTATGCTCGGCCCTTGGACTCGCGAAACTGCGAGGTCCGATTTTCCGATAGAACAAAGGGAGGTCAACAGAGAGAGTTACTGTGGGTGAAAATAATTCCCGATAGGGAATTAGAAGAACTTTGTAGTTCTTCGGGCCGCGATAAAGGAGGAAGGTCCTATGAGTGGACGTGCCTGGAGGAGCGCACCTGCATCAAGTGGTATCAGAGCAAGAAAATTTCTTTGTTTCCTGTAACAGAGAAGAAGGAAATTCACCATGCCGCCAAGGAGAGAAAGGCAATCACCTGATCCAGAGGATAGGGAAATGCCAAGAAGAAGAGGTAGGCAGGTAACAGATCTAGTTATGGAGAGGCAAATGCACGATCTTCGAGCTAGACTTGAGGACATGGAGACAACGCAAAGACTCATAGCCAGTGCAGGGGATCTCAGTGATTTAGAGAGTGAAGCTGAAGCTGAACAGGGGGAAGAAGTTGCAGCCAAGGATGCAGCTAATGAACGTCTAATCAAATCTATTACACGGATGGGTGCGAAAATGAAGATGGATATTCCAGTTTATGAAGGGAATCTGGATGTAGAAGAGCTTCTAGACTAGATTATATCTCTAGACACTTACTTCGACTATGAAGATATTGAAGAGGACAAGAAAGTCAGGCATGTCGTCACGAGATTAAAAGGACATGTATCCTTGTGGTGGGATGAACTACAAGCTGACAGGCGTTGCCAAGGCAAGTAGAAAATTAAGAGTTGGGATAGGATGATCGCAAAGATGAAGGCGAAATTCATCCCCAGGGATTATCAAATTACTTTGTTCAGGAGGATGCAGAACCTGAGACAGAAGCTGATGACAGTGAAGGAGTATACTGAGGAATTTTACAGGCTGAATATCAGGGCAGGTCATCATGAAAGTAATGACGAAAAAGTGGCCAGGTATATGAATGGCCTGAGATATGAGATTTAGGATGAAATGAGCATGGAAACCATCCGAACGGTGGAGGATGCTTACCAAATGGCTTTAAAGGCAGAAGAGAAGATGAGCCATAAGCAAGGTCGTGAGGCCGAGATAGAATTCACCCTAGAGGCAAATCAGTTACCAAGGAAAGAAACCAAAAGCCCAGGGATGACTGGAAGAAACCTCAGACTCGGACAGAGAGAGGTGGAATTTCACAGCGAGGGTAGCGATATGCTTAGCAAAGAGAACAACATACTGAGTAGAGAGGAGGATATGCCGATAACAATATGTTTCCTCGTACCAGAAGTAGAGGAAGAGGAAGAGGTGGAGTAATCACATGCTTCACGTGTGGGAAAAATGGGCACAGGTCATTCGAGCGTCCAGAGAAAAAGAAGGACAGTGGAAAGACTCGCATCACCGAGGCATAGAGGTGAGATGTTGAGGCAGAATATGCTGAAGGCGGAAGATCGCTGGTGATGCGTAAAGTTCTCTTAATGCCAGAAAAGGAGGTGGAGAGCTTAGCTCAAAGAAACAGACTTTTCAGAACGGCTTGCAAGACCAAGGACAGGGTGTGCAAGGTCATTGTAGACAGCGGGAGTATAGATAATCTCGTTTTGAATGAGATGGTGGAGAAACTGGAGCTGGAAACGATTGATCACCCGAGCCCGTACAAAGTTTCGTGGCTGCAGAAGGGACATCAGGTAAATTTCACTAAACAGTGTTTAGTTGAATTCAAAATAGGAGGGTATAATGATAAAATACTCTGTGATGTTATTCCTATGGATGTCTGTCATTTATTGCTGGGCAGACCATGGAAATATGACAGGAACGTAATTCATGATGGGAAGATGAATACGTATACTCTAGAGAAGAATGGGAGGACACACATGTTGCTTCCAATAAAAGATAAGGAGGTGAAACCAGAAGCGAGAAATACTATACTTCTCATGAGTGGGAAGGAACTTCTTACAGAGGTGAAGAAGAAAGAAGATCCACAATTCTTTGTGGTCCAGAAACCAAGGATTGTTTTGACTAGCACGAGAGTGGACGATTTACCAAAAGAAATTCAGGAACTACTGGAAGAGTTCGCTGACATCGTGGTGGAAGAATTACCTCATTCATTGCCGCTGATGAGGAGTGTGAGCCATCATATAGACCTCGTACCAGGAGCTAGTTTGCCGAATAAAGCCGCGTACAGGTTGACGCCGCAAGAAAATGAAGAGGTTAAGAGGCAAGTCCAAGAGCTGCTAGACAAAGGATTGGTCAGGGAAAGTTTGAGCCCGTGTGTCGTTCCAACGGTACTCAGTCCAAAAAAAGATAGAGGCTGGAGAATGTGCACTGATTCCAGATCCATCAACAAGATAACCATCAGGTATAGGTTTCCATTGCCACAAATAGATGATTTAATGGATTTCTTGAGCGGAGCAAAATACTTTTCAAAGATTGATCTGAAAAGCGGATATCACCAGATTCGCATGAGGGAAGCCGATGAGTGGAAGATGGCCTTCAAAACCAACGGAGGACTGTATGAATGGCTAGTCATGTCGTTTGTCTTGACAAATGCGTCGAGTACCTTTATGAGGTTAATGAATGAAGTCCTGAGGGAATTCATCGGGAAGTTTGTCATTGTGTATTTGGATGACATATTAATTTTCAGAAAAACAAAGGCAGAGCATCTGAAGCATTTAGCTACAGTAATGAAGAAGCTACAACAGGAGAAGTTGTTGATTAACATGAGGAAATCTTCATTTATGAAGAAAGAACTCATTTACTTGGGATTTATTATATCTGCGAATGAATTGAATATGGATCCAGATAAGGTGGAGGTAATTAAAAATTGGCCATCACCGAGAAATATTTTTGAGGTGAGGAGTTTTCATGGACTGGCTAGTTTCTACCGGAAGTTCATCAGAAATTTCAGTGGGATTAGCGCAGCGATGATGGATACAGTCAAGAAAAGAAATAAATCTTTTCACTGGACTGAAGAGGCAGAAAAGAGTTTCAATTTGTTGAAACAAAAGATCATGGAACAACCGGTTCTGGTGTTGCCGGATTTCCAAAAGACGTTTCAAGTAAAATGTGACGCAAGCGGGTTTTCCATAGGAGCAGTCTTGAGTCAGGAGGATAGACCGATTGCATATTTCAGTGAGAAGCTGAATGAGGCAAAAGAAAAGTACTCCATGTATGATAAGGAATTCTATGCCATCATACAGGCATTGAAGAAATGGAGGCACTATCTGATTTCAAAGGAATTTGTTTTATATAGTGATAACAATGCATTACAATTTGTGACTCAACAGGAGAAGTTGAATCAGAGGCATGTTAAGTGGGTCAAATACATGCAGAATTTTACATTTGTAATTAAGCATATTTCGGGTACTGCTAACAAAGTGGTTGATGCTTTGAGTAGGAAATGTTTGTTGATGCAGAAGTTCAAAGTCAGGACGTTAGGCTTTGATGATCTCAGGGACATGTATGCAGATGATCAGGATTTTAAAGAAGTATATGGAGTAGCTGAGAACCCAGTTCTCAGAGACAGAAGCCAGTGGATAGAGTACATGATCTAGGAAGGATTGTTGTTTAAGGGAAATCAATTGTGTATTCCGAATTGCTCCATGAGGGAGAATCTGTTAAAGGAGAAACACAACAGAGGCTTGGCAGGGCATTTTGGTCATGACAAGACATTTGCAAAGCTGAGAGAGTCATACTTTTGGCCAAGGATGTGGTCAGAGGTCAAGCAGTTTGTAGACAGATGCAGAATTTGCCAGCATTCAAAGGGAAGAAATCAAAATTCATGATTCTATCAACCATTACCCATACCCGAGAGGTCGTGGGATGAAATCAGCATGGATTTTGTATTGGGATTGACAAGGACGCAAAGAGGATTTGATTCAGTCTTTGTGGTAGTGGATAGGTTTTCCAAGATGGAACATTTTATCCCATGCCAGAAAACCAGTGATGCGACTCACATCGCAAATTTGTTTTTCAAAGAGGTCGTTTGACTTCACGGCTTACCCAGAAGTATAGTTTCGGACAGAGATACAAAGTTCGTGGGACATTTCTGGAGAACATTGTGGAAGAATATGGGGACTAACTTGATGTTTAGTTCTGCCTATCATCCTCATACAGATGGGCAAATAGAAGTGGTGAACAGAAGTCTAGGAGACTTGCTGAGAAGCTTGGTGATAGAGCACCACAGCCAGTGGGATAGCATATTACTGCAGGCAGAGTTCGCAAATAATGACTCAGTGAACAGAAGCATAGGATGAAGTCCATTTCAGATTGTATACGGCATGCAGCCGAGAGGAGTTTCTGATTTAAGGGATTCAGAACAGATGGCAACTAGGAGTGCAAGTGCCGAAGAGTTCGCAGAGGCGATGAAAGAACTTCATGGCTAGGTGAAGCAGCGACTGCTAGATTCAAATCACGAATATAAGCGTAGAGCCGACCAACGGAAGAGACAACTTCAGTTCGAGGTTGGTGAATTAGTTCTGGCACATTTGAGGAAAGAGAGGTTCCCGAGGGGAACATACAATAAATTGAAAATGAAGAAAATCGGGCCGTGTAAGGTCTTGAAGTAATTGGGGAAGAATGATTATGAGATCAAGTTACTGGATGGGATCAGAATATCTCCGATATTCAATGTCGCAGATTTATATCCATATAAAGTTGAGGAAGCAGGAACAGAAGGTGAGCAGCTAGGGGTTCAGTGGCAGAAGCAGATGTCAATCGCAGAGAAGCTGCAGATGGAGAACATATTGGACAAGAGAGTCAGTAAGAAGACTAGGAGGAAAGAATACTATGAGTACCTGGTCAAATGGAAGGGCCATCCAGTGGAAGATGCCAGCTGGGAGAATGAAGCAGAGATACAGAAGCATGGACGGACCGTGCAGGAACTCATGGACAGGAGCCCATGAAATTTTTTCAAGCGAGGGAGTATGATGCAGGAGCATCGCAAATATCAAACGAGCGTGGAGCAAGCGCAACATATTTTTTTGAGCACATGATAAATTTCTTGATTTTTCTTTTGAAGTTGATGCGCCAAATCTTTAATGAAGCCATTTATGAAGGAGCACCTTTGTATATTATATTGGACCTTGAGCGATTCGCTCTCGTCCTTAGTAGATAGGAGGCATTTAAACTAGTTAATGCAGGTAGATAGATTTGAATGCATAGATTAGACAGTTTAGAAAGGAGGAGGGAAAAACGAATATAGACACCCTCATTGTACATTGTAGAAGAGGCATGATTATTGAAGTAGGAAGAGAACAGGAGAATAGCAGAGAGTTGTAGAAGAACATCCATGTATAGATCTTGAATTAATAGAAGAAGTTGATTCAAATCCATGGTTTTGTGTCTGTTCTCTATGTGTTTATGTTAAATGATGTGCTCATGAGTGTTTGTTTTCTTGCTATGCATTTGTTTTATTGCTATGTATATGATTTCATGTTTGAGTTTGAAGTCTGAAGGGAAGAGGAAATGAGTTTCAATTGTTTCTCTATCTGAGTGAGGATTCTGTGCAAGGAGTGAAGTCAAAAACGTCCGCAAGGAGTGAGTTGACGGAGGCTCAGGTAGTTTAAATCTTGTTCTCGTTCACTCAAAAGTGAAATTGGTTTACTAGAGCTGTGCAAGGAGTGCGCAGGCTAAGGGAGAGTCTCAGTTGTGAATCTGAGCAGAAGCTTTGAAGGACTGTTGCTGCAGGTGTGCGTAGGGTCGAAGATAACCCAACACTTGAAGTGTTGGAAGATTGCCGCAAGGAAGGCGTGCAAAGGGTTCTCTTTTTCTAAGAGACTGAGAAGCTGGAGAAATCTCAAGAGGGATAAAAACTTTGAAGTTGTTAAAGGGCAGCGTGAAGAAGTTGGTTATTGGAAGCTTGTAAGAAGTGTTACAAGTTCGCGTACAGGAGGACAAGTTCCGAGGGGGGGAATACTTAGTCATTCTCAAGAAATCTTCAAGGAGGAGAATTCAACGGTCAGGATCTTGTGGAGGGGATTCATGAAAATTCCTCCAGCCATTGGATCCACCAGAGTAACGAGGAGGTTACGGCCACACCAGGAGGTTAAGCTCGGAAGGATCATGAGTCATAGGATCGTTGTTGGGTTGCCCGTCAGCTATCAGACTAGGCAGAAGTTGCAATGGGGTTAAGTTCTAGTGAGTAGAGGAAAGTCCCGGAGAGGCATCGGGATATTGAGGTATCGAGGTTTTAGAAGTCAGGAAATTCGAGACCTTTCGAGTCTCGGAAATACCGGGGAAATCCTAGCCGTGGATCTCAGCAGGACATGTGTCAGGAATCCGGAGAGAGTCGGGGTTCAACACTTCGGGGTTTTCGGAGACAAAGGGAACGGTGTATCAAGGATCGTGACATCACGAAACGCGATTTCCCGATCGCCAAGGGGGTGTGGGCCACAGGTGTCAGAGTGGTGGACAGGTGGTGTAAGTTATCAGGCTTTCGCAACGGGAAGTTTCGAAACATCGACATCAGGTTTCGAGAAATCGCGAACCCCGAATTCCCGATGGAGTGAAGGACCGTTGAACAGTCAACCCGCACATGCGTCAGATTCTCGGTGTATCGGACATCGGGAGTTGGTGTTGCAAGTTGCTTGACATCGCGAATAGCAAAATCGCGATAGGAGGAAGCCAGTGTTGATTGGTTGTCGAGTCTCAGAGGTTCTAGAGGCCTATGCTCAGCCCTTGGACTCGAGAAACTACGAGGTCTGATTTTCCGATAGAACAAAGGGAGGTCAACAGAGAGATTTACTGTGGGCACAAATAATTCCCGATAGGGAATTAGAAGAACTTTGTAGTTCTTCAGGCTGCAAGAAAGGAGGAAGGTCCTGTGAGCAGACGTGCATGGAGGAGCGCGCCTGTGTCAGTTGGTTGCAGGTCAGTGGTATAGGTTGGTATAGTTTTGCAGTGGTATATCTCACAGTGATAGTGTGACAGTGGTTTCATCATTATACTTCTATGTCAGGGCGGTTGGATGAGGCAAGGACAGGTGGTTGTATACACCTTTCAGTTGTAGCCAAAGAACATAGGGGGTTGTAGCCTCCTTTTGGTTGTAGCCAAAGAATTGGGGAGTTGGAGTTCCCTCAGGTTGTATCCTGAGAAACTAGGGGGTTGTAGCCTCCTTCTAGTTTCAGCTAGAAAAAAAAGGAAGTTGGTGCTTCCAATGAATGTAATTCTTAAAGACATATAAGAAAAAGAATTATGTGGTTTTCTCCCGCTTTGGGTTTCCACGTAAAAACACCGGTGTATTGTGTATGTGTATGATTTCTCATTTGTTTATTGTTTATTTACTCTAGAACTATTGGATGATAATGCTACATTGATATAACACTTGCATTTTATGGTGAAAAAGGATTACACTGCTCTATTACTTATTCACCCCCCCCCACTCTCAGTAATCAAACGTATTCTTCCTCTTGCATAACATTCTTCCTCTTCTTTCTCAGATGGAGCTTGTGTGAGCTCTCAATGTTTCTAGGGGGGGGATTCTTCTCTCCTCCATTACTTGAACTATTGTTGGTAACTTTCCTAGTTGGGTGGGCCATTGGAGCATTGCTCCAAGATGCAGTAGTTTTAGGAGTAACAACTAGATACTGGGCATTCTTCTCACTGGGATCCTTTTCTTTATGCTTGTAAAAATTGTTAGTAATAAGTATTGTTTCCAAGTCACCAACATTGTGTGCAGGAGCACCTAGGTTGTTATCTTATTCTTCACTCAAAATAGTATGAATGAATGAGTTGTTTAATCCTACTGACAACATATGTTCCACGAATATTTTGTTAGGGTCAAATCCCTTTATATTTTCAGCATACTTCAGATTTACATTGTTGAATTGATTTTCAAACTCATCGATTTTATTTATATTCCCGAATATGAAGTCTCCAATTTTCCACGGCAAGGGGATGAATTGTTTTTTCCATTTTTCGTGGAAAAAGTGAAGCCAAAAATTGTATTGTCTTTCCAATTCTGTAATAAATAATTTATCAAATACATGGTATGGAAGGAAAGAGGGATTTTCCTTGGAACATAAGATCTTGATGACATTGTGATTTTCCATTTGTTTTGTCGTTCCATTTTTCTCCAAGAATTTATTAGCCTAGTCATATATCCTGGGGTATTTAAACCAAACAACAATCCTTTGAAAACTAAAACAAAATCATTGTAATCTTCGTAAAAATGAAAAGAATTCTTATGTCTCCACAATGCTTGATACCAGAAGGTAACTGGGTCAATTTCATAGTTCACCCTCTTACATATAGTCAATTTTGGAAATTGAAGGAAATATACTATCGCAAGTACCAAATAGGAATCCATAAAGAATTTATTGTCCCTTTTGTGATGTGATAATTGGGAGGAGATTTCAATGGAAATTAGTTTTCCCTAGTCGAAGATAGATTGCTCTTTAATTGTAAAATATAAAATATAAAGAATCATGCGAGAAATGGTGGAGATACTTTCCTGACCTGTCAACCTGGTAAACAACCAAGTGATTTCTCGAAAGGGGTTTTTAAAAGAGTTGACCTAAATCCTAGTTATGTCTTCTAGGATAGTCATGGGATTCTCTAAGAACTCAGGCGAGATATTCAATCCATTTTCATGTTTCTTCAGAAAAGGTATGTAGTCTTCTCCTTTGAAGGTAAGTGTTGGCACAATGAGCTTTAACATCTTACGAAAAAATTGTGGTGAAAGAGAGATGGGGGAATGATCCTGGAGTTGTATAACTCATTGGCTCGATACATAATTCTCAATGCACCATGCAACAAGTTCTTTGCAGTCTAATACCTCAGGGATACACCCTACGCAAGAAATTTCAGGTGTCCAAATTATGTCTTTTTGTGCAGGAGGAGATGAGTAATATGAAAACGCTCTGGACCACTAAAAGTTATAGTCTTCACGACAAAAATTATTCGAAGTATCACCAAAGAATTGTTGTCTATTTGTTGCTTCCATAGGTTGACGAGAGTATTCTTTCAACTGGATAATAACTTGAAATGAATCCTTTCAGAGATATAAAAATAATATAACCCTTGGAAAATCATTCTTTAATGCAATTTAATGAAAAATATTCTCGAGCCATTCGCTTATTAATGACGATCTTTATGTATCTTACATGATTAGTTATTAGCATTAAACCATGCCAAATGCATATTGGGAAAATAATGAAGATGGAGGGGACGAACAAGAGAAATTTGAATTTGGGGTTTTTTGTGAACCTACAAACCCGTGAACCAATGGTAACGAATGATCAAAGATAGGTTAAGTGTTGCACAATGATCGGTTAGATTTTTATACAAGAGAAATGAGATACTTAGGGGCTTGATACCCGTGACAAGTCTGACGGACATAATGCATATCACGGGTCTTTGGGTGCAAAATGGAGATTACGAAACTTGAAATATGAAATCTTGAACCCGTGAACCCACGGTTGCAAAAATGGTTAAGTATATTATAACAAGGCGGTTGGTCGGACTCATGATATAGGAGCATGGATGGAGGTGAAGACCCGTGAGTCTGCCAACCCATGAACCCGTCGATCTTTGAAATGTGACTAAGTATGGTAACTAGAAATGCAAAAGAGAAGGGAGAAAAGAAAAAGGGAATGAGGGTAGGTATAGAAGAGGAAATGAAATGGAAAAAAGAAGTTGGGAAAATAGAAAAGGGAGGGAAATTTCGGAAGCGAGAATTGATCTCAATGGGTTCCTAGAGAGGAAATTCCTATTCTCATCAAACACCTCCTTTCCTAAGATTCTTGAATGATGAGATTTCATCTTAGGACCACAAACTGGACATGGAAATTTACCCTTTGTTTGAAGACATGCAAGAGACGGATTAAATTTTATATCAATTATTCGAAGTATGTTTAATGAAGGGATTATATAAAAAAACATGCATGATATGAAATTTATAAAATTAAACACCATTAAAGTGTGGTGTGACATTATAACATACCACATAAATGTGTTAGCCCTGGGTCACCGTGAACTGTCCATACAAGCATTGCATGGAATTTAAATTCCCTTTGTGCACCTACTAGTCTAGAGATATCATACATAATGATGTCGTTCCATAACTATAGTAACTCGTTGATAAGAGGCTCAATATATACATTCATGTCTTTGACTTGGTACTTACCTAATTGATTGAACATACAATACATAATTACTACATATATGAGTAAATAATAAAATATCAAACATAATTGAACATATATGAGTAAACAAAAATATATAAGACATAATTATGAAACAAAAAAGACAAATGAGATATTATCGTGTTAAAAAAAATTGTTTTAAGAAAATACCTGGAA
>ML781842.1:409014-426947 GCA_009831015.1 Picea engelmannii
TTTTTTTAATGGTTTTTTTTTTAAATTTGAGTTTTGAATATATTTTTTTAAATGTGTTTTTTTCTTCATTTAGAAAAAAATTGAAAAGATTTTCTCCTTTTTATTTATTTATTTTTTAATGTAAATTAAAAAAAAAACTCAAAATGACCATTTTGTATCCAATTTTGGGTTTTTTTCTTTCATAGGGATATATTTTTGAAATCATAGTTTCAATTAGGTCATAATCAACCATAATTTTAATGTTTAGAAAAAACCTTTTGCTTTAGTTAGCGTCGTTTTTTTATTTAGGTGTTGATTTTAAGGTTTTTCTGAGCAACTATTTGAGTTTTGAAATCCATGATTGAAAAATGTTGTAATTTTGACACCGTTAGAAAAACTGGTGCTACTAGTAGTACCACTTTTGATTTGGGGGGTGATTTTGATGTTTTTAATGAAAAAATATGGGTTTTTTGGGCTAGAGTTCTCGTTTTGAGGTCACGGTTCTCATTAAGTCAGTAACTATGCTAAATATTAAAATGATACAAATGTTTACAAATATAATATAGGAAAAAAAAGACAACAAAGACAAAGACATCTTAGGTGAGAGCGAGAAACAAAGACAACAAATCAATTATGAAGCTTGTGCAATTTATCAAGATGTTTATGAATATATCGAAAAAATATAGGAAATGTTACCTTTATTGACATGTGTAAAGAGAGACACTTTGTGATATATATATATATATATATATATATAGTCATCATTATTTCACATTCTTATCTTTCTGCCCTCAACCCTAATAGAATATAAGCCACCCTTATCTATCCCCCTCAACCATGTACCTTCAAGGTTCCAGAATAGGAACATGGAATATCCATATTTCCTTTACTGTCCTCTTCCTGACAAGTACAATATTTAGTTAGTGTGGCATCTCCACTTTCCCTTAGTTATTTCTATTTTTTTTTAAATGACGACGTTACTAGGAACTGGAATTAATCTTCAAAAATTTTAAAAAGGAATTAGCAACTCTGCAAATACTTCTCAAATAGAGATTTGATACCAATATAAAAACAGGAATTAGAAACTCTACAAATACTTTTCAAACATCTCATCGGTACATTTCAACATAACCAATATTAACTCATGTATTGAAAAATAGCATATGGTAATCATATTCATATATATTTACTATTGGTTGTGGAGCCTAATTATCTTCTTGATTCATAGGTCTTTGTTTTCAACCATTTTTTATACCCAATGAATACTTTACACCCCAGAAGAATGTACCCCATGAATACTTTTCTAACAACTAGTATTAGAGTGAAAGGTAACTCGTAGGAAAAGAGCGTTCCTGGTTCGAATGGGAGCAATGGCGGAATATGGAAAGATCAGGGTCGAAAAATTTAATGGCCAAAAATACAAGTTATGGAAGACTATTTATATCAAAAGGATCTATTCCTACCATTAGGTGGAATAGAAAATAAGCCGACAACCATGAAGGACGACGAATGGGAGGTTATTGACACAAAGGCACTAGGAACGATACGACTGAGCATGGCAGCATCGATGGATTTTAATATTTCGAAATTAAATACAACGAAGGAGTTGATGGACGCATTGGCTAAACTATATTAAAAACCCTCAACATGTCCAATACGATATTTCTAATGAAGATATTATTTAATATGAAGATGTCAGAATATGGGTCTTTTGCAGATCATTTAAATGAATTTAATACGGTTACTAATCAACTAAGTTATGTAAAAGTGGACTCTGATGATGAGTTCAGGGATCTTCTAATATTGTGCTCATTTCCAGAAAGTTGGAACAGCTTGGTCATGGTTGTAAGTAGCTTTGTCTCTAGTTGAAATACTTTAAAATTTGATGATGTTGTTGGTGTTATCCTTAGTGAGGAAATGCGATGGAAAATCACAGGTGAGACATCAGGTAATGCGTTGAACATGGAGAATATGGGAAGACAAAAGGATAGAGGAAAGGGCTCAGGGAACCACGAGAATTCTAGGAAGGGAAGATTCAAATTCAGGATGGGAAAGATAGAGTGTTGGAATTGTGGGAAGAAAGGACATCTGAAGAAAGACTGCAGAGAGCCAAAGAAACAAAGAGATGGACATCAGGAGAAAAATCATGAAGCAAATGTGACAGGTGATGTGTTACAATATGCTTTGATTATTTCTGTAGATAATATTTATGAGTCTTGGGTAGTAGATTCAGGGGCTTCATTTCATGCCACACGCCATAGGAAACATTTTCTATATTATGTTCAAGGTGGTTTTGGATAGGTTCATTTGAGTGATGATGCACCATGCAAAATTGTTGGAATGGGAAAGGTAAAAATAAAGAAAAATGATGGAAACCAATGGTTGTTGAAAGAGGTAAGACATGTTCCATATCTAAGGAAAAATCTAATTCAATAGGGTAGTTGGAAAGTGAAGTTTGTATATCCATATTTACAGATAAGGTGTGGAAGGTCACTAAAGGATCATTGGTGATAGAAAAAGGAGAGAAGGTAGGTACATTATATTTATGTACTGGTAATTCTGACTCTTCTAACTCTTTAGCTTCTATAGGAGTGGATACAACATTGTGGCATCATAGGATTGGACACATGAGTGAGAAGGGGATGCATATACTTCACAAAATAAATTTGTTGCCAGATCTTAAACAAAATGATTTGGATTTCCGTTAGCATTGTGTTTATGGAAAACAAAAGAGAGTCAAATTTCTCAGAGTCGAAAAATAAAAGAAGAGTGAAAGGTTAGAGCTTGTTCATATATATATATATATATATATGTATGTATGGGGACCAACTCAGGTATCATATCTTGGTGGCTCTCGTTATTATGTTACTTTTATTGATGATGCAACTAGAAAAACTTGGGTTTATTGCATCCAACAAAAATATGATGTTTTTGATACTTTTAAGAAATGGAAATCTTGGTTGAGTATGAGACAGGAAAAAGTTTGAAGTGTCTTAATTCAGACAATGGAGGTGAATATTGCAGCAAGGATTTTGATGATTATTTTTCATGCCATGGGATTCGTAGAGAGAAGACAGTTCCAGGAACACCACAAGAAAATGGTGTATCATAAAGGATGAACAAGACAATCATGGAGCGTGCAAGGAGTATGAGATTGAATGTTGGTTTTCCCTTACAATTATGGGTAGATGTTGTATATATTGTTTTTTACTTAATAAACACAGGACTTTCGAGATCTTTTCATGGTATAATTCCAGAGGAGGCATGGATAGGTAAAAAGGTAAACAATTCTTTTTTGAAGAATTTCAGTTGTGAATCATTTGTCCATATTGATAAAGAAAATAGAACAAAGCTTGAGGAAAAATAAAATAACTATACCTTTATTGGATATGGTGTTAATGATTTTGGTTATCGCTTATGGGATTATGAAAATAAAAAAATCATTAGGAGTAGAGATGTCGTATTCAATGAGAATTTCATGTAGAAAGATCAGTTGCAGGGAAAGAAACAGGAAAAATAAAAACCACAATACATAGTGCTTGATGAGATCACTGAGAAAGAAATTCCAAAGGTACCAGAAAATCAAAATGTATAACAATAGGATCAGCAACTACCTCAAACTCCTACAAGTGTTGTTAGAATATATACCAAGTTAAGTAGACCCCCTGAACGATACTCTCCTTCATTGTATTATTTATTGTTGATTGATTCCGGTGAACCAGAATGTTATGAAGAGGTAATCCAGGTAGACACTAAAAAGAAGTGGGAGAAAGGAATAAAAGAGGAAATGGATTCCTTGGTAAATAACCAGACTTTGGATTTGGTTCAGTTTCCTACAGAAGAAAAGAGCATTATAGAATAAATGGGTTTACAAGTTGAATGAAGAAGATGGAGGCAAAAAGTGGTACAAGGCTAGAGTTGTTGTAAAGGGGTTTGCACGAAAGAAAGGTATATATTTTGATGAAATATTTTCTCCTGTTGTTAAAATGAATTCAATTAGGACTATTTTAAGTCTTGTGGCAGTAGAATATTTTCATCTTGAACAGTTAGA
Organism: Picea engelmannii; assembly: GCA_009831015.1. Taxonomy (NCBI): domain Eukaryota; kingdom Viridiplantae; phylum Streptophyta; class Pinopsida; order Pinales; family Pinaceae; genus Picea; species Picea engelmannii. The sequence continues at coordinate 413,045 of ML781842.1, forward strand.
TGTAAAAAAAAAAATCTCCATGGGGATTTGGAGGAAGAGATTTATATGCAACAGGAACAGGGGTATGAGGCAAAGGAAAGGAGAATTTGTTATGCAAGTTGAAGAAGATATTTTATGGCCTAAAGCAAGCTCCAAGGCAGTGGTATTTTAAGTTTTACAGGTTTATGACAGAACAAGGTTATAGTAGATTTCATTCTAGTCACTGTGTTTATTTTAAAAGGCTAGAAAATGGAAGTTATATTATCTTCCTATTGTATGTACATGACATGCTTGTTGCAGGGTCTAATATGCAGGATATAAATGTGCTCAAGAATAAATTATCTAATTTATTTGTGATGAAGGATTTGGGTGTTGCAAAGAAAATCCTTGGTATGAGAATAACAAGTGACAGGAAAAATCACAAATTGACATTGTCTCAGGGTGAGTACATAGAGAAGGTGTTAGAGAGGTTTAGAATGCAGAATGCAAAACCAGTTAGTACACCTTTGGCCAACTATTTCAAATTAACTAAGCAAATGTGTCCCAAGACACAGGAGGAGATAAAATATATGTCAAGATTGTCTTATTCATCAACAGTTGGAAGCTTGATGTATGTGATGGTTTGCACAAGACCAAATATTGCACATGTAGTGGGAGTTGTGAGCATGTATATGAAAAATCTAGGTAAAGAACATTGGGTGGAAGTAAAGTGGATTCTCAGGTATTTGAGAGGTATTTCTACTCATGCATTATGTTTTAGAGGTTCAGACACTGCTCTACATGGATATGTTGATTAAGATATGGCAGGTGATAAGGATAGCAGGAGGAGCACCACAGGGTATGTTTTTACTATAGGTGGAACAAAAATAAGTTGGATTTTGAAACCGCAAAAGGTTGTTTCACTTTCAACAACAGAGGTAGACTATGTTGTTGCTATAGAGGCTAGTAAATAAATGATTTGGTTACAAAGGTTTATGGAGGAATTGGGAAAGAAGCAAGAGATTAGCAGGTTGTATTGTGAAAGTGAAAGTGCCATTCATATTGCAAATAACTCATCATTCCATTCGAATACTAAGAATATACAACTCAGGTACCATTTCATACGATCTGTCTTGGAAGATGGAAATTTGAAGTTGGAAAAGATACATACTAGCTAGAATCCTGCAGACATGTTAACAAAGGGAGTAACCAGAGAGAAAATGAGTTCCTGCTCAATTTCAGTTGGTCTTCAATAATGAAGATGAAGATGATAAATTTTCCAGGTCCAATAAGGATCATAGTCCATCATATATAACAGTGGAGGAGTTGTTGAGATCAGTATCTAGGTGGGAGATTGTTGGTTGTGGAGCCTGATTATCTTCCTAATTCAGAGGTCTTTGTTTTCAACCGTGTTTATACACCATGAATAATTTACACCTTGAAATAATGTACACTCCTACATGTGGGTGAGTGTAGAGGGGGTTACCCCCTTTGTGGGCTCCATCACCTCGGTTGGGGGGTTTGGGGAAGAAGCCCCTAAAGGAAAAATTTCCTTGTAAATGTATATTATAATTTCATTGTAAATATGGACCATTCATTATAAGGTCGCAGATCTAATGGTAGAAGTTATGTAAGGGTTTTTTTCCCTAGAAGGAAACCCTCTTTTATGAATATTGTATTCTGAGAGAGGAAACTATGAGAGAAAGAAGAGGAAATTACAACGGGTGTGTTGTAGGTTGTATCCCTTCATTTGTTGGATAATAATAAAGGAAGGACCTGGAAATTTCTCTAGTGGACATATCCCACATTGGGTGAACCACGTATATATGTGTCTCTATTGTATTGTGTATCTTTTGTGTTTTATTTCCGCATTTGTTTTATTTTATTGCTCTGTGATCCTATTTTTCTAACAGTTACAACAAGCAAAAACAACCTATTCTTATTTCGAGTTAGGGGTACTTAGGATTTGATAGACTATATGGAACAATCATCTTAGATGAGAGAGAGAAATAAAGACAACAAATCAATAATGAAGCTTGTGTAATTTATCAATATGTTTAGGAATATGTTGAAAAAATATAGGAAAAATGTTACTTTTCTTGACATGTAGAAAGAGAGACACTTTGTGAGATATATAGTCACAACCAACAAAAAAAAAACTATTCTTATTTCTCCTTCATTATTATGTCATATTATTCCTTGATTTCACTTGGTGACCATGGATTTTAAGTCAATGACAACTTTCCCACAACTTGGAGACCATGGTTTATAAGGGATTGAGAAGTTATATATTCCTTTGATCCCTAACCCTTAACCCACTCGTAACCATTAAAACCATTAACCCCTAAACCTTTAATCCCTAGACCCTAACCCCTAATATGTTATTCCCCTAATCCTTAACACCTTAACCCCATTCCCCCTAAGCCCGTAAATCCCTAAGCCCTTAACCCCTAACCCCTAACCCCTTAACCCTTCAACCCTAAACCATTAACCAATAACCCCTTACCCCTTAAGACCCTAAAATATTAACCCCTAACTCGATCTAACCCCTTAATACCTAACCCTAAACCCATAAACCCTACTCCCTACAACCCCATTAACCTCTAAAACCTCTAGGACCTAAATCTAACTTAAACCCTAACCCCTTAATCATTGAGCCCTAATATGATTGGATTAACCCATAAACCACTAAAATATTAACCCCTAAGCCCTTAAAACTTAAACCCCTTAACCACTAAACCATATCGTAAACCCTAATTAAAATATACATCTTATGTCTACTTCTTCTCTTCTTAACTTACTCTCAATTTGTTGTGTACATAGAATATATCCATAAAGAAAAAAGAAGACATTATTTGTATTCTACATTTAACATATAAACGTTTACAAAAAAAAACTACAATATAAAGACATATAATCAATAACTTACCAAGGGACAATATTCATTCTCACCTTCAATGTGTCCATACTCTCTACAATGTCTTTTAGCAGTTTTTATCTTAAGTCTCCTTCTATTATAGCCCCTCCATATTTTACAAGGGAAATAAAATTTCCGACCACCCAAAGTCTCCAATGTAGATCTAACATCTCCTTATCCTCATGGAGGAATGTTATGTGACATTTTTCCTTACCAAACTTTCAGTGATGATTATCTTCAAAAATAAACTTTAGTAGTTTAACTATTTGTAATGCATTTAGAAAAAAAACAAAAAAATTGTATTCTGACCCAAAAACATCCCTTATAACCTCTGCAAACCATCGCTAGTATAGAAACAACGTCGAACGTTTCTAATATTTCAAACTTTTTTAATTATATATCACTTTTTCGTTGGACTTCTGATTATTGCTGACTAGAAAGACATTGTTTAATGGAAAAAAATATTGAATTTGTCGAATAAAGTCTGTTTCATTGGGGATTTAAAAAAAAATACAAAAAAATGCAAGTAAAACAATGAAAATATCCCTATGCTATTTTTTTAAGCTATAAGACCAAATTGGATGAAGGAAACAAAAATTATGACTACATTTCCAATTCAAAATATTAGTGGAGGATAATAATGATAGCAAGAATATATATGTTATATTGTTGATTAATACAAAAATAGCCAAATAAAAAGTCATGAAACCTGATAACACAATTCACATATGGAATATCCTTTCTGTTGGGACCAACACTCAATGCATTTCTTGTGATAATACCGTGGATAGAAAAAAAACATGTTTTGGATAAGCAAGTTAATGATAAAATACATACTCGACACCCATAAACTATTCATTCAACAAAGATGAAAAAATATATACCAACCTTATCTATCCCCCTCAAACCTATGCCTTCAAGGTGCAATAACAGAAATAGGGAATCTTCAAATACTTCTCAAGCAGAGCATCAATAACAATATCAAAAGGGGAATTAGAAACTTTGCAAATACTTCTCAAATAGAGCTTTGGTACTTGTCAACAAAACCAATATTAACTCTTGTATTGAACAATAGCATATGGTGAATCATATTGATATATATAGTCACAACCAACAAAAACAACTTATTCTTATTTCTCCTTCATCATTATGTCATATTCTTATCTATCCCCCCTCAACCCTGACAAAATATAAACCACCATTATCTATCCCTCTCAACCCTGTATCTTCAAGGTGCCAGAAAAGAAACATGGAATCTCGATATTTCCTTTATGGTCCTCTTCCTAAAAAATACAACATTCAGCTAGTGTGGCATCTCCACTTTCCATTAGTGATTTTTGTTTTTAAAACAAATGAAGATGTTACTAGGAACTGGAACTGATATTCAAAACTTTTAAAAAGGAATTAGCAACTCTGCAAATACTTCTCAAATAGAGAATCAATACCAATATCAAAAGATGGATTAACAAATATGCAAATACTTCTCAAACAAAGTGTAGGTACTTGTCAACACAACCAATATTAAATACCATATTGAATAATAAAATATGGTGAATCATATTCATATATATAGTCACAACAAGAAAAAACAATGTATTCTTATTTCTCCTTCATCATTATTTCATAATCTTATCTATACCCCCTCAACCTTGAAAAAATATAAACCAACCTTATCTATCCCCCTCAACCTTGTACCTTCAAGGTTCTTGAATGGGAACAAGGAATCTCCATATTTCCTTTACTGTCCTATTCCTGAAAAATATGACATTAATCTAGTGTGGCATATCCACTTTCCATTAGTTATTTATGTTTAAAAACAAATGATGACACTACTAGGAACTGGAATTGATCTTCAAAACTTTTTAAAAGGAAACAATTAGAAACATCAAAAGAGAAATTAGCAATTCTACAAATAATTCTCAAACAGAGTGTCGTTACCAATATCAAAAGAGGAATTAGCAACTCTGGAAATACATCTCAAATAGAGTGTCGATACTTGTCAACATAGCCAATATTAACTCTAGTATTGAACAATATCATATGGTGAATCATATTTTCATATTCTTATCTATCCCCCCTCAACCCTGATAAAATATAAACCACCCTTATCTATCCCCCTCAACCCTGTACCTTGAAGGTGCCAGAATAAGAACATAGAATCTTTATTTTTCCTTTACTATCCTCTTCCTAACAAATACGACATTCATCCAATGTGGCATCTCGACTTCCCATTAGTGATTTTTGTTTTTAAAAAATGATGATGTTACTAGGAACTAGAACTAATCTTCAAAACTTTTAAAAAGGAAACAATTACCAATATCAAAAGAGGAATTAGAAACTTTGCAAATAATTCTCAAATAGAGCATCGGTACCAATATCAAAAGAGGAATTAGCAACTTTGCAAATACTTATCAAACAGAGCGTCAATAGTTATTAACATAACCAATATTAACTCTCGTATTGAACAATATCACAATCCCCTAAATTTTTAACCCCTAACCCGACCTAAACCCTTAATCCCTAACCCTAAACCTCTAACCCCTACTCTCTAAAACCCCAATTAACCTCTAAATCCCCTAGGACCTAAACCCCATAAACATACCTTAAACACTAACCTATTAAACCAAAACCCCTTAACCATTGATCCCTAATCTAGCCTTATTAACCCTTAAACTGCTAAAATCTTAACCCATAACCCCTTACACCCTATACCCCTAAAATTTAAACCCATTAACCACTAAACCCTACTCTAAACTCTAATTAAAATCTACATCTTATGTCTACATATTCTCTTCTTAACTTACTCTCAATTTGTTGTGTACATAGATGATATCCTTAAATAAAAAAAGAATACAATATTTTTCTTCTACATTTAACATATAATTGTTTACAAAAACAATATGCAATATAAAGACATATAATGAATAACTTTCCAAGGGATGATATTCATGCTTTCCTTCAAGGTGTCCATACTATCTACAATGTTTGTTTGTTTTTTATATTAAAAGTCTCCTTCTATTATAGCCCCTACAGTTTTTACAATGGAAATAGCATATTCGATCACCCAAAGCCTCGACCAATGTAGATCTCAAGTCTCGGTCTTTTCCTCCTAGAGGAATGTTATGTGACATATTTCCTTACCAAACTTGTAATGATGATTATCTTCAAAAAATCAACCTTAGTAGTTTAACTATTTGTAATGAAATTAACAAAATAAAATAAAAAATGTATTATGACCTAAAAATATCCCTTATAACCTTTGAAATTGTCATTGGTATAGCAACAACTTCAAATGTCTTTAATATTTCAAACTTCTTTAATTATATATCACTTTTTCGCCAGACTTTTGACGATTATTGACCAAAGAGACATTGCTTAACAAAAAAAAAATGTTGACTTTGTCAAACATCGGTACATAGATCATTGACCTGGTCAACCCTTGGATATCCAAAGCTCATTAACCTGGTCAACCTTTGGATGTTTGACAAAAACGTATGTTTCGTCAGATAGTCGAAAAATGTTAGGGATTTAAAAAAAATATAAAAATGCAAGTAAAATACGACAGTATGACCAATTTTGTTGGTACTGTTGGAGTACAACATCGGTTTTTCTGCCCATATGTAGTAGTGATACCTAAGGCAATTGTTTTAGACAAAGACACAAAGTGTACTTCAAATTTCTTGAGAGAATTATTTAAAGGATTTGGTACAAATATGAACTTTAGCACAACATACCATTCACAGACAGATGGGAAGATAGAGAGAGTCAACCAAGTGATTGAAGACATGTTGAGGATGTATGTGATGGATAAACCATCTAAGTGGGAATATCACTTGCATTTGGTTGAGTTTACATATAATAATGGGTATCAAGATTCATTGAAGATGAGCCCGTTTAAAGATTTGTATGGTAGAAAATGCAATATTCTAGTGAGTTGGGACAACCTAGCCGAAAGAGTAGTACTTGGGATAGAATTTCTCAAGGATATGGAAGACCAAATGGTTAAAATTAAGAAGAATTTGAAGGAAACACAAGATAGAAAAAAGAGTTACACATATAAGAGAAGGATAGCTAGATAATTTAAAGTGGGAGAGAATATGATTTTGAAAGTGAAACCCAAGAAGATCTCAATGAAGTTGGGAAGTTGTACAAAGACAACAGCCAAATTCTCTGGTCCATTTGAGATATGGAATAGAATAGGTCCAGTTGCATACATGGTTGAATTTCCTGCTTCCATGAATGTGCATAATACATTTCATACTTCTTTGTTGAAAAAGTATGTACATGATCCTAACCATGTAATTGATTGGAATTTGATTCAAGTGGATCTAGAAGGAGACTTTTAGGTCCAGTCGATGCACATATTGGACAAAAAAGTCAAAATTCTCTAGAATTGAGTCATAGAACTTGTAAAAGTCCATTGGACCTGCTATGCTTCTAAATATGATACTTGGGAGCATGAAGATGCCATGCAGGTATAGTACCCATGACTTTTTAAAAAAAATTGAAATTTTTATTTTTGTTTTGTATATGCACTGAGGAGAGTGCCAAAATAAGGGGGAGGGGAATGAAATACCTAATTTTGAGTCCCCAATTTAATAATGTATTTTGTTTATTTGATGAAAGGTCAAAGTGCCTAAATAAATAAATATACTATAGTGCCTAGGAAATGTAATAATTTGAACATTGTTATCAATAAAACACATTGTTGGATGCAATATAGACATAGACAAGAGGTATAGGGGGCTATAATTCCACAAGGGAGGGGCATAAAGGGGCTAAGTACTTTTTTATTATTTTATTCATCCATATTGGTTTTTATTCTAGGAAATGTGGTCATGTGAGAATCTTGGAGGGGAGAGTCCATGTGGTTCTTGATTTTCATGTAAATATATAAACCCCTCTTGTGGATTGTTTGGGGGTTCACTCTCTCACTCTTTCATTTGGTTCTTCATTTATTATTCCTCATTCATTATTTTTCTTGGTTTTGAACATGAGGATGAATTGTTGATGAAAGGAGAAATTGTTTTGTTGGATATAGTAATTACTATTGTATTCCCACCTTGAATTGGTGCATGTATTCCTGAGATGCATTGGCATATGCTTATCTTGGTTCATAGTTGTGAATATTGGGTGTCCCGACATGGATATTGTTGACCAGATGCACTAGAGCCCTGGAAAGAAGTGGAAATATTGAAGTACTATGTGGTACTGAAGAGGGTTCATTGTCTTTGGGTGGTGCAGGTTGGAGAGAAGAGAGTTGGTGTACTTTGGATTGTTGTGTGTTCAGAAACCTATGAGATCTTGAGTGATGACTCATTTGGGAATCTGGGTGTCACTTTGTAACACATCCTTGTGGATTCATAGCCTTATCTCGGGGGTGACCTGCTGTTGAGACTTCAAAAAATAGTGTCTAAGTTTGGGTGGAACGTCCTTGGTCTGTGGCAACCAATTAGTGATTGGTTTTATTAAATATAAGTGTTCTTTGTCATGTGTTTCTCTACTCGTACATTTATTTCCACTATGTATTAATTATTATCTCTGAGATATGCATTTTTTGAATGTTCCTCCTTGTTGGTTATTTTTGTGCATGGCATGATTAAGCATTCTTTTAAATCTAGCTTGAATCTTTATTAATACAAGTTTGGTTATTTCATTTCTTTCATGCTTCTTTATTAATTAATTGTTATCAAAATTTGAAATCAGTTCTTGAAGTGTGATTTGAAGTAACATGCTCATCATGTTAGTGGTTGAGTACATTACAAGATTATTGATTCTCCTTTAGAATACAATATGTTTTTGGGACATAGATGGATGTATGTAATGACAACTTTTGTGTCTTTAGTGTTTTAAGGAATTTGATTCCCTCACTAGGGATAGAATGTCACTATCAACTAGTTGTATTATTGTATGTCTGGTCCTTCTTCCACTACTAGGTTGAATGTTGGGATGATGGATAATTCCAAGGGGAAGTATGAAAGTGTTGATGTTGGGATGTTCAAGGAATCATATTTGATGGGTAATTTTCCCCTTCCTCCATATTTTTTTATATAGACTCTTTACCTATATATGCGATCCCTTCATTTTACACTAAATCCATGGTTAATTTCCAAATGTCTTATTTTGAGGAGAACATTAATCCACCACACTTGTTTCCTTTGAAACATTTATACCTTGGAGAACACCTATGGATCATGCCAAAATCATCCACATTTATATCAAGAACTAGATATGTGAGTTCATTTATGCCATTGTGTACAACCAAGATTGATTATTAAGTCATTCAAATGGCCTCTATAGACCCTAATAACAATATTCCCCCTCATGAGGAGTATGATAAATTGGGCCTTCAGCCTCCCCTCAAACTCGTAGGATTTATTAGATATGGGCCTGCCCTTAGATGAGTCTATTATGGAGGCAATGATTTGTCCTGAGAGACTGTGGAAAGATATGAAACATCATTTATATTTTCTTCATAGATTGGATCAAGTTGATATTGGAGGTAAGGGTCTCATCAAGCATGAATATTTAGACTACTATCGAATTCCTTTCCCCACACAGAATGTGTAGGTAGAGTACAATATGGAAAATACTTCTAAAAGTATGCTTGTTGCACCCTTCATGTTTGGGAAAGACAATTTTTTTGGAACATGCCACATGCTAGTTGGGATATGAAGCAGGGGAAATAAGATAGAGAAACTATGGGCTAACTAAATGTGAAACATTAGAGTAGAGGGATGAAAAGCTTCATGTGCCAGTTGGACAAGTGGTTAGAAAATATGAAATAACATCGAACAATAGTGGAAGAAGATGGAAAGTACAAGAAGACTTGGGAGTAAAGAACTGAAGAATTTGGCAAAAGAGAATATATAAGAAAGGAGCCATGTAATGAAAAAAGGGTCAAGTGATGATGTTATTATTGAGCGATCGAGAACTACTAATTATTACTAGTTTTGATGTTCTTGTCGACCAAAGAAATATGGATGTTACTTTTGTTAGCATACGACCTTGAGCCAGGTTTTGGGATTGTAATGGTCCTTGCGAAGAGTTATATTATTGGTTCTAAATGACTGAGAATATGGAATGGGTTCTGTGGAATAGTATATTCATGTGCAAGAAATTGTGAACATGAGTCCTTATGTATGATGTTTTCTGGAGAAATTAATATAAAGAAGTGGTTTGGCCCTACAAATGTTTTTGTGTATCGAACTACTATGATATGTATGGTTTCTTTTTTATTTTGTGCAAGTCTTCCTTTCATGTCTCTTTAAGAATTTTATTTTTGGTTCTGCATAATGTGGAAGATCTACTATATACTTGTAATCAATGATAGGTTTGTCTTGATGTTGCATTCTCTTGATTCACTTATCACTCACATGTCTCAACTGCACTTCGGGTTAGACCTCCTTCCCTTTCGGAAGGTTGAATATGTGAGCACTGCTAGACTACAATAGTACTCTTTGTTAGTAAACCACTAAGAACCTTGGTCTCGATTTTTATGTCAACATATGGTTTTGTTTCTAGGACCCAGTTTTGAAGTGAATCGCTAGAGGATGCCTCATCATATATTTAAGTTTGACATTGAGAATTGGTGGGAAAGAAGGTGTAACAAGTTTATGTAGCAAGAAGTCAAGTTACGACACAAAATATTGAGGGTTGTGAAGAGAGTTTTATTTTATTTATAACCCGCGAGTGATTAGTACGAGATATTTTGGATTTGATTCCATGAAGAAGTGTTTAAATGGTTAGACCAATTAAAATGAGCATCAAAATATAAATATTGAGTCAAGATAAGCTATAATTGGACTACTACGTGTTTAGCATATCTTCACCAGCTAGATCATCATATCTCTAGAGCCATGGATTTCAAAAGAATAATCCATATTCAAGGAAGGAGATCGAGGAAGATTGTTGCAAGAAATCCCCCTTTGTATTAAAATTTTTCTAGTAGTTGAGGAGGGGATGTTACTTGTTCTAGTTGAAATGGAAACATAAACCCCTGAGCATGAGGGGTGGGTGATTCAGGAGAGGGTTCATGAGTTAGGTTATGAAATTTATTAAAGTATTTGGGGTCATTCAGAAAAGAGTGACAGAGACAAACGAGATCAGAGGAGGGTTGTTGTGATAAAAAAGAGGTGAAGAAAAATAATGGGAAAATTGATGAAGAGGCTTGACTAGTTGCATAAGGTGATCAACTTCTGGAGTAGTTATAGAAGTTATAGGAGTTGTATATATGTGGAAGGCTAGCCAGTTAATGGTTGTAGGAGATATTTGGAGAGAGAGAGAGGTGAAAATTATGGATGAAGTAGATGAGAGGAAGGAAATTCAAAAGAAAGAATAAGGATAGGTGCCACCCCTGAAGAAGTTGTAGGAGAATCATATCCTATGACGCCAGAAGATGTCAAATCATATCAAGAAAATGATATGATACTACATACTCATGTGACTCCCCAGGTTAAAGAATTATGTTTTAGAGGAAAATAAACCAACCTCGAATCACCCAGTCCCTCAATGCCATCTACAAATATGGTAAATTATATACTAAATTATTTAGTAATTTATGTCATTTCTAATCCTTATCTATCAAGTTCAAGTGGTAGTAGTAGCAGAAGTGGGGAAATTTCTTTATTCATATCGCAACCAAGACCCTCAAGGTTCATTTATATAGGTTCTCCATGTTCTCAAATGGAAAGTCAACATGTAGGATCCCTCACCTTATACCCATAGCTTTGGGGTAAAGGGGTTGAGGATGTTCAATAACATTGGTTTCTTTGTGAAGCCATATGGAGGTCTCATGGAACTTTAGATGAAAACAAAATGGTCAAGTTTTATACCACCTTGAGAGGTCAATATTTAAAGTGGTACATGAAATCCATTGATCCAGGTGTTATCGAACTAATCGGTAGGTGCGGACACTAACAAATCTCCCTAGATCGACCTGGATCTAGAACAAAACAAGACAGGACATGACTCTTTCCCTAAGTTTTGACCATTGAATTAGCTAGTAGGAAGGAACAAGTAACATACCTTTATATTGCTTCCTAGGGTCTCTGTTGCTCCCGCTTCACTCTGGTGCTCTCGTGAGGTCAAGACCAAGACAACACAAACCAACCAAAGTGAAGATAGCAAAATATATTCAACTGTCAACTTATGTGTATGATCAAGGAATTACACAATAAAGTGAGAATAGCTTTATGGGAAAGGGATATGCCATTGTATCATATTAATTGAAAGTAAATATTACAACCTGATCGCCTTGATGTCACAAGCTTCCTTTTGATGGCTCTTGGCTCCAACACACACACTTGCTCAATCCTTGTATGAAGAAGATCAATCCTCTTGATAGACTTGCTAGAGTCTCCAAGATACTGTTCAAGCTAAGTCCTTCACACAATTCTTTCACCAATTCTCCAATGAATCTTGCTTAACCTTTTCCATCAGAATTCCCTCAATATATAGGAGAGAATGAAATAGTTACTTGGATAAGAATGATCCCACAATATCAGGGAATCCAGTACAAGGATGACCATTCGAATGCCAACCCATTTTTCTAGAAGATTCCCTTATAGAAAAATCGAGAATTCATCTTTTTCCATGCTTTAGGACGAGTTCGCACCCTAGTTATTCAACACAGTGAGAGAAGTTTGCACCCTGTCTTAAGGCAGCTTGCGAGAATGGGTCATTATCATACCCTAATATATTAGCAGCCTATGAACCTTCTTTAAAAAGGAGTTTTCTGGGAAGAGATGAAAGTAACTTTTCTCAGGAGAAAGTTCTTATGAAGAGCCTGAGTACACCATCATCAATACATCATCATGACGACCAAAATCATGGGTAATAGAATGCCCCCCAAAGTATGAGGCCGGAACCAGTGATAGCCGAAAGACTTTGTAAGCTGCATGTGTGTGTCGGAAACCAGGAGCACACCTAATCGAAAACCTACAAACACCCAAGCATATGCAGAATATCAAATATACCAATTCTGAGGTAGGCATTCCCATACTCAGATCACAGACGGATGACAATTGTACACATGGGTCATGGCCACCAATCATACACTGTGGATCCATTCCGTCAAAATATAGCATAGCCACTAGGAATACACTGTGGATCTATGCGAGAAATTTCAAATTAAGACGACATAGCCACGAAACATATATAGTGGATCTATGTGTCACAAATTATACATACTCCATTGCAACCTGGACAAAGAGATGATATCTAGGGTCTTCAATCTCGTCGCCCAAAAGTATGAATCTAACCATGTAATTACATGTGTTGAAGTCGAACATGGCAGAAACCACTTGATTACTGGTCATTGATGAAACCGTTAACAAGTGCGAGGGAAATCACCATTGATGTCAATGACTCCCAAGGTACTCTAGTACAATCCATTGAGTGTGAATGAGTGAGTTGAAGTCGAACATCCAATGGAATCTTTCGATCAGGGGTCAATAATGTAAACCCACTGTCGAAAGCAAGGAAACCTGCCATTGAGGCATGCATGTTCCAAGGTACCAAAGAATTTCTAAGTCTTGATTCTGGATAATGAGCTGAAGTTGACGGAACAAAACTTGTCACGAGAGGGCCTTGATGTATCCCCCATCAATGACACGAAATGAGTAACAAATTTTGAAGGTGAAACCGAGTATGATGTAAATTGGACTGGACACAGGGAAGACGGACACAGAGAGAATGGACAACCGTAGATGGCCGACTCAATAGAGGTTTCAGATGGACTTCTTTTGAACATTTGAACGACACAACCAATGATTTGGTAGCATTGACTCAAAAACGACACAGGGAATGGCCTTATAGCAAATTGAATGAGAGACAAATGGATTTCTCAAACCGGCTTCAAATATAATGAATGGGGGGTGTCATCTTCAAGAGCGACACTTACTGCCAATCAATACGAAGATGATAACATATCCCTTTCCCAAATTTTCCCCCACCATTTCTGGCAAGTACCTCTTTATTTTTACGCAAGCTTGAGGAGGATAACATATGCTTGTTGATATAAGCTTA